>CM040989.1:5785308-6015436 GCA_022985145.1 Pangasius djambal | reverse complement strand
TATATATATATATATATATATATATATATATATATATATATATATATATATATATATACACGCAGTATAACAATATGTTAGATTCTAGTTTGAGATCCAGACCTGACTGTCAGTGAAGATTTGAAATCTGTCACTGTTAGTAGCATTAATTCAAAGTAAACCTCAAGTCGGAGTTGGAAAAGAAAATCTCAGCCATCACTGTCACGAGTGCACGTCCTACAGAAATGTGGAAATAAATATATGATTTGGATTTCTAAATTATTTGAGCCAGCCTGACTGTTATCTAGTCAGATTTCTGAAAGTACTACTTCCATGGCCATTGGTAACTAAGAATGTCGTTGTTTCTATTTCTGTTTTAGTGACAGTGATGCTTAGCAGGTGTAAGGCTTTCCTGTCGCATTTCAACTTTAAGATTTCGCTTGGTTCAAATGTTGCTTGCACTGCTGGGAAAAAAAAAAACAGCTGCATTTTTCTCCATTGCAGTGGTCTCATCTGCCCAGATGGTGGGCCGGGTCCTCTGCAGAAAGGATTTCTGGGCCATGCGCTCTCTTCTCTATCTATGTATAGGCCTGGACAATTACAGTGGACTTCCCGGTTTTCGCTGTCCAGGGTGCTACATCTAACCGCTCTTTCCTCTTCTAACACTTCTCTTAAAAGCTGATTGACAGGAGCATATGATCTTAATGATTCCAAATTAAAGAGGCAAATGTAGTGTATTAAAATATTGTTAAGTCATTTTGAAGATATCGCAAAACCCATCGTGTAGTCCAAATTTTGAGTCACACATACTGTAGGTTATGGATAAATTGTGCTAGATTAAGTGCATGTGAAAGCCTGCTGTAAATGACTTTGCAGTTTCTGTTTGTCCAGCCTGCTCACAAGTTACTACTGGATAAATTCCTAGTGACTTGTTGCATCTATTTTTTTAGTTGGCTCAATTAAAGTTCTGTGAACTAATATTCTGTTCATTCTTCAGTAACCGCTTTATCCTGGTCAGGGTAGAAGTGAATCCGGAGTCTATCCCAGGAACACTGGATGCGAGGCAGGAATACACACACTCATTCACACCTAGGAGTACTTTATCATAGCCAATCCGTCACCCAGCATGTTTTTTAGGAGGTGCGGGGACACCAGAGAACCTGGAGGAAACCCAGACAGACATGGGGAGAACATGCGAAACTCCACACTGACGCTAAAGCTATGTGTTGGCTCACAACACAAAGTTGAGTAATTTTCCTACTTATCTTGGCTCTATCTAGTATCAGACCACTGAGCATTTTACATGGCGCCAATTAAAGGCAAAGCATACATTACAAAGTGTTCAATTTGAACATGTGTTTTATTAACACATCACCATACAACATAAAGCATATTTAATTGGGATTCAGGTTGCACACAGCAAGGTAATACTGTACAAAGGAACAGTGACATCTGGAACACCAGGAATATGAAACACAAAATATTAATCATGTATCATTCAAACTAACAGATGAACAATCTGATAGTATTGGTATTATGTATGAAAATTAACAGTTCAAAAGTCTGGACAGATATCAAAGTGTTCCAATTAATACTCACACTCTTAGAAAAAAAAATCACTTATGGCCATGCTTCCTTTAAGCAATAGAGCACCCGAGGTGGTGCAACAGGTAGTGTTGCAGCCTCACAGCTCCAAGGTCCCTGGTTTGAGCCTGAGTTCAGGTTTTTATCTTTACAAAGTTTTACATGTTGTTCCTGTGTCCATGTGGCTTTACTGTGGGTTCTTCAGTTTCCTCCCAGAAACATGCAGGTGGGTGGACTGGCTCTGCTAAATTGCCCCTAGGTGTGAGTGTGTGTATCATGGTAGCATTCTATCCATGTGTATTCCCTACACCCAGTGTTCCTGCAGTCCTGACCATGATAAAGTGGTTACTGTAGATGAATGAATGAACACTCGAGATTGTGTGTTATTGCAAAAACAGCGATTTAGTAGCAGGCATAAGCTGAAGGCGATTGCAGTTGAGCTTCACATTCATGGTGTTTTAACACACAGCCCTGAGTGTTCTATTGCTTTTATATAACAGCAAGGATATTTTTTCAAATATCTATTTTCACCATCGGTTATTTCTTCCTCCACAAAGTAACAACAAGTGGCTTGCCGTTATGCAAGAAAATATTGTAGAAGGGCAAATGAAGTTGAGCCTGTAAACTGGCGGCTAGTCTGTAAGCTTCATCAGCCGGCTCTTCAGCATAAAAGCTGATATAGTTGTCATATTCAACAGCCAACTGAGATTACGTTCTTTGAACACGTGCTACATTAATTACAAATGAAACATGTAGTTGCTGTTCCAACCTATGTGGAAACTTCACACATGTTCCCTGACAATATATGGGACTTTCTTCATATTACACTTTTCTTCCTTTATGATGATTGAAGTTTGTCCGCCATCTAGCAGCAATAATAATTCAATGTATAGAAACATTCATTCATTCATTAGCTCATTGATTTGTTCACTTATTCATCTTCACCATACACGTTATTTTTTTTTAGCTGTTTTTTTTTTTTTGGCGACATGGCATCACAGTTTAAATGTTATGTCTTAATTTATTTATTTCCATACAATTTCCGTACGCTGGACAATCATTTTGATGTGCATGCATAATGTGGTATCAAGTAGTAGTGCAACAGATGAAATTCTACACTAGTGACCAGAAGGTGATGAGCTCATATCCGAGGCCTACCATGCACCATTTTCCTTAACACTTATTGCTAAACTGTATACTGGGATTGAATTCTGTCTCGTGGTAAAAACATCTGCCAAATTAACGAATAGTGTGGGGTGGTCATTTTTATTCAGTTTATCTTTCTCTGCAATTGCTGTACTATAGGATAATTTGTTAAGTGGTAGTGGTGCTATTATCCAAGCAGGGGTGGCTGTAGAGAAACTTTTATGTTCTGCCATTTACAAGCTGAGTGGATGTCTTTGTATTCTGTATGGTGGTTGCGTTCTGTGGACAGTTTTTTGATAATGACATTCTGTAGACACACTGGTGGTTTTTCAATTATTTTGTCTCCTCATACGGTAGATGTTATAGAGAAGACTCCATATCAACTGTCTCGTTCTCGTTCTCTGTTTATTTGAATGGTCTCACCACATCAATGTTTAAGTATGTAAGAATAGAAGTATTGGAATCTCCTGAATGGTAGCAGAATGGAGATTTTTCTTCCATATTGTTCTCCAAACCCTCATCTCTATTAACAAAGACCGCAGCTGTTTTGAAGTAACAAATTCCCAGATTCCCCTGTAGCAAGATCTCACTGACATAACTGCATGACACAAAGACAAGAATAACTGTTGATTGACGTGCACTCAGGGAAGGACATATTTTCCTTGTGTCTGGGTTACTTGGTTTTAATTATTTTTACCATTTAAGGAAACTATAGGACAAGGGGCTTGTGTAGCTTTTTTGTAGGTTCTATGAGGGAGTAAAGTGTATGAACTAATTACTATATATTCTCTTGAGATTGCAATGATAGGTCCTTTGGGGAATTGCTAATATATGCCATTAATCTGCCTTGAGAATGCAGCTGGAGGAAGATATTTAAGAAAGGCTTCACGGAAAGTAAATACTGCATTGCCTAAAGTAAGGAATTGAAATATATAAAGAATTAATGGATGGTGTGAGCCATCAAAGACTGCTTTGGAAGATGCAGCAGGCACTAAATCTTGACTTAATTGAGCTCTGTCAGTATAAGAGCATCGTCTTGTTGAATTAGATTGCAGCTGATTTCTTTAAGCCTGTCATTTGTGCAGAGCAATATAGCATATCCTAAATATACATGTTTAAGTAGAATAAGCATTTTTTTTGGTGTCCTAAATTGTCGTTACCTCACAAATAAGATGTAGCTAGATTTGGAAGTAGGGCTGATTTCCCAATCTTCAACTGTCTGGTTTTGGTGAGTCTGTGCCCACTGTATCTTCAGATTCCTCTTCTTGGCTTCTTGATAGGAGTGGAACCTGATGTGGTCTTCTGCTGTTGTAGCCCATCTGCCTCAAGGTTTGACGTGTTGTGCGTCCTGAGATGCCTTTCTGCTCACTATGGTTGTAATGAGTGGTTATTTGAGTTACCGTATCCTTCCTGTCAGACTACTCTCCTCTGACCTCTCTCATCAACAGCAGCTCACTGGATGTTTTTTCGTTTTTCACACCATTCTGTGTAAACTCTAGAGACTGCTGTGTGTGAACATCCCAGGAGATCAGAAATTTTTGTTTTTGAAATACTCAAACCAGCTTATCTGGCACCAACAATCATGCCAGAGTCAAAGTCACTGAGATCACTTTTTCTCATTCGGATGTTTGATGTGACATGTATCTGCATAATTTTATGCACTGCATTGCTGCCACATGATTGGCTGATTGGATAATTGCATTAAAGTGGCAGGTGAGTGTATAATAAGACAGAATGCAACAGCAAAGTCAAACTGGTTCAGTCAATAGGAACAAGTTGAGACAAATATCCAGCACAAGGTATTTTTCTCAACTCAACTCACAAAAAAGAAAACATGCACTGTTTTATTTCTTGGATGTCCAATTACCAAATTTCTTGGGAGTTAGTGGTTAGCACGATTGGTCCTTTAGAAGAATTTATAAAGCTTTTATCTAGAAACTACAACAAAGTTTTCCTTTCAAAGAGGAGTTCAAGCTAAGAGCAGATAAATATCAACAGCTCTTATTGCCATTTATATCACAGTAGTGTTGAATTGTTGAATCTGATTTGTCGGAAGTTGGATGATTAATTTTGTACAACAGCAGGTCTGACAGAAATGCTGGCCTTAATTCAAATCACAGGTTTATATTAACGTGCTTATACTAATACATTATCGTTTCCATAGTAACAACACACTCACAGGAGGTGTACGGCAGACGATATACATATTCTAAGGCTAATAATAAAAAACAGAGCAAAAAATGTATAATGATATTCTGTAAGGAGACGTTTATTTAACATTTATAGAGGGAGTCTCCATTGTCAGCGCTTTGTAACTGTCAGTAGGTTTTCCGCCACAGGAAAGTCTTCAGGACAGAGGAGAGTCCACTTTACTACTTCTTCGTGAAATGACAAGCTGCATTTTTTTTTAAACAAAATCTTATTAACTTCAAGCGCAAGGGAAAAAAGAGAAGCTGATGACTGAGTGACTATTTATATTTACATACCTGTAACATAAGTGATAACAGGATCTCACAGATGTTTCACAGCATTAAATGTAACTATAAATAATAAATAAAAAAAACTGTAGTTGGCAAATTGCTGTTGTTTAAGAGGAAGAAAACACTTAATTTAACAAATAACTTTCCTATAATAGCCCATTCTGTTGTGCTGTATTATTTACATATACAAGAACCGTACAGTTAAATTCTTTTCTTCACATATCCTAGCTTGTTAGGAGGCTGGGATAAGAGCGCAGGGTCAGGGTTAAAGGTTAAGTCACCTGTGGCAGCTTGTCAGTGCAGGGATTTGGACTCATGACCTTCTGACCTGTAGCCAAGGGCCTTAACCACAGAGTTATCCAAAGATTAATTAACCACAGAGTCATCCAAAGACTAAAGAGTACAATTCAAACCTACAGTGTCCTAGAGAGATATAATGGCACTTGTCTGAGGCTCCTGGACAAGTAATTCATGATGTGTAGTGCACTTCATGGTGATTCTATGATGAGTCTTGAGTTTGTGTTTACCATCATTCTAAAGGAATGCTCAAAGTAGCGTATTTTATCTCAGGTACATCTCTTGGATGTACTCGTGTTCAGTCTTGCATACCATGGCTCTCTTTGAAATGGGGCCTGAGATGCTGTTCCTGGAACTCCTGTGTGAGTGCAGTGCTGTGGCTTGAGTGTGGAATACTCAAGAAGGGCTATGTATTGATCCTGCTCATGCATGATGATGAATGTTTGTGGAGATTGTTCACTATCCTCCTCTGGAGATGGATTCATACACTGCATCCCCTCATGGGTAATGTGCTTGTGCTGTTCAATGCCACACCGATATAAGATGCATGACAGAACAGGACATGTGTCATACAGTAAAGAGTGCAAATTTCTGAGAAACCAATTTTCCTGGATGTGAGAGTCCATTTTATAAGATATACATATTGTCAACCATATAATTAATATATAAAGACCAGACCTGTATACTGGGATAAAACATCTTTTTGTGAATCAGATTTGATTTATTCACAGGGATATTTTGGGACTTATGAATAATTTAGCCAAAAGTGAGCATACACCATTTTATCCTTACCCCAAAGACATAGTCAAGACATGGCCCGAAGTTTTCTTCTTTACTACCAAAATAGCAATGTACGAACTGCATGCATAATGTTTCACACCTCAAAAGACATGATAAATGTTTCTTGAAGTCCAGTGGAAGCCCTACTTAATAATTAGCAGATCTTTTATTATGTTTTTTCTTTTTACCAAATTAAAGAGACGGCAACCACACTCTCTTCTATAAACTTTGGGCCACACTTCCTTAAGGGGTTGCTTGGTGGAGTGACATTTCGGTTGCAATGCTTTTTTTTTTTTTTTTTTGGTCTATTTATATAGATAACAGTGTGTCTTACAGAAGTCTATTTGAGTTTAGTTAAGAATGCAACAGTTTAATGATTTATATGTACATTTTGCATGATGGTAAGCAGGTAGCTATAAGCTGTGGCAACATTAGTATGAGCATATAATTGTGTATACATAATTAAGCAGAGTTTATCAGGCAGAGTTATTCCTGTACCAGTGGGTCTCTATTAGCGCTTGTTGCAGTGCCATTTTTGACTTGGTGTAATAATAACACTATGGAAGCTAAGTGGGGCAGTGTGCACTTTGCCCCAAGATTGTGTAACATCTAGAATGGCGATCCAATCAACAGAACATCTGTCAAATAACCCATTTTTAAATCATTCGTCACTCAAAATGTATGGAGTTGTGAATGAGGACAATATGAAGATTAACGTTTGTTGAACAGCTGATATAAATGACGGGCTCTGCCCCACCAATCCCTAAAGACGAGCTTCCACTGCCTCTCAACATGTTTTGTAAACTGTTGAGTTTAAGTGAAACTGTGTGTAGCAAAGACAATTTTGTCGTTCTCTCTGTCTATTTAATTACAGTGGCCATTTTGCACCAATATGTGCTTTTCTCCACTTGTTGTCTGCATATTGTCAGCTCAGCTCACTCCTCCACAATCCTGAATGCCTCGACCTGGCCTTCTCTCTTTCTCTCTCTCTCTCTCTCTCTCTCTCTCTCTCTCTCTCTCTTCCTCACAGTGTCCCAACCATGAGTTCACCTGCTGTCTTCACAAAGCCCCTCATGCTGAGTATCTGACATGAGCACTGAGCAGCAGTCAGGCTCTATGGCAAGATCTAATGATTAACATGAAATTTATGGAACGGTTGACTCCCTAAGTACACTCAACATTTGTGACCTGATATGTGTAGCTCTGACAACTAAGCACCAGTTGTGTAAAAAAAAAATGTTGATGTTCAAGTCCTGGCATTTTTATATATGCTACTATGCAGAAGTCTTAGGCACATGCAAAGAAATGCTATAGAGCAGCGATGCCTTCAAAAATAATGAAACTAAATGTTTCTATGTTTATAAAGAGCAGTAAACAGTACTAAATGAAACAAAGTCAATATTTGGTGAGACAACCCTTTTCTTTAAAAAAAAATTGTAGTCTCAGGTACAGTTTGTGTAGTTTTATAAGGAAATGAGCTGTATGTTTTACTGAGCATCTTGAGGAACCAGCCACAGTTCTTCTGGAGACTTTGACACACTTGTTTCTTATTTTTGCAGCAAAACCCAGCAGCCTTCATTATGTTTTTTTGTCTGAAAAGTGGTCTTTTATGTAATATATGCTGCTTTCTTTACTGACATTTTTCTGTAACATTTAATTTTGTGCTGGAAAACTAATGTTTGGGAATCTAAACCGTTGTTGCACTGACCCGATAATGCAGAAGTCATAAAATAAACATCTGTAACAATGTTTGCACTAAAGAAAATAGGGTGCCTAAGACTTTTGCACAGTACTGTATGCACAGTTTTTGTTTCGTTATCATGGTTAACATTAATCAGTTTGTCCTGACTCTTGTGTAGGGACAAATTTATTAATTTATGTTTGTGTACATTTAAGTGACTAAGGCACAGACTTATTTTGAGTTATAAATGTATAGTATATAGGCATATGGTTCACAATGTGAAAGAAAGGGCTGTTTAACGTTTATTTAAAGTCATTGGGCAAATATGCCAAATGATAAATTGCTTTAAAAGCATTGTCTTCTAACACTAATATTTAGTGTAACAGTACAGCATATTGTACTGTATCATATCATATTGTTCAATACAAGGCCTCGACTTGATACATCTTTGTATCGAACCATACATTCATCAGACTGCATAATAAAGTAGGCTATTCACAATAACATTTTATGAGAGACTTAATAAACATTTATACTTAATCAAGCCCATGTTCTGTACTCTGAAGAAGTAGCTTCTTCTTTACTTCCAATTAGGAGAGGCTACAGGGGTTTAAAAAACACACCCTTCTCCTAATCACGCTGTGTTTCCAAGCCAGTACTAGCACTAGCATGCTAGCATATTATCTCAGGAAAAGCAGCACTTGCTTTGATGAGCAGCAAGCAGGAACTGGAAAATTCCCCAAAATCTTTAAGATGTGGTGTAAGCGAGCAGTTCGGCTTCCTGGAAGGTTACATCACTGACAGTCAGTAACCTATTCCTTCTGTGTCAGGCGGCAGAACTAGACACTCACTGATTCAGTCCAAGCTAAAGAAATCACTTCAGCAATTGGGAAGTTCAGAGACTACTCAGTAGTGAGAAATGCAGGATTCAAAAACAGGTCTAGATCCGCAGAGAGCTGTGTGACTTTAGCAGCACAACTAGCTAACAGTAATATTTGAAATAAAAAAACATGTTTTCGACAGGCCCCACCTTTAGACCCCCCAACCCACCCACCCCCAAAAGCTTAGCCATAGAGCTAATGTTTAATCAGCCATGTTTAATTTTGTTACATTCTAATGCATAGCTTTTGTTTCATTATATGCTGCCAAGAGTCTAAATGGATCACGCAAAAAAAAAAAAATGCTGCGACATTATTAAATTTCATGTTCTTTAATGTTTAACCCTTTAATCAATTGAAAATGGAAACCTAAGGCACACATTCAGGCAATGCTTCTTTTTGCTCTCAAAAATGTATCGTATTGAGACACCACCATATAGTATTATATTGAATTTGAATTTTGTGTATTGGTACACCCCTAGTGAGATCTAGACAGAGCCAGGTGACAAGATCTTTTATTTGAATGAAAAATGCTGCTCCCTGTTTAGAAGTTGCTGACTCCATCCTCAATCTAACAGCCACTTTAATGACCTAACTATCCCTGACCTTCTTTATTCCAAAAAGTACTCTTTTATCACACAGCATTAGCTAATGAAGAAGAAAGCGGTAGCACAGGGAGCAGTGTGTTTGATGGCATGCTCTGAAGGTTTTACTTGGATTAAAAGTGGGTGATTTTAATCCAGCGTTTACAGGTTTTGTAGCAGTGGCAGTAAATTAGTTTCATGATGTAGAAGGTCCTTTGTCACCGGAGGTAAATAAGTAGTACTTTTGTTGGAAACGAGTTGCACATTCCCTACTGTTTTTAGCTTTAAACACTGTGTCATGTTTGAAATGTGACCATTGATTTTCTAGTCAGCATTTCTTGCGTGTGATCTGGCTGAGTGCTATTTTAACAGATCCATTCCAGCACACACTCTAAAGACCTCAGCGGTCAACAGTGACCTCTCAGTTTACTCCCACTGAGGTGGAATGGAGCCATCTTACATTATCCTAACACCACACACAGATAATGGACACTGTTATTAATTGCACATTTTATTTCCAAATGGCATTCCATCCAAAGTGGTGTGTTATTGCACCTTAAAAAGGCAATCATGTTTCCGTTTAAGCAAGCAGCAGAGCATAATAGCATGCAATCTAATGCTACTCCAAATCTATGAATCATGGTGACTACCACAACAGCCAGAATGAATAATGAATCCACACAAAGAGAACGCACTTTCAAGTGGAAAGCAGCTGACTGGTGAACTGATGACTAACTGGTCTAAGGGATTTCCTGAAAATAATGCTTAATCCAATACCATTAAATTATGCAAACCAGAAAGATCCAGTGGAGCTAATGATGATGCAGCCCCTGGAAGTCACAATTTGTAATTTATTGGCGTCAAGGGCGATGATCTTTACTCTGCAGTGTGGGAATTATCCATCTACATAGTGATAGCATTTAACATGGCGGGAATCCACTGAGTGACATGGGTGAGAGGAAACTGGGTGTCTGGAATGAGAAGTGGTGTTATGAAAAGATTGAATTAGAGTGGCGATTTTTAAATTGAAGATGACTTCTTTTTTTATGGTGGTTTTTTTCGTGGTGTTAATGTGCAAAACACATTAACAAACCAAAAACACGACAGCAAATCAAAAGCCACAGCAGCAAAACAGCAACAAATTCAAAAACACAATACCCCTTATTGTAAAACCTCCAGCAACACTTCATTTTCTGAGGTCTCTCAGACTGATGTGTGCTGTAGCCAATCAGCAACGAGCATGTATTTTAGAATTTGCTGTTGTGTTTGTGGTTCAGCTGTTATGATTTGCCGTCACGTTTTCGGTCTGCTAATGTGTTTTCTGTTTAACACAGAACACATGCGTTTAACAGTGGGCAGGGCTGGACAAAGTACTGAGAAATTATATTTGAGTGACTGCATAGATAATGTGTCCCAATCTCACAAGTTAATGTATCCAGCCAAAAAAAAATAATAAATGTGCTCAAGTGACAGTCAAAAGTTGCTACTTTTAAATATACTCAAATATACTCAGATATACACATTAAGTTAATGTGATGTTTTAATGTAAAAAAGTAACTTTTATTACTTTATCTAAAGCTTTTAGATGATTTTTGTTTTAAAGCAGCTATGCTGTGTTGCCTGAAAACATAATTCAGTCTCAGAGTTCAGAGTCTGCAATATTTACCATTCGCTGGAATTTGACTTCCTGCCTAGCCAATTATGTTAGCTAATGGAATCAATGTGAACATAACCTGGTATCAGACCAACTTACATAATTATAGCCAGTTAACATTAGAAAATTAGCGAAACTGACTTCAACATGCTTTTTCAACTTAAATGGAGTTTATTCTTTGGATGGAGGCAAAGGAGATCCTCGTTTTATACAAGTCTTTGCTTATGTTTCAGTATACTGAAACATTTTGGGGGCAGTCATGGCCTAATGGTTAGAGAGTTGGACTTGTAACCTGAAGGTCATGGGTTTGAGTCTCAGGTCCAGCAGGGATTGTAGGTGGGTTGTTGTAGATTATACAACGCAATTGTAGATTGTAGTGAATGACCAGCGCTCTCTTCATCCCTTAATACTACGACCGACGTGAGACCCTTGAACAAGGCACCGAACCCCCAACTGCTCCCTGGGCGCTGCAGCAAAAAAGGCTGCCCACTGCTCTGGGTGTATGTGTGTGTGTGTACTTGGATGGGTTGAATGCAGAGCACAAATTCTGAGTATGGGTCACCATACTTGGCCACACTTCACTTCACTTTACTGAGGTAGGGGTGCTCATCCTCAAATTCACCACTGCAGTCTGGTGGCTTATCCATATTCAAATGCACACAAATAGCTATAACACTAACTACATTGTGTAGCATCACTGCAAATGACAAACCTTTTTTCCCATGTTTATGAACCTGATTGGATGCTAATCTGAGTCTAATTGATTGATGTATACAGTCATTGGCTGGGTGATTTGTAACGAGTACTTTGAAGGTCTAAATAAAAATGTAAGGAGTATAAAGCAGGTTTTTAATTGGAAATATAATTAAGAAAGGTTACAATTATTCAATTTCAATAATACTCAAATAATGCATAAATATGGCAAAATACTTTTCAAGTATAGTAGCGTAGTGCAATTAAGGAGTAATTTCCAAGCCTGTTTACTAGCAACCATAGTTTTGTAATGGTGCACTGCTGTCAATGATTAATCACTCAGATCACAAGTCAAACGATAGCCTTCCTGGACCATGACAACTCCAAAATCTGTTTCTCGCAGTGGGTCTCAAATTGGTCCATTGGTTTAGCCAAGGCTGAGAAAGGAGCCATTTTAGAGCATCTATTGGAAACGACCTTGTTGAATTACAATAGCAGCAAAGCGCTCATCTGTCAGTTGTGTAATAAATCTGAAGATGAGTTTTTGTGGCTAGGTCTGTGGGGAGTGGAGCAGCTATATAGGGGTTATAAGGGATTAGAGGCTACACTCAGCAGTAACTATCACGCTGGTGGAGTATTCACATGTGTGCGCATACACAGTACCTGCTTGAGGAATATACTTATTCCCAGTCATGAAATCACTTCTTTTTAAATCACTGAAATCAAGTTACTCATATGTATGTGTGTACTGGCATGCACTTGAGTCTAAAATGGAAGTCAGCCTAAAATGTAGCTATGCAAATTGGCTTTCACTTTTTCTAAATAACACTATAAATATTCTGTTTTTAATAAATAGTCATCTGGTTGCAGAGCTATATCAAAATTCATTGAGAACAATACAGTTTGTTCTGTTCTCTATGTGCTTTTTAATGCTATATGCCTTTAAAAAAAAAAAAAAAAAAAAAAAAAAAAAGATTATAGTATTGTAATGAATTCGAACCCTATTTTATTGTTGGTACATTTTCTTTTTCTGGCTCTATAAAACAATAGAGGAATGCATCATACTGACCACATAGAGGCAGTATATGAACAGGATTTTGACCAGCCCCAAAACATTCCAAAAAAGAAAGTGCGTGTGAGCCCTGCTGGAATCGAGTGACAGTGTTACTTTCATCAAATGGATTTACTTTTAGTTTAATACATTCAAACCACATGTAATAAAGCACGTTGCTGGAGTTTAAACTATTCTACTCTCCAGATGGAACATGTTTAGAAATCTTGCTACAGAGAAAATTGCAACATAGCACGCACTTTTCATTCTATGAAGACATCTCTATGCTCGAACTAAAAGACCCTTGCAGCTAGTTTAACTGCCTTAATGAGTGATAGCAAAGAAATAAACAGCAAGGGTCAGTTGAAGGATTTCCCACTAAATCTGACGCAGTATTGAAGTTTTCTTGTTTTAACAGTTAAAATCTGTTGCATATTGTACTTAAGCCCTGTTAGCATGAATGTCTTATGTAACATTGGAATAACAAATGTTTTCATATTTATAAGTATCAGATATTAGTTATGACAGAGCCTGGCAACTGCAGTAAACTGACACGCCAGGCAAATGTTTTGCCAAGAGGCTGAGGCGGTGGTTTTCAGGAGCAGAATTTCATGTTGGCTTTCCTGTTTACTCGTGCTATCCATGCTTCCTGTTTCCTTCTATCTGACTGAACAAGCTCCAAAGGAAACGAAGTGGATGGAGAATTCTAATTCACCCCTATAAAATTACTATGCTAATCACTCCAGTACAACCCACTGCACTTTAATCCTGCTGCAGAGTTGTTGTAGGAAGATTCTTAACTGTTTTCTGAATTCTGAACTGCTGACGATTGTGTCTATTTGGTGTTGTGCCTTATTATTATTACTTTTATTTTTTGCATCGTTGTAATATCTTGTTTCATCTATCTTCCTGAGAGCTTCATATCTCCTATTGGATTTGATTGCATCTTGGAATAGTAATTATTGTGGTCTCAGTGTTCTTGGGTCATATCCAGCTGTGCCACTGCCTTGACTATCTGCACTAATCCTTTGCTGAGTCCAACCTCTTCTCTAGCCTCTTTGTTTTCATTCTCAGGGAAGAATGACCTTAGTGAGTTCACATGCCTGTGCAGGGTGCCCAGGATCTTTGCCATGGAACCCGTCCACCCAAGGTTGTTGTATTGTATGTGGATGTTCATTTTGGCTGAGTCTACAATAAGTCCGTTCTCTGAGTTACAGCTCTCTCAGCCCAATCCGTTCATCCATTACATCCATTACTATGGGCGCTCAGCCTTCTCATTAGATGTGGTGTTTTTACAGCCTAGAAAAAAAGAAAGGAATTAAATTGTAATATAGAAGTAAAGGTGAAATAAGGAGAGGACGGACATGAGTGGGAGTTGGATGGTGGGTGAGTGAATAGATGCATTGCTTTTTGCCTGGAAGCTCCTTATCAACTATTCATCAAGACAGCACTGCACTTACCCACTGCGGTACAGTATGTGCACTGAAGCTGCTGTTCAGGAAGCAGCCAGATCCAGCCAGGCAAGGATTGTGAGGCAAAGGAGGTGTGGGATCTTTCTGCAGTTGCTTCCACAGACCCTCCAAACACCACCACCAATGCCACCACAGATTGCTAACATCATTACTATCACCACAGAACAACACACCATCATCACCACCAGTACCACCACCACCACAAACCACTAACACAACATCATCACCACCACAGAACACTAATACCATTACCATCACAATCATGCCATAGCACACCACTGATATTGCCTACAACACAGAACTCTGTAACACCATCCCCACTTCAGACCCCATCAACACCATCACCGCAATCAGAACAACCTCCACAGACCCCCTAACACAACCTCTACAGACCCCTCACTTAACAGGATCACCACTAGCACAGATTGCTAACATCATAACTAGGACCACAGACCACAAATGCGCAACGACACTATTTCCATCAGCACAACCACATACCACCAATGCTATGACCACTGATCATATGGTCATTACCACCACAACCCAGTAACAACATTAGCAACACCATTATACCGCCACTGACCCCCAACACTATCAACATCACCATCACCACTCCTCACAGTGTTCTGCATTTTCTCTTTTTCTATATCTCTCACTCATACTCTGCTATCTCTTTATCTATGACTCTGTTGCTCTGTTTTCTGTCCTCTCTCTCTCCTTCACCCTCTCTCCCTCTCTGCATGTCAGTAGGGAGCATAGCACACGTCTAACCTGTAATTTACTGGTGCATAAATTGAAACCTGACTCTCCAATCTATGCACTTTTTTTTTCAGAAATAGAAAACACACTCTCCCTTTTATTCACTCTAGAGATTTTGTTGTTTTTGGAGATAAATGATAGCTTTTTTGATAATTACACCAAAACAGTGGCTGTTTTTTTTTTTTTTTTTACAAAAAGTCTTTTATATTTAGGGTATTTCACAACAACAGTGACATACCACTGACAACAGTAATGCTAATCGTCAGTTAGTAGTTGTACATTTAGCAGTCAAACATCAGCTCAATGTGTACAATTTACATCTCAGTAATGTAACCTGCAGCTTAACTGAGTAACTGAGAAGATGTTGTGGCAGCAATGTTTTTTAAGCATGTCCTATCAGATAAACCTCAGGTTACCTTGATGTATAAAAATTTTATTACAGTTATTACATCACCTGGGTAGGTCTTAAAATGCCACTTAAAAGTAAAATTGGCATCTCAGAGCTTTTTTGTACCCGTCCCTTAGGTTTATGGACACTATATCTGGAAAAAAGATATAGAATCTTGGATGATTCATATTTGTGCAAATCTTTGTGATCTTCCACTTAAATGCTGTCTAGAAGCATATATGTCATATATGGCGAGTTTTGCTCTACAGTAGCAGCACATTAACAGCAATAGCAACAAACATGGTTCGTCAGTGTGTCTTCCCGCATACTACTCCCTTATCCAACCATCCCTTGGTTGAGAAAAAAAGAGCTGGAGTTTATTTATTTTGAAAAAGGTGGATTTATGAACCATCGGGGCTTCTCCATCAGTAATAATAGTTGAAAGACTCTTATTAATTTCTTTGTTGTCCTCCATATTTAGCTAGCTCACTAAGCTACTGTCAGTCTTGTTTACATTCAGCAGGGGTGTGAAGTATCTCAAACACTGTCTGTTGGTTGTTGTGTAAGTCAGTCAAGCAGGTTAAAACGCCATCACTCTGACTTCCTGTTTGAGAAAGAAATACGGAATCAAATACATACAGAAACAAATCACAGCTAAGAAGCTATTTCATAGGGGCTTGAAGTCTGAATACCGATGTACACAATTTTGGTAATAACGCCGAACTATGTGTGCTTAACTCTACTTATGGTCCACAGAGCTGATGCTGGCTGGATGTTTGTGTGCTGCACAATATTGCAGTCAAGCTATGAATAGAATGACCTACAAGGAGTAAACCACATAATAGAAAAAAAGGCAGCACAATATGTCAAGATAGGTGAAGGAATATGCATCTGAGATGCTTTTTATTTCCTGAGAAACTACAGTCTTTCTTAGAATGCTGCTGTACAAATTTTGAGCAATTTATGATAAGACAGTGGACAGTTCTGAGAAGAACTGACACACTATCAATTTTAACATTTGGAGCCACTCATGGGGATTCATTGCTTTTTTTTTTTTTTTTTCAAAAGATAAACCCATCCAGATGTAAAAAAAAAAAAAAAAAAAAAAAAAAAAAAAAAAAAAGTAAAGTACAAGATGACAGCAAATCTTAAAGTGATCTAAAGTCTAAGGTTTGTGAACATTACACAGGTGACCTGTCAGAAATACCAGCTTTGTTGGGCTTTTGATGCACTTTTCTGTTGAACAATATCTTTTTTTCACTCAAAGTTGAAACTTTTTGAGAAACACTTTTATTCTTTAAATCTTATAGTCTGTAGCGCTAGAGTTTTAATTCATTGTTTTTATTGCATCTATGATTGACACCTTTCATTTGGGTGCCTAGTTATAAGGCGTTGTTTTTGTTAGCTTTTCTTGCATATTGCTTTAGAAACTCAATGTATATCAATCAATATATACTATATATAAAACATATAATATGATGTTCCTGATGTGCTGAGTCGCCCCAACAATCCTGCAATAGGAGTTCGCAATCATGAGCTGTGTCCAGGGTGTTGGGTTGGAATTGGCGGGAAATTCGAATACATGAACGTTTGATGTATCATCAGAAGAGTGTGAAAGTGTAATGGGGTATTTATTTGTTTTCTGATTTGGTGCGAAGCTAGAGAATGACAGCCAGCCATTTATCTTCAGTGTGGAAATCTGTATCATTAGACTGTTGTGAAGCTGTTGAACTCATGATAATCAGCTAGTAACCGATGGGAGGTGTTTGTATGTTTATCTTTATTTTTATATTTCTACGTGGTTATATTGTGTGAGAGTGAGTCATCTGGGGTGTCTGTTTGAATGACATCTGAGTTTGATTAAACTTTAATTATAGCTGCAAGGCGTGAATCCAAAGTGAAACCGCTCCCTCCACGTAGAAAAACAATCGCTTAGCTGGTGCAAAGTGATTTTGCTGCTCCTATGTAATTGTGGCAGTACGGTTATGAGATGGTTAAATTAGATAATTAAACATGTCATAAGTAGCTCACCGCACACACAGTACAGCGATACAGTGGATAGTGGATAAGTCATACTATTTTTTGGTATGTATATATAGGTATGTATAACAGGGTTTGAAATTAACTTTGGTATGTATAACAGGGTTTGAAATTAACTTTTTCACTCACCAGCCAATTTGGCTACAAAAAAAAAAGGAAAAAAAAAAAGAAAGAAAATAACCAGATTAATTATGTCACGTTTTTATTTATAAACATATATTATATATTTTATTATTATTTATTATAAAATCTGAATTCCACTTAAGCAAATGCTCAGATGTCCATAACCAGATTAACTATGTCACATCTTTATTTATAAACATTTATTATATATTTTATTATTATTTATCATAAAATCTGAATTTAACTTAAAATAAGTATCGCCACATTATTACAGTATGTTCGAGTCCAGAGTTGTATCGACAGTTGTATCGAGTCTAACGTGCCGTTATTTGTTGCATAGTGACGGGTGTGTTCAAGTAAGCCAATAATGCTGTGTTTAATATACCATTATGGCTCACGAGTTGAGTATTTGCGCTAAAACTGCGCAGATTTGGCTTACATGAGCTTTACCAGGAAATTAACGAGTGAACATTATTTATAAAAAGTAACCCGCCAGATTGGCTAGTGATTTGACAACTTTACCCACCACAGCTGATTTTTACCCGCATTTGGCTGTATTATATATACAGGGTTTTTTTTTTTTAACTACGTTAAAAAAAACAAAAGGCTTTCATGGGGTGTCCTAATTTTGTCAGAGGACTATATATATATATAGTCCTGTGACAAAATTAGGACACCCCATGAAAGCCTGTGTTTTTTTTAACATAGTTGGACATTTGATCTTCATTTGAACAATATTGGTAGATTCAAATAATATAACTAAAATAAAACCAAAGAAAAGTCTTTTTTAAAATGATCTGTAAAATGTAATTTAAAAAAAATCCAATTTCTTGTAAGGACGCTGCCATATTTATTTGTACTTAAAAATGGCTAAAATTACCTACCGGTGTATCACATCAGGTGCAAATTGTTAGAACATCATTACAGAGCATTTTGAAGGAGGCTTGCCTTATTTAAACCTCAGACATTTAGTTTGGTTTGCTCTTAATTGTTGAAGTGAGAGGTATCACCATGGTGAGATCCAAAGAGCTCTCTGAGGCCTTCAGAAAGAAGATTGTTGATGCTTATGAGTCTGGTAAGGGATATAAAAAGATCTCAAAAGAATTTGTAATCATTTCACTGTCCGGAAAATCATTTACAAGTGGAGAACATTTAAAACAACTGCCAACATGGCCAGGTCAGGCCGTCCAAGCAAATTCACCCCAAGATGCTTAAAGAAATCGCCAAAAACCCTGAAATATCATCATGGGACCTACAGCAAGCTCTTGCTACAGTTGATGTCAAAGTGCATGAATCTACAATCAGAAAGATTGTAAAACTTTAGTTATCATGAGAGGTGTGCAAGGAGGAAACCTTTGCTCTCTAAGTAAAACATGAGAACACATAGACAAAGGCCAAGACTTCTGGAATAATGTGCTTTGGACACATGAGTCTAAAATTGAGTTATTTGGACACCATAACAGAGGGCATGTTTGGTATAAACCAAATACAGCATTTCAGCAAAAGAACCTCATACCAACGGTGAAACATGGAGGAGGAGGTGTTATGGTTTGGGGATGCGTTGCTGCAGCAGGACCTGGCCAGCTCACCATCATAGAATCCGCTATGAATTCTACATTGTATCAGAAGGTGCTTGAGGAACATGTGAGACCATCTGTCTTTTTTTTACTTTCATAATCTTTCTGTAATATTGTGGAAACATAAGAGGATAATAATACCTTCAGAGCTGAAAATACTTGGGTCACATCCCAAACTAAATACAACCACTTAATAATTTAACAGTACATCATTGTCATCATTACTGTTTAGGCATACCTCTTAGTGTGCATTATGCATATACAAAGATACGCTTTAAAAAAAAAAGCAATCTTCTTTCCTACTTCGGTTGTAATATTTAGCCCTACTTATTCTTTCAGACATTTCTGTTGTAACTCCACTCATTTTTTTTGCATTTTTGTAGATAAATGGTAAAAAAAAATACATTTTTCTTCTTTTTTCATTTACAACCCATGTGGTATGCAAACCATAACTTATTGCACAACCTTACACATACACAACCATAACTTATTTCAGTAATGATGCTGTGTACGTGTGTATAGATGAGCATGCATCTGTCTTGTTAAATTAGGTTCTGTCATCACTGCCCATCTGAAACAGGATGTCTTGGGGCATGATTGTGCCAGCAAGGATGCAAGCTCACCTGTTTTAGGCACCATTACATACGTGTGGTGCTGAACGCATGCTTGGCTCCTGCATGTGCATGCGATTAGTGTCCAGCAAACAGCAGTAACACCTATGACAGATGCCTGACAAACGAAAGGCCGGTGAACAAAAGGCACCAGGGCAAGGCGCCTGTGTTTTGTGTATGTGTGTGTGAAGTGCTAGAGTGCTGAAAGAGGGGCTGCTGGCACTCCCGCTGAGAGTCTACTGCTCTGTTTAACCGACGTGTCCAGCCATGTTCCCCACACGCACCATCCACATCCCCAACCAGTGTTTGCTTCCTCAGGTATGTCGTAGGTGTGGAATGACGAGTGCCTTAATACGAAGCAGCTTAAAGCAGAATGAATTGTTGTTCTTGTGCTCGCCAGGAGAAGAATTTCCTTGTGTGGGATTGGGGCAGTGTCCGTTCACAGGGAAATAGCTCTATAAATACTGAAAACATACGTAATGGAAGCTTGACTAGCACGCTGTTTATACAACCTCATTCATGTCCCAACCCATAACAGCAAAACTGGATGTTTGTCATATTGAAGACAAAAGAATAGATCATTGAGGTTCAAAAACCGTTTTCCGTTTTGCACTCAAAGAATGAAATTGTGTGGCTTTTTAAGAAGACAATATCGCTAAGTCTTTAAATGTTGCAGTCCAACAAGTGGCCTTCACAATATGGGTTTGTTCAACGTAAAAGAAGCTTTACAGTGTTGCCTGTTGCATGCCGTGACATTGGCAGGGAGATTTGCAAAGAAAAGAATAACATTGCTACCTGGGAATTTGTTTTTGGTTTCGTGTAAAGCATAGCATTCTCACACAATAGTTTGAGTGTCTTTAACCTTAGAGGTAAATTACTGTTATTTTTCCACCCTTTTTTTCACCAAAGAGTGACATTTTCTCTGAGTCACTGCAGAAAGCTTTTCTGAATGCTCATGACGTTTTCTGTTTGTGAGGTGGCCGGAAAAAGCTGTCGGATGTCGCTGCAGCGGAATTCTGGAAAACAGCCAAAGAAGACAAAAGAAGATCTGGTATTGGCCAAAATTTTGTGTGCCAGTAACATACTTTGACTTCGCTACTCTAAGAAAGCTTACCAAATAAATTTTTTTACCAAGTAAATTTTACCAAAATGACACATCTTTTTATTTAGCCAAGGAGTTTTTTTTTTTTTTGGACATCTGCCTGTAAAGGTAAAGAGCCAATATATACATACACACACACACACACACACCATCCACCACTTCATTAGGAACACCTGTTCATGCAGTTATCTAATCAGCCAATCATGTGGCAGCAGCACACTGCATCAAATCAGGAAGACGCAGGTCAGGAGCTTCAGTTAATGTTCACATCAAGCATCGGAATGTGGAAAAAGTGTGATCTCTGTGACTTTAACTGTAGCATGGTTGTTGGAGCCAGATGGGTTGGTTTGATCATTTCAGAAACTACTAATCTCCTGGGATTTTCACACACAACAGTCTCAAGACTTTGCACAGCGTGGTGCAAAAAACCAAAACCATCCTGTGAGTGGACGGTCTGCAAGATGAAAAACTTTTGTTGATGGGAGAGATCAACCATGGTGAACAGAAAAGCATCTCAGAACACACAACACATTGAAACTTGAGGTGGATGACCAGGTGCTTTTATTTTTTTTCAGCTGTCCCGTTTTGGGGAGTCTGTGTGCATGAAAGCCTTAGATTCTTGTTCTTGGCTAACAGGAGTGGAACCTGATGTCTTCTGCTGTTGTAGCCCATCCACCTCTAGGTTCGATGTTTTGTGCATGCTGAGATGCTTTTCTGCTCACCACGGTTGTAAAGAGTGCTTATTTGAGTTACTATATCCTTCTTGGCATCAGGAACCAATCTGGCCATTTTCGTCTGACCTCTCTTATCAACAATGCGTTTCAACCCACAGAACTGTTGCTCACTCAGTTTTTTTTGTTTCTCGCAACATTCTGTGTAAACTCAAGAGACCACCTCTACTGCTGAATTAACACATACTAAAAGATGCATTTCAGTGCTTTACTAAACCATTTTAGTAAGTTTTTTACTAGCAAAGTAAAAATTAGTATAAACTTACACCAAAGTGGGTTTCTGTTTGCCTAAAAGAGTCTACAGGATACAAAAACTAATTTTCACATATCCTCACAAAGACAAGCATTACCATTCTCACTCCTGCCTAAAACGTTAGATATCCCATTATGCATTGCGCTTTCTGATATTTTACTCTAAACCAATGCATTGCTCTAATTGCCCTATCGTTTAGAGTGCAATCCTGTTAACTAATAAAAAAAATTATTTTGTTGTAAAATATTTATATATTGTTACTTTACAGTGATTTTTTTTTTTTTTACAATGTTCGATGCTCCTGTTCAGTCACATCATCATCAAAACATAGAAGAGTGCTTACACATTTCTGTACAGATGACAAAGCAGACCAAGTTTTAAAATGTTTAAATGGCTGAATAAAAAGACGTTAAAAACCATTCAAATAAATGGAATATTCCATCACCCACTATCTGTTTACTGTTATGATCAGTTGGGTTATTAACAGATTATTATGCTGCATGTAAACATAGCCATTGTTTTTTCCAACCTTGGACCCGGCGTACCCTTGGGCTGCACATTGGTATTTTAACTGCTATAACACACCCACGTCAAAACCTGATGATCAGTTAGATCAAGTGTGTTAAAGCAGGGACAACCACAAAATATTGCATTATTATTAAAATATAACAGGCAAAGCTACTCTAGGACCCACTGAGTGATTATGTATGGCAGTTAATCATTATTCATAATTATCTTAATTATTTGCATAATCACATAACGATCATATATCACAAATATCATAATTATTTTGACGATAATTATTTGGATGACCTCTTTCAACCCTTCAGTGTAAATGGCAACATGGATGCGTTCCTTCTATTTTCCAGGCACAGCTTGTCCCCACAATACTCATATTCCCTAGTGGTCTTTATCGTGTGTTGTTTTGGAAGTATTCCTCAATTTCTTGCTCTCTCCCTCTCTCCCATTTCCTGTTTACCTCTTCTTTCACATCTGCTCACTTTATTTCTTGTTCCTCTGCCACTTTCTTTCAATTTTCTCACTCTCGGCCCAGCATTGCTCACTGTAGAAGTAGGCGAGAGTGTCACCTGTGCGTCGGGGTAAGGAGCCGGAGCGGAGCATTGCTGGAGCTGTTCCCAGAACAGTGCTGACAGGGGAATAAAAGACAGATGGAAAAGTTGCCAAGCCACACATTGAGGCTAATTCCCTTCACTTCTTGTTTTGAAATGTGCTTTGGCCATGTCAGTGTCGCAAAGATTGCTTTTTTTCTCATTTACGCACCTGTGACACAAAAATATACAGTGAGCGGATCAAAGTTTATTATAACATTGCCTTCTTTTTGTTTGGCAAGGTCAGTCATGAGGGCTTGTGAATGTGTCTGAAGCTGCAGTGTACTCCAGTACTTGTTTAAGGATGTGGGTATTTAAGTGGGGTAATTTGAAGCTGGCCGAACCGGCTGCAGGAGTGTGTCTATCTGCTATGTGCAAACAGACCGTTTCCACACTGTTCCCTCTCTCATATTGTTGTTGATAGATATACAGAATACAGTGACTAGAATAGCTGATGTACACTCACTGGCTGCTTTATTAGGAACACCATATTAATACTAGGCACTTTGTGGAATCCAAAAGGTGTCGGAAACATTCTTTTGAGATTCTGGTCCATGCCAGCATGATTGCATCACATAATTACTGAGAATCTCCCAATCTACAGTGTCCCAAAGGTGCTAATTTGGATTCAGATCTGGTGACTGGGGAGGCCTTAGAAGTACACTGAAGTCTTTGTAATGTTGTGCTTTGTGACATGGGGCATTATCATGCTGAAAGTAGCCATTATACGATGGGTAAATTGTGGCCATAAAGGGATGCACATGGTCAGCAACAAAACTCAAATAGGTTGTTGTATTCAAATGATGCTTGATTGGTATTAAGGGCCCCAATGTGTCCCAAGAAAACATTCCCCACAAAATTACACCACCACCCCCAGCCTGAACTGTTGATAGAAGGCAGGTTGGGTTCGTGGATCACAGCCGAATCTTAAAATCAAGATTCATCAGACCAGGCAACTTTCTTCCAATCTTCAACGATCCATGGTTGCTCATTAGAATCGACTGTTAAAGTTAGTCTGTGTGTGAAATGAGCTTTAATTCAATAGGCAGAACTGGTCAGTTACGCTGGGTGGAGCTAAATATGTGATGGTACTCTGCAACTTGGCAGTATTTTGTGAAACAAAACTTTTTGATCTTATGAATTGAATGTAAGATTTGCATTCATGGCCCTGAAACTGCAACAAAGGCAAAAACCCATGAGTCTCACATGAAAACCCTTGGACTTGACAGGTATGAACCAGCCTGTCTGGCACCAGCAACCATTCCGTGGTCAAAGTCACTGAGGTCATATTTTTTCCCCATTCAGATGTTTGATGTGAACATTAACTTAAAGTCTTGAACTACATGTGCATGATTTTATCCATTGCACTGCTACCACATGTTTGGCTGAATGGTTAATTGCATGGATGAGCAGGCATGTAGGTGTTCCTAATAAAGTATATACTGTATGAGCCAGCTAATTGAGCTAGCACCAAGAATTAGAAAGATGACTAGTGTTACATCTGTCTTTTTAAACAGTGAAATAAAATGCTCCAGGATTCCAAGGTTTTGGCAAATTCTATCATATTTCATTTTGTTTGACATGTAATAAATGTCAGATATGTTACTTGATGTTAAATGAGTCTTCCCATAAGAAACATGTCAGAGGATATTTTTTTGCCAGTCATTCATGAAGACATTTTAAACTGCAGCTGAGGGAACAATATACATCAGGAAACATGTTTTTTTTCTGATGTATAACGTAAAAGCCAAAGCTTCTAGTCTATAATAGTTATAGTCTCCAAAGAGATTCTACTTTGAAGCAATGCTTCTCAAAGTGGGGTCTGTAAATTATAGCCAGAGATCCATGTTGTTGTTGTTTTTTTTTTTGTTGTGTTTTGTTTTGTTTTGTTTTAAAAAAAAAAAAATTACATCAGTGGAAATTACAACACTTATCAAAGTTATATTTGCTATTGAGCTCTTATATTCATTAGTCTATAAATAATGTCAACCTGGACCTAGTGTGTTCTGCCAGTGGAAAGTTTAAGAATAAAAACCTTTATAGCTCCAATGAATAGCTAGAAATTTTTGTACATATTTAAGTAATGGGCCTAATATTTTAATGATTAGATTCAGTTCATAAAAAAAATAAATCTGTGCTGAGGGGGTCAGTGGAATTTATTTCGAACCCCTGCCCAAGACCTTTGGGGTACTATATGTATCTGCATGATTTTATGTGTTGCACTGCTGCCACATGATTGGCTGATTGGATAATTGCATCAATGATCGGGGTACAGGTGTTCCTATTGAAGTGGCCAGTGACTGGATATTCCTTTGTGTTTTGAATAGTCACACAAAATATTGAGCATCATGACTGTGCTTTTTTGCTCTTATACAACCGTTCTTACTCACTTTATAACATAACATGATTAGAAATCATGTGTAAAAACCTGAACACTTACTGATTGTTTTTTTTTTTTTTTTTCGCATTTCCACATTTAGAAGATGCTGGAATTTCTTGGCAGACATTGGCTACATTTACATGCACATCTGTATTCTGATATTAATTGGAATTTGGCAATATTCTAATTAGTATTGAGTCATGTAAACGCCACAATCCGTTTCCCGATTCAGATTAAGACAAAATTCTGAAATTCCCAAATTCTGAGTCCCACCCCTGGAATATGCCTGTTTTAATCAAAAATTTGTTGCATGTAAACATCTTATTCAGAAAATCCACTGAAAGGAGATATAAGCACATGCTCAGTTCACAAGGAATTGTAGGTGCTAACAGACACTTAGCTGTAGGCTAGGTATTTAGGAATGGCGACTCAGGCATACAACCACCATGTATACAGGAATATTCCGATGCCTGTACGCATATAAACATCATAATCAGAATATGGCTACAACCTGAATATACACCTTAGATGGAATTTGATGTGCATGTAAACGTAGCCATTGTGTCAGAGAAATTCTGCTTTGATGAGTCTCTGAGAAAGACCAATTTTACTCAGAAAGTGATTTATAATCTATGGCACACTAAACAAGAGGAAATATGAGCTTATTTTTGAAAAATGAACTCTGAAGCTCTTTTGATACTCTCCTCTCACTGAAATCATTATGTGTGTCTTTATTTTGCTATTATAGTTTCTCTGTGGATGCTCTGGAATGCAAATATTCTGTTGCTGAGAGCGAGTGAGTCAAGGTCAGGGCCTCAGTCTAGGGAAGAAGGGGGCAAGACTCCAAGCTGGCAGGAATTACAGCGGCCTCCGCTGCATTCCCTTATCCTACTCAGTCTTCACACTCAGTGATATCTGTCATTTCAGAGGAGCACACGTCATTGTTGGGCAGTTGGCCTCGATGAGCTACAGATTAATCAGGCTTCAGGCAAGTGATTAACAAGGACTGAACATGTTTTTGTTGAAAGGTATGTCTTTTCAGCCAGTGAGTCAATGTCTTTGGAGAATTGTCTTGCTGTTGTTGGAAGAGTGTGAAGCGTACTGCTGGTCAAAACTGTCTGCCTGTCATGCTGAAACAGCCCAGTCGCACCCGGCCACTTCCTCTGGCCACCATCTCACTGTGCAGCAAATTACAGGAGCTGTCGTAAGACTCACATGGGGGGGCCACTCACTCCATTTCCCCCAATCTTCACCCCAGTTTATCTTCTCTAAAAGCAACAGCGCCTTGCTCTCTGTGCAACCAGGTCCTTGACGTCGGGGAGATGAGCCAGGCGTCCGTACCATACCATACCATACTGTTTTTCGGGAAGGCTCTGCATCACTGGAAAACAAATGGACCGATAAGCAGGGCCCTCGATAAGACGCAGTTCCTCATGTTGAAGCAAAAAAATGAAATGCAAATGACTGTTGTGGGATGGGGGGAGGCTTCCTCAGTGTGACATGTTTGTGCCGGGCTCCAAGTACATTCTCCAGATAAAGGACGAGGCGAGAGCACGCTTGGAATTTTATTTGATTTCAGTAGCGCAGAGCGGACGTGTGCGTGGAACAGAGCCGATAAGAGCCGAAACTGTTTCCCATGTTTCCCTGTTTTTCAGCTCGAACCTCAGCAAAGGCCGTGATGGCAAGAAGGGCTGTTCAGGACATGTTCCACAAACAATATTTGTGTGCTTGTTAGTCAGTTTTTGGAGTGAAGTAGGTGGTGTATTTGTGTTTACGCTAAGCCAAAAGGCCATGTATACATCAGTGTCAGGTGGGCGTGTTTGTGTTTGCACTAACCTGAAAGGCCGTGTATACATCAGTGTCAGGTGGAGAGCGTGTTGATGGGCTACACATCGGCCCGTGTTTGAGTGTTTAGCTCCACGTGCATGTGTTTGCCTTAAAGTGCCAAAGAGCATGTGGGCGCGTGTTTGTTAAACTGTGTGAGAGCGCGTGGGAGTGTGTTTGTCTGTTCATCTGAAGAGTGAGAGAGAGCGAGCCAAAGGCAGAAATGAAGTAGATGTTTGCTGGCTGATATCTGCAGTGCCATCAGATGAGCTCAGCCAGGTAGACTGCAGCAGATCTAAGAGAGAGAGGCCGTGACTCACCAACCACAACAGGCGAAACAAAGTAAGCATATCAGACAACTTTACAAAACACAGGCTCTTTCATCATGGTTGAACAATTGCCACCTTCTCATTCCAGGTTTGATCTTGCCGTACATATAGGACAGAGTAATCTAGAGGACAAAAGGAAATTGAAGACTTATTGCTGCATTACATCTTTTTGTCATTAAGAATCTCACTGCTGAATAACACTCTTTTTCACTGCACTTCCATTTACGTAATCATATTTCCCCAACATTGACACCTCCATCACAAAGTAGGCAACCAGGTCATCCAGCCGTTCCCACTATTTTTGCACCTCTGACATCTCTCCCCTGACATGCCATGCGCTCGTCTCTGTTTCTCACCTCAATGCTGCTCTGCAGGACAATGGGGGCACTAATTATACCCCTCATAGGTGAATTTTTATTAAGGTCTGCTTCTCACATGCTGGGTGGGGTGTGTTTTTTTGGAGCAGCTTGGAACTCGTACAGCCCAGAGAGGATATAGTTATTGGCTTCCATCTGGCAACACTGCCACACCATCTGGCTTTGTCGTGATCATCATCCCTGGGTGAACAATGCTAAGGTGGACGTTTAAAGCTAGCATGTGGCGAGGTTCTCCTCTGTCGTTCTATGTCAAGAAGTGCAAATAAGTGTTTGCGAGGCTGTGAATTCCGAATTGCAGTGTACTGGCTGCTTTGTTGCTGTGAATGTATACCTCATAATGTGGAGAGCTTCCGTTTAGGCTGAGTCACTAAAGGTGCAGAACCATGCCTTCATGAAGCTGTGTCTCTTTCCATTAATTAGCTTATGATGAGTTGAATGCATGAAGCTGAGTTTAGTATTAGTGCAGCAGGAGGGACGGAGATCCAGCTGGCTTTTGGGAAGTGATAGCCCAGTGATTGACAGCTGAGTGGTGGAACAAGTAGACAGCTGAGAACGTGAATGAGAATCGGAATCTCTTTTTGTCAGTGGCCACGGTCAGTGCAAGAACGTGTCATACTTTCTCTCCAAGCTGCAGTGTATCCCTGCAGACTGAGCAGAGGCTACCTCATGGACATCTGCGTTTTCACGTGGGCGCGACGTCTCTCTCCCTCATTACTCTCTCTCTCTTTCTCTCTTCCGCTCATACTCTCTTGCACTCCCTCCCTTTTCTTGTCCTGAACGGTTTCCATGGAGACAGCTGTGGTCTGCGGAAATGGCCCAGAGCTCGGTCCGCACTAGAGCAGCTCTCTGTTAGCACTTGCACACATGCACACCCTTAGACACTTGCACATAGCTATGCACAGGAGTTATCTGCAAACAACTTAACAACTTTGCATATTTTCATTTTTTTGTTTATAAAATATGCAAATAATACATAGTTTGCATGCTTTCTGCAGCCATTCCTTGGAAAACACTGCTCGCATGCTTTTGAACGAGCCCTCATCTGCATTGCTGAGGGAAGCAGAGATCTGTAAAAGCCCCGGCATCTCTGCTTCTGCTTCGCTATTAACCCCCTCTCCAGCTTTGTGCAGTGTGTGTGGGCTGTCTCTCCTTCCCACTATCACACAGTGGAGATTTTATCCCTGTGGTTGTGTGTGTGTGTGTGTGTTTGTGTGTGTGTGTGTGTGTGTGTGTGTGTGTGTGTGTGTGTGTGTGTGTGTGTGTGTGTGTGTGTGTGTGTGTGTGTGTGCGTGCGTGTATGAAAGTAAGAGAGCCTCTCCTGACCTTGAGGAAAGAAGCTTTTATCAAAGCCTCAAGATGTTAGTCACATCTGAGAGGACAGCTGTGTCAGACTCGACTTCTAGCATTCAGATTCAAAACGTGCTGGAAATATACTCTGCTGCCTCAATCGATACAAAGCTACTTAGGAAGTCTGAAAACTAGGGCCAGAGCAGAGTACCACTGATTATTTGCAGACACACAGTTTATATATACACTCACCAGCCATTATACTAGGAACACCTGTACACCTGCACTTTCGTGCAGTTATCCAATTAGCCAGTCATGTGGCAGCAGCGCAATGCATAAAATCATGCAGATACAGGTCGGTTTGAGTATTTCAGAAAATAAATAAATAAATAAAATATACAAACAACAAAAAACATACATCCAATAAAAACAAAAATCCTGTGGGCTAACTCAAATAACCACACTTTACAAATGTGGTGAGCAGAAAAGCATCTCAGAACAAACAACATGTTGAACCTTGACTTGGATGGCCTACAAGAGCAGAAGATCACATCAGGTTCTGGAATCAGATGCGCACAGGCTCACCAAAACAAATTACACAAACATTTTTTTTCAGCAATCTGAAAGAATTAATTCTAGTCGAATGACGAATGTCAAAGAGACGTGCAATCTCACTGCGTTCTCTCCAACTCTCCCGTGCGCTGTGCCCTGAGAACCTCATTCACATCTAAACAAGCAGATGGGTGTTTAAAACCATTATATCTCCCAAGATAAACTCCCATCCTTGTGAAATGGCAGCAGTGTTTTGGGGCAACCCGTGTGATGATGTGCAGGTTTAGGAAAAGCCGAGGAGGAGGAGGAGGCACTTATCTTTTTCCATCTGGAAGGAAGTCTTGGGTAGGGGGTGGGGGTTCCCAGAGCTAGAGATGAGGCCTGGTAGAGCGGCACTGATTCAGGGTATACAAGCCTAACTCTTCTAAGGAGGTGGGTCTGCAGAGTTTTTTTTTTTTTAATTTACTCTTAATGTCTAGCATCCACACCCTGCAGATTGCAGCAGTGAGTGCCTGTGGTAATGGCTGCTGAGATACAACAGATGCTTTTTAATGGAGGACAAGACATACTGCTGAACATTGTTTTGGTTAAATTGCAATAGAGAAAGTATATATATATATTTTTGTGAATATATGTGGTGGGAGGAAGATGGGGAGGAAGGGAGGGGGGCAGGTCTACAGACTGGGGCTTAGAAAGGATCAGACCTTCATCTGGGATGCATCTGTCTTGTGGTTTGTCTCCAGCGTTGAACTGAAATTTTTGGTAATTAACATTAATCGCGTTCGATTCATCACACATGTCCCTCATACACAGCTTGTCTGTCTTCATTCCTAGGGCTCCTACACGCCAAAATAAGTGTCGTCTATAGTTTTTGTGATTTGTCCTGAAATTTTGGCCTAGTTGACCCTTGTCCTTGCCTGTTGGAACCTATGATGTAAAATCAGCGTCAGAAGAGAAAGAGTTTTAAGCAAGTTCCAAGCCAAAATGATGGAAATGACCAAGTATAATGTTTAAATCATGACCAGAGCATTTAAATTCCAAGCAGACTGTTGAAAGATATTCACAATGGTATAAAATTGGTAGCTGGCCGGTAGCTAGGCTACTTTGTTTGGTTACAGCTCAGACTGCATCCTAACAAACTATATAAAAATTATACTCCACTATAGCTACTATAGCTATATCTATCTTCTGCAGTATTTAGTACGGTTAGACTCATCTTTCTTCTGTAATATTTAGTACTTCTCCACTCATCTTTCCTGTCCACTGCTTAGTATTGCTCCAATCATTTTTCTTCTGTACTGTTTATATTTCATTGTTTACAATTACAGACTACTGCCTCCTCCTGGTGTGGAGAATGATTTAATTCACGCAGATACAGAACATACGTATGTGCCACAGTTGAAAAGTTATCTTTTTTCAGCGTTTTTCTTCACAGAATGGAAGGTGATCCCCTTCTGGCGATAGTTCTCCAAAGTCAGCTTGTTCTGTCATGGCCCTCAGGGCTAGAGAGCTGTTCAGCATGGAAAATGAAAAAGGCACGCCCTGTTGTTTCTCCCATGTTGTGATTCTGCAATTAAGCATGCCAGCCTATTGCAACACGTCTCTGTTTATCATAACATTTCTCCTTTTTTTCCCTGTATCCTTGTCTCTGCCAATTTCCCTCTACATATGCCAACTTGTCCACACATATCTGTGCAGTTCTATAACTGGGACTCCTCGATTTACATGAATGAACCCCAGTGACTTCACATTTTTATCTCACCGACTACACATGCACGCACGCATACATCCACATACACACACACACACACACACACACAAAATGGTGCCAAAGCTAAGACCGCAAGCAGATAACAAGCCACGTCTTGCTTGGCAGTGTGGGAAGGGTGTTCTATGACCCACACCCGGAGTTGCTGCAGATCTGTCATTACCACTGACAGATTTGCTTGCTGCAAGGAAGCTGTCGGATACATTTACACATGCACAGAAATATATATTCGCACACCCGCCACACACAGTTTAGCTGCAACGTGGCCTTTGATGTTGTTGGAGTAGAACATTTTGCTGAGTGGCCTGACCTGCTGGGACATGACCCTCCTCCACACACACATACACACCTTCTGAGCGGTGACAATGGAGATTGGGGAGGGTAGAGCTGGAAAAGGGCCCATGAAAGGTGCCCGATAACACATAATCGTGACTCATAAGAAACATTATGGAATCCTGTACTCTTCCTCTTCAGCTCTCCCTCCCTCTCTTTGTATTTCTGTTTCTTAGTTTCTGTCTCTGTGTGGGTGTTGGAACGAAACCAGACCATTCTGGTCACACTTAGGAATTCTAGCCTAAAAGGAATAACGAAAAGTCTTAAGTAACATGTTCTTACCTTATGAAGGTGGTCACATGTCTTCACTCTCCTGTGATAGCGTGAGTTTACAGAATGACATCATGTCGTTAGTAGAGACACTGTAATCGACAAATCTTCAGCACATAGGCACATCTTGATAGAAGTTCGTTTAAGGAAGCCCTTATGCAGAGACTGTTATGGTCCTCTATCTTGTGTTCTTATCTGAATGGAGATGCTTTGCTTAAGGGCACAACAATAGCGGGGCCCATCAGAGGGATTTAAGCCTGTGGCCCCTGGGCCAACAGCCATTTTGTGCTTATCTGGATCAAGCACTTGCCTCATAAGTTGCAGGTGTGTGAATGAGAAGTAGACTTTAATAGATATAACCTATTCTACATTAGATACAATGCCTATCCAATATGTTGTTTAAAGGACTTCTGTATAATTAATTATCATAATTATCATTAAAACATTGGCTTGTTAAACTAACAAACTAACAACAACCACACAGAACTAGAGCTTGTTAGAGGTTTTAGACAGACTAATTGTGTAGAGAATTTGGACAGACTGAATTATTTCCTTTCCTTTCCTTCCTTCTTATTATTATATTCTTAATATTATATTGTCCTATGCACTTTGTACACAGTGTTGCCAGTTTATTAGGTGCACCTTCCTGCTCATTGGCCACTTGGTCTACATATCACATAGACGCACTTTGTAGGTATACACTTACAGCCATATAGCCACCTGTTGCTTTTCAGAATTTTGCCAGCCCCCTCTACCTTGTACATTAATGAGAACATGACCGCATGGTTTTGGGTAATGAACAGCAGTGTTGCTGGGAACATCTCAGTACCAATGCTGAGCTGCAAAAATATCCAGCAAAGAGCGCTCCACTAGATGTTCAAAAGCAAATGGCTACACTAGTACATCTCCTTGGGCACTGCTGTTATTTGCTAGAACATTAAATCATCATAAAAACACACAACCAATACACGCAGACACGCACATTGCTTCACCTATTAGATCATATGATCATATGATGCATATTAGATCATGATAATAATGTTCTCACCTTCGAAATGGATTCATCCATTTCTATAGTTAAGATGGGATATTTTTTTTAATCAACATTATTTATGACTACTTATGAGTACATAGATAAGTATAATAGGTAAGCATAGATCATATCAGACACACTGAAACTTCAGAGTAGTTTTTTCATCTTGGTTAGTTCAACTTGTACTCAAGGCAGTTTCGTAAAAGGATATCTTTACTTTTTACTTCAGGTTGACTCTTCTGTACTTTATGCGTCTCCTGGCCTTGACTGTGAGTGTGTGCATGTGTAGGGAAGCAGTCAAAGCAGTCAGCTTAAGTCAGCTCTGTGCATGTGTAAGATTTCTCTCCAGAGACTGTTCACTACTACTAGCAGGGACACGCTGGGACTCGCTTCCAGTAGAGGGTGGGAGACAACACAAAGCGAAGTGTGGGGGTTGGAGGAAGGGGAAATAAAGTGAATGAGCATGACGAGGGAGGTCGAAGAAGGAGATGTGGTCCTGTCCGGTCACAGAGGCGTTTATTTTATCACTGCTTATCTGGAGATCTAAATAGACCTCCTAGATGCTCATTCCGGTTTTGCTGCACCGTCATAAAAGGAGAGTTCATTTTCCTTGGAAGTTTCTTGGGAGAGTATTAGAAGCTGGTTTGGTCAGGGGTGTCAGGGGTATTGGCCTAGGCAAAGGTATCAGAACGTGGGGCAATATCTGTACCCTAAACACTGAGGGCATTGTATATGTCTGTGACCTCTGACCTGAGGCCACAGTGAAGCCCCAAAAAGGCAGGTGAGCAGGAGTGGTCAGAGCTCCGCGGGGTTCCCTCTCTTGTGAGCACCAGCCTCAGGACTCATCATGCTTATCTGAAGCTTTCAGTCAGGGAACAGTTAATTGTCTGACAGCAATGGGAAATGCCTCCCTTGCTCCCTCCTTCTCCTTCTATCCCTCCCCTTCTCCTTCTCTTTCCTTTACTCGTTTACCCTCCCTTTCCCCTCTCTCTCTCTCCACTGTCTTCTCTTGCCTGTATTCTCTCTCTGTCAAAAAGTAGGTGTTTCCCTGCGTGATGGGACCGAGTGTATATAGGGCACGAGCACTCAGACAAGTTCAGAGTCTTAAGCGCGCCTGCCACACGCTCCCCCCTTAGGACTATTGTTGGTTCTCATTGCTGCCCAAGTCTTTTCCCCCTTGAGTGGATTTACACTTTTTCAACATTATCATGTCAGAGGGAAGAAGGGAAGAAGGAGAAGAAGGGAAGAAAGAGAGGAATGGAAGGAAAAAAGGTAAAAAGGAGCGCAAGGAACAAAACAGTGATCTCACTAAAGGTAAAGAAAGACGCAACACGCAAAGGTGTGAGTGTGTGGATATATGCATGTTCGTACGTGTGCTGCCAACAAGGGAGGGGTGTGAGACTCAAGGGGAAAAAGTCACACCTCATCTTGTCAAAGCTTGCTGCCTGCTTTTGTCACACAGGAGGATTTCCTAAACGGCAGCGTGTAGCGGCACATCTGGCCTCCTTGGCCTGTGTTTGTAACTGTGCATGAGTGTGTGTTTGCCGTGCGAGCCTCATTCTGAGCGCTTTGACATGCTGGGACCTCCCTTCTCCCCCTCAACCGGCTTTGCCAAGTTGCTTTATGACTTTCACAGTTGATTCCTGTGTTTGGTTTCTTAATTAGCGCTTGTGTTGCTGAGCCTGTGTGAGTTTCCTCTTATGCTTGCAAGCCACTTGGCAAGAGCTACTATTGATTAATTTCCATGCTGTATCTGAAGGAAGTTGCACTGCTGGGCATCTGCAGCTCTTACTGCAGTTAAGCACTAAAGCATTAAGCATTAAACTATAGATATAAACTTACAGTGTCACTGCGATTAGTGTTTGAATGAATGCTAGTCTCTAAGAAGCCCTCGAACAGCTAATGGAGTGCAACGTGCTTGTGCAGTCTCTCTCAACGTCTGCCTAGGGTTCTGCAAGCCTCAGCTTGTCACTGCAGTCTGACCTCAGGGTCATGCAGGAAGAGAAATTCTCGATCCTGACTTCCATTCACAACTATGAAATACTCTGTGACACTCACTAGAAGATCTTCTGTCTAGGACAGAATTTTTGGACATGACTAAGTCGCTATACTGTGAAATGCTATGATTAAAGATCAGGCTGCATGGATTTGACAAAAATGTTTTAATCATGCCAATGCCATAATCTATCAACACACCCTGTAGAACCTTTCTGCGATTAGTCAGAATGCTTGCACAACAAAATTTTGTTAGAGAGAGCTCATGTACATTGAATCCTTTTGTAATATCAGTATTGCAAATGCCAGTATTGCAGTAACGATTAACAAAATAAATCTATTGTGCAACTCCATACTTGTGTACATCTACTGAGGTGTAGAAACACAGAGTGAGGTAGCAGGTCCCTCGAGAAGGCATCATTAGTCCTCTGAGCATTTACTTTGATCTGAGATACCCACATTAGTTTAGTGAATCGGAAAGGCATGGCATAGTATTGTCTCCTGCCGGTCCCCTCCTCCCCACCACCCATTCATTTCTAGGCTCGTCCATGGCTCTTCTCCCCTCGTGGGAGGTTTTCCTTTTGCTCTGTCGCCCTGAGGCTCTGCTTCACGTGACCTCCTTGGTAAAGTGCTTTTATTATTCGGCGCACTTCTCCTGTTATTTCCTTCTTAAATGTTGTTCACTGTATTGTCTTTACACGCAACTGTAATCTAACACAAGGGTGTGTGAGGAGCCACTTTTAGTAACTGTGCAGCTTTCTCTCCTGGATCTGTCTTCACGCAATGCTAATCTCCTCTGCTTTGTCTACTGGAAACAAAGCAAAGTCAGGAAGAAAAGAATGGCTGGGAGACTCAGCTTTTCCTTGGAGGCTAAGGTTAACCCTGTCACACGCATTGCTTCTTAGCATCACATTTCTATGCACTGCTAAATTTAACTCACTTGATGTCAAATTCACAAGTAGGATATCATGGTGATTGACTCATTTAGCCCTCAAACCTAGAGACGGAAAAAGGCATGTTGGAGAAATATGTGACAGCTATGGCCTAAATAAGATTTCTGATGTGTGCTGTTGGGATAAGGTTGTGATCAGGATCTGCTACAGACTTGTATATTGAGGTATTTTGTGATATCTGTTTTGGACTGTCTGCAGCTCGCAGTGCTGAACCATCATTCTAAATGGATTGGATGTGTAATTGCTCTTCTGTTGTTCATCACCTATTGCATTCTCAGCTTACCTGGTGGGGGATCCCTTGTTCTGTCGCCCCTCCTGACATTTCTTTCTTTTTTTTTTTTTCTCCAAATGCTTACGCAGGCACTTTTCATGAATGGTCTAAATTGTAGATGGTCCGACTTGACTGTGATTTTTGGCATCATAAATCAATGACTTGATGTTAAATGCTTGAGTTGATGGGAAATACATATTATTATAACAATTCTGATCAGCAATTTGATAATATTATTTCCTAGGTTTTATTTTATTGGCTTAATTTATTGCTTTTCCATGATATTTGCATTATTTAAATATGATCTAAATTGGACACAGATTAAAGACGTAATTACAGATGTTTAAAGTGATATATATATAGTCAAAACTTTGCTAACACTTAATTCATAACCCTCCAACATTCTCTCTGGTTATATTTAGTTTATTACAGCTTTTACAGGCTTTTTCTTTCTCTGGTGTACCCATCTGGCCCACATTTAGCGTTGTGAGTAAGAATGAGTGGAGGAAGTTGATTCAAAAGTGGTTAGAGGTCTCCAAGGTACTGGAAAGCATGAGGGAATTTATTGAATTTAACATTAACATTATTGAATTATGTGGTTTGGGGTGACTTTTCCCCTTATAGCTATGTAAAGCCAAAATCATGACAAGATGTTAAAGGCAGCATGTCTGTGATGGTCTTGATCATTCATTGTTTTCAGGGTCTATCCCACTGTGGTTTATAGTAGATGGTGAATGACACTGACATGATTTAAGTGAAGCAATCCAGGGAAAGCCCATATTGCTGAAAGAAACTGTGTGCCATACTTTTTTTTTTTTGCACCTATGCATTCATGTGTATGTGAGAGAGAAAAAATTAGCAAGAGAAGAACAAAATAGCAAAGTGAATGATTTTGCTAACATTTCTGAATAAGAGTACACTAGTAATATCGCTTTTACGGAAGAATCAGTACAGTGGTGTCAGAATATTCACACCTATAAACTGACTCGAATCAGGGAATCTTTACACCTCTGATTTCCATTATTCAAAGTAGTAGTGAAACCGGTATTTTGTATAATATAAGATATAAATTATAACATTCGGCACTTTTCTCCCATTGTTTAATGTACGCTGACTAAGCGACACTATTTTTACTTTAAGCATATGCTCACTTTATTTGAATGAACATATGTACTCTAGAATAGAACTGCATATTTGGTGTGCAGATCGTATTTTTATACTCATTGCTTATACTGTATTAACACATTTCCCAAACCATATATTAATGTAATGGGAATTATAAACATGATTCATTGCTATGAATCTTTGCTGATAGTAAATAGTTTGAAGTATTTGAAAGTATTGTTTTCTAGCACAATCAATGTACAATTCCCTTTTTTTAAAGCATGTTTTTTGCTTTTGCTTTTTTGCAAAAGACATGTCATTTGCATTTTTTATGAACCACAGATCGGCCCTAAGGACATGCCACATAGCAAAATTACAGTGCGTCATAATTCTTTAGACATTCACTGGTGACTAGAAGCAGTAGAAGTGATGTACAATTGCTTTCTGCAGATCTTGTAGCCTCCATATTTTTTGCCCTGTTTGAGTGGAAAAATTGCTCGGCCTGTTCCACCAAATCTGCAATACTAGAGCAAGCTTGTTCTGAGTGTTCAATTGCTGTCAAAACCTAATTTTTTCTCAGAATGCCTCCTTCGCTGTATGCACTTGAGCAAAAATTGCATCAGTGCACATTCTCCAAATGCAACAGTGAGCTCGTTGTAGAAGAGCTCTTGTGAATAGCAGAAATTGGCAGCACTTATAGTGTTGCATCTGAACATGAAGCGCTGTAAAGCTTTGCATTTTTCCCGCCATTCCCAAGGTGATTTAGAGAGTTTAGACTGAATCTTGGCACCATCCTCGAGGCTATGCATTTCAGAGTCATTTTTAAATTATGGGCAGGGCCACAGAAAGAGTGTCATGTGTCTCGTAAAGTGTGACGGTTGTGTAAAAAGGCTGGTGAAATATGTGACCTGTGAGCTGCTTTGGCCCATTGATCTAAAGCACACGCGTAGTACACACATGCATCAGCACCGTGCCTTGGTACAGACTGAGGAACCAGGTTCAGAAGTAAAAGCTATTAAGAAAGATTTTAGCAATTATTGGACATTTATTATCGCATTTGTATCATTCCTTCCAGTGTTCCCATTTATTTTGAGGTTTTATTCTGTACTTTCTGTATACTGTTATAAATATTTTCATAAAATTCATTAATAATGATTGGGGTGGAACTCGCTTATTATTATTATTATTATTATTATTATTATTATTATTATTATTATTATTATATAAACGGGCTCTGTCTTGCTAAAGACTCAAAACATATTGATTAAAAACTGTGAGTTTGGACAAAACAGGAACACAAGGTTCAGTAAGCAGTAAATCAAACCAATTGCGGGTTCATTTCTATGAGCAGAGTTAGAATAGACTCGCTGAAGAATTATTTCACTGAAGGCTTATTTAATCATCAATTGCCATGCTTAACCAATACATCGTTTCTGACACCAAGCTTACACTCGCTGCTAACAGCAAAAAAGAACAACTGAAATTAAACAACATCAATAATACAAATGAATTTCAGGTATCGTTAAAGCACAGTTTGTTCTGCCTTACCTTTGGTCCTCTGGGGCCAGTATTTTAGTGGTTAAGGTTCTGTGCAAATAACCACAAACGTATGCGTTCAAATCCCTGTGTTGGGTCTTTGTGCATGACCTTTAACCCTCAACTGCTCAGCTGCATACCTGGGTTGTATCTTTAAAACTTATCTTAATTCGAAGTAGTTTTGGATAAAAACATCTGCTAAATGACTAATTTTACTTTTTAATCAGGTTAACATCACAGCACTGGTTACTTTTTCTACAAAGCACAACACAATACTGTGTGTTGTATTAAACTCTGTTAGACAACATTTCTAGAACTGTGTGTGTGTGTGTGTGTGTGTGTGTGTGTGTGTGTGTGTGTGTGTGTGGTGGCAGTAATGCTGGATGACTGTTTCTATTGCATCTGTAGTGTACTGCTGATAGCATCGCCAAGTATTCTGACATATTTTCCTGTACTGAGAAGAGAACAGAAAACTAGTCACTTGAAACTCACTTAAAATGGAAGGGCAGTTGTTGAATCTGGTCAATAAACATGCAACACTTTCATAAATTGTTTAAACGTACCTGTAAATGAAGCTCTTAATCTGAAATATTGAAATAAACACAGAAGTGCCTCGGTTTATGCCTCACTGTGGATACCACAAAACTTTAGGTTTAAGTTGAAAGTACAAAAAATTTTGGTACGATTTTATAATAATTTTTAGAATGTAATGGTCGTAGTCTAGAATCTGCATTGTATAGTCACCTGAGGAAATTCAACATCTGCCCTTAAGCTTCTAAAATAAGCAAGATTTGAATCAATGTGTTTATAGCTCTTTTCTCCATCCAGGGAGATATGTTAAAAATCTAAAAAACTAATTGTAGTAGCGCTACAGATGTGGTAGGTGGAGATTAGGTTGAAAACACCAGAGTATTCCTTTAAAGCACACCAGGCATTGATCTATGACTTAACTAAAGCCGGCCCTGCTTTCCTATCACACTGTATCCATTTTTCATTGTGCTGAAGTAAACCACAAGCCTTTGTGTGTCTGTCGGATTCTCTGAAGTGTTAACAGTGTTAAAAAGCTGAGCTGCTAGCTTTGCTTTTGGCTTTTGGAGAGGCGTAGGCTTTGCAGCTTTAAAATGTCACTGGGAACCTGAGAAAGGAATAATACCATCACCACATTCCCCGCACTGGCACCCAAGAATCTGACACCACACTGTACTATAGTATGCCAGACTTCGTTAGCCTCAGCACAATATCAGGAATGCCATCTTTTCAATGAACAACATTTAGTAACACAGATTAAAGGCCTGCATGTACTGGGACAGAGAAGTGGGCCAGGCACTCTAAAATTAGGATCACTGCTGAATGTTTCCGTGTTTCAGGCATAGCATCTTAATTGAAGTCATTACTAAGGTACACTAAGTTGTTTATTTTCTGTGATACTTTTACTAAGCCTTCAACAGTGGACACATTTTTATAGGTATATGGTAGTTTCAAACAACAGAGGATTTTTCTTTTTGAATAGCTTAGGGAAAAAGCTAGCAAGTTTTTCCCCTTCAAATTAGCTAGCTAGCTTACTCACATAATAGCCTTAATTACAGTCGACTGATATTGCTTTTCAGGGACACGGTGGCTTTGTGGTTAACATGATTGCCTCTCACCTCCGGGGTTGGGGTTTGGATTCCCACCTCTGCCCTGTGTTCGCGGAGTTTGCCTTTTCTCCTTTGCTTCGGGGGTTTCCTCTGGGTACTCTGATTTCCTCCCCCAGTCCAAGCATCTGTAAATTGTCCATAGTACGTGTGCAGTTGTGCCCTGCGATGGGTTGGCACCCCATTCAGGGTGTCCCCTGCCTTGTGCCCTGAGTCCCCTGGGATAAGCGACCCTATGTAGGAAAAGCGGTACAGAAAATAGATGGATGTTGCTTTTCCTTTTCTAAATCTTATAAATAGTAGACATCTAAAGTGACATTACACTTTAATCCAAACAACATAAATGCAAAGGAAGAGGGAAAACAGGAAAGACAGTTATTAGTAAAGCACTATATGCTAAGGGTGAAAAAGCAAACTGAAGATTGTTGCTTAGACAATTTCACCCTGAAATCATGGCCACTTCACTGCCTCCTAACCCTGAGGGAGCGATTAGTATTCTCGGCTGTTAGCAATGTCAATACTGCTGGTCTTCCTCTGCTTTTTCAGTATTAACCTACTCTTCACCTGTCCTGTTACATAGTCATTCATTGACTGGGTAGGTCCCATCTGAATGTCCCGTGTGGATGCTGGACTAAATGATGTAACGTCCTCGCCCTACTTTAGTTTCTTTCTGGACAATCTGGCCACTTTCGTCTGACCACTGGTTAGCCTCCTATCTTTGGCATGTGTATGTGTGTATTATCTAAGCTCTAATGTTTGATGTTGGTTTGAGTTCTCCCAGCTGCTTTACTGTTTCTCTTTCATGTAATAGCTGCAGACATGTTGAAGGCCAAAGTCTACTCCCTGTTTACAATTAATGTGAGAAGCATTAGTATAATCAATCAGGATTTTGTTCTCTCCTAGACACAGTGAGAGTGCTAGGCAGTGTGGTTCTTATCACTGAGTCTTTTAAGTGTTTAGTTTCAGTGATAGGGAGTGTGGGTCCTTGCTAGCTGTAATCAGCAAATTCATTTAGACAAGAAAAATCTGAAAAAAAAATCATCATGATATTTAATACAGTCATTGCTTGCTACTTTCTTGAAGCACAAATGATATCTAGGAAATTTGACACTGTCTTCCTTGTATTTATGCATGTTGTAATGTAAGGTATATGACCGAGGTTATGTACATTTTAATGCCCTCTATAGCCAAAATCGTGAGCAGAAAGGAATAGAAGTATTGCACAGGAATTCATGAGGTTCTATTGTCTAATGTAATGTAATGTTTGTTGTAAAAAAAACAATTTTAATAAATAAATAAATAAACAGCTGCATGCTGCCAGTGCGTCTGGTGAAATCCTCTGGCCAGATGAGAAGTCTGTCTGACTTGCCTCTTTTAAGACATGCAGACGTCTCCATGTTGCCACACCTAATAAATGATCCATGGAACAACATGTTTGTACTAATACCAAACAAGCAAGTGTAATCTGACACATTTGTTCTCTTCCTCTTTCTAGGAGCTCCTACAATAAAGCCTTTGAGGAGCCCAGTGGTGGTGGTGGAAGGAGCCCGGATAACAGTGAAGTGTGAGGCCTCGGGTAAACCTCCCCTGTCCTATAAGTGGTACAAAGATGGCACCATTCTGGAAAAGAGCAAACAAGTCAGGATCAGAGACAAGAAGTAAGTGTGTGATTAGCAATCATGTGTGCATGTGTCTTTTGGATTACGAAGGTTACACAGGAGTCACAGAGCGACAAAACCTTGATTCGTTTGGAGGCATGGAACAAGGAATCCCCTTTTATTTGTAAGAACGTAAACCATAGCTCAGGTCACAAAGTGAAGATCCCGGGTGCTTCCTTATAAAGTGTTTCACATCATAACACATTATTGGTTATGTTTGCTGCTAAATTTACTGCTGGCTGGATTGTAGCCATTTAAGAGCCATCCGTAATATAAAGCTGCACGTTATAATCCTTTTGAATCTCTGTTTAACAGCACTGTTTTGATCTCTAATCTGCTGTTGCTAGGTTTGGACTGACGACCATGTTGTTGGGTTTAGGCAATCCAGAGTCATAGTAAAGTCCCATGACTCTTCTATCTCTATGTCACAGGAAAAACTCCAAGGTCCAGATTGCTAATGCTCGGCTGGAGGACTCTGGGAATTACATGTGTGTAGTGGAGAACGACAGTGGGAGTAGCAACAGCACAAGCACCGTTCATGTCCAAAGCAGTAAGTAACTAGCTAATCCATGCCTTGCTTATAATTAAATGATCCAATTCTGTAATTGTCCATCAGTTGTTTAAGTGCTGCAGAGTTCCTAAGGGCAATGAGTTCCACTGCTGTTATAGAAACATTGATCATAAAGCCCCAATCCAGCTGCTGATATCAATACTTTAATACTTTGTACTCCCAAACTGTGCACTGCCAAAGAAACAGTATTATTGTTTCAGGCTTTCAGACTTTCTCCATGTGAGTTGGGTTTTAAGGGATTTTAAGTGTCTATTTCAGCCTCTTGAGCTTTGTTTGGCAGTAAATTTTGAAAGTTGTTTCTCCCAAGATTTCTGCTTTGCAAATGCCACATCACCAGAGCTTTGCTAACATGCCAAGACACTGGTCTCAAGGTATCATTCAGCTGACCGCTTCACTTTAATAAAGCACCTAGCTAGTCACTGAGCATCTACATAGGTACTGGGCAATTTGCAGTCCTTCTTTTATCCACAGACTTCCAGGCAGATTTCAAATATTGTCAAGAGGGACAATATTTTCTTATAGCAGGCGAGGCTAAAATCTTGGAAATAACCTACCATCCAAAAGAGTTATAGTTATAAATTCCTCACTTATCACCTTCTGTCTGTGGACTTGATTATGTGGTCATTGTGGTCCTTGCTCTATTTCCTTTGCTTCCACTGTTGAACACAAGGTGTGCAAACCCTGGAACATTGCCTGGAGCAGCACACTTTGATTGATTTATGGAGGTTTCCATGTGATTAGCAATGGAGTGCTTTGACTCTCCCGCTTCTGTGGTTAGATGGATGAGCGGGTGTCACCTTTGAAAGGCATGTATAAACAGAAATAGTTTATTTTACAGACCTGGCTTTTGGTCTAGAGTATACCGCTTTTCACCTATTCTAGTCCATTTGTTATGTTCTCTGGCTTTTTATTCTGCCTTTCCCTTACTCCAGCTGGACTACTTTATTCACCTTGGACTTGCTGCTTTGTCGTACCGGACATATATACAAATGAATACTCTTTTTCTGGATTACTTTTCTGATTTTTTGGTGGTTATTTTTGTCTGTTTTTCACTATACTTTTCTTCTGGATTATTTTTTTCTTTTTCCATCCTCCTGGACTACTGTTTCTTTGCCGGGTTTCGTCGTAATTGCTCTGACTGGTGTGTCCTTAAACTAACTGTTCTACCTGCCAGCTGTGAGCCCTCTTCCTGTGAACCTGGCGCCATGTCGGTCTATGTGCTGGTGAGTAATTGTGTACTCTCTCATTAGTTGTGCACCGTCGGTATTGCTAAGCCTTTCATCCTACCTCTGATTTTACTGGTTGGGCTGCTGGTGTTGGCTAACGCATCTGTACTGTGTGAGTTTGATGTAGATCTCCTACTGAGCTTATGGAGGGTGTACTGTCTATTTGTTTTTTTTGACAAGGCTACTTGGTAATCGTGTGCTCTCTTTGTTGCTCTAAGATAGGCTGTAATGTGTGTATTTCTATGTCTGTGAGTGACTCTAGCTCAGCAAATCAATTGTGGCCACCCTTTTTGCCAAAAGCTGTTAAACTATTCCCCATTCCAACTTCATAGTTACAACACCCATGCTTGGTTTTCCCTACGTATGGCTGGTGTCAGTTGCTCTGTATTGCTCTTCGTCCTCGGTATGCATCTTGCTCCAGCAGGTGCTGCCTGACTGTTTTTTCTTTGCCAGCAGTGAGACCCCTACAATCTGGTCAAGCAAGCAATTCAAAAATCAATGGCTATAACCCAAGTTATTGATTTCTCCACCCCTTTAGGAAGGTGGACATTCATAATCACATCAGAAATGATATGTCAATGCAGGATGGCAAAAATTTACATTGCTAAATTGCTATTTCTTAACCAACAAAGCTCTCTTGTTTATCGAGAGGACTAAAACTCTGAATTTTGAATCTTACTCTTCTGAGCACTGATTGACCCACTTTGTATCCAGTTATTCAGTCTGATCCCTAATCCCTAAAGCTCTATGTTATACCCAAACTGTCTCTTCAGCAGTAAGTCCCTTGAATCTGGTACCTTGAACCTGATAGTCTTGAACTCTGTAATTAAGGGCTTATTTCCAATCTGCCATTCATATCCAAACTACTAGAAATATCTAAACAACCAATTAGCCACTCAACTACTATACTGCTCTGCCACTAGCAGACTTTCCAGGGATTCCTGTCCATGCCATATAACCGTGGCAGCTCTTGAAGGAGTGACTAATGGTTCGCTTGTCTTCCCTGACACTGGTGCCCTCAATATTCTTATTTTGCTAGACTTTAGTACAACCCTTTTCTATAATGAGTCATGCAATTCTTCTGCCTTGTCTCTTTTCATTAGAATTTATATTCTATCTCTGAAGTAGATTCCATATTCTGTACATTCACATCTATCTACAAAGGCTCATATGTCCTTTTGGTCTTTATCTTACTGATGTATTGATGGTTTCCAATAGAGCAATAGGAAATGTGCATTAGGACTGGGATCCTACAGCAACCACGGGACCCAACAAAAAGTCATGGGAGCCGACGTTTATTACTGTCGGAAGCAGGCAGTCAGATATGAAACTTGTGGGACAAAGAAATGCAATGTTCATTAACATGAGAGCGTATAGGGTGCTCATGTGGCACTGCATGATGCATTTTCTGTTACATTCATTCATCAGTAACGGCTTTATGCTGGTCAGTGTCATGGTGGTTTCAATTACAAATGTGTTTATATTTTGACAAATAGAACCAATTAAGTCGGCACAAACAGTAATAACTGTGGGAGCGGATGGGATTGGTCAAGAATGTTTGCAGAAGATGGCAGGATTGGTCAGAATTCTTTCAGAAGCAGGCAGGAATGGAATTTATAAAACAGTCTCATGGAAATCCTCTAGTCCACAAGACAAAACTGGATTCTGTGGAAGGCAGATCATTCAATGTCATCACTCTTAGAATAGGCTATTTGATCAAGACTGAGCTGACAGAATTCCTTTTCTCCCAACACTCTTTTTCTTTGAGCTTATTTTCTTCTTGAATTTGTTTTTTAAAAATGCAAAGTGGCCTTGAGTGTGGGAAAGACCCTATGTTATTTAAAACTATTATTTATTGGGACCCATAGGGTTTCCTCTGTTGCTTTTCACTGTCTTTTTTTACGGGAGCTGTTTGAACAATACAGAGCTTATTCCTCTTTGAAAAACAGCTTAGCTGCCACATTGATTTTGATGGAGTCGTCCATTGGGCACACCCACTTACAAATTATTTCCTCAAGGGTGTATTAGTTTTGTATTAGTTTTTATTAGGCTTTGCCAAGTTGTGAGGCCTGGTTCCTCTGGAGCTGTATATTGTGCTGCTTTTCTATTGGAGACAGGTTTAAAGAGTCATGCTGTCATATTTTTGCTATCTAGGAGTTTCTGCAAATTATGTTATGAATTGATGTGTATGTTATAATGTATATTTTTTGCAATGGCCTTTTAGTAAAATGCCAACTTTATAGTTTTCACAGTAGGTATGCTACTCCACCAGTTATAGCAAGGTTAGGTGAAGGTACCCAGTTGTTATTTTGTTACTAAAAATTGTTACTAATATGATAAAAACTACTCTATACTAATACTTACACTATTTGTCGACATACACTGTTCAATTTATTTTTCTTACCACACAGCCACAGGTCATACCCTTAGTAAGCAGTCTTTTCCCACCGAGTTGTATGATGTATAATGGAACTAGATTAAGAGATCAGGTGCACATCTACTCCTCAAGCAGGTGGACAACCACTTGGACTTTATTTTGAGGTGTCCCTGTCAAAAACATATACAGCTGTTGCTTTTGGAGCTCCTCTCAGAAGAGAAAGATTTATTGCTCCTTGATGCCATCTCTTGTCTAGCATGTGTGTTTCCACATGAATATAAGACCAACTCAAGGCCATGCTTTATGCACACTTGCTTTTCTGTGTGGTAGCAGGATGCTTCAAGGTCATTCTAAAGCCATAAGTCTTGATGCAGAAGGAATCAAGCTTGTGAGGTGAAACTTATATTTCACTTAAAGATGTATTTGCTCTTATAGCCTCTGTCATAGTTGCAAATGTTAAGAAATGTCACTGAATAAGCATCAACTAGAGATCATTTAAAACATATCGGATTAAATGTTGATAAATGTTACAAAAACCTGAATTTCTTTTCCCGAATTGTTTTGCTGATCAAAACCTTTCATAGTAAGAAGCTATGGATAAGAGTTAGAACCTAATCAGATGGAGTGCTGAAATTTCTAGAGCCATTTATGTGATGGGATGATTTTGTATAATGAAGCACATGTGGTGTTTATTATGTTATTATGTCTTATAGCAGAAGGCTGGATGGTTGCCCTTGCAGTGAGATTTAATAGGCTGGGGAGGGTTGAAGGCCATGCTTCTTGCCATAACATAGGCAGCAAATCTAAATAAACTTGATGGTGTATATGTCTGCATATATATATATGTGTATCTGTGTGTGTGTTCATGTATTTACATTAGGCTTTTCTCACATTTGTAAGTGCATAGTTGGCTGCTTTTCCACAGTGAGGTTACTCCAGGTATCTTTTACCCTATATCATGTTGATGGTGTAAGCAGCACCTTTTCTGCTTCTCTTAAAAGTCATGTGCTTAGGGTTGCTGCAACAGATACTGCATGCATGTGCGTGCGAGCAAACAGGCATATATGTCTGTGTAGGTGCGCTTAAGTAATTTGAAACAAGCCCAGGATTTCTAGGATGGTTGTGGTGTGTAGTTGAAGGAGTATGATGCCTCCAGGCTGGGATACACCCACATCGCCTTTTGAACATACAGGAACCCCACCAAGAAACACTGAGTGAGAGATTCAACACTGAGGCAGCCAAACAGTTACCAGCCTTAGGTGACATTAGATTAATATAACAGTCTAGGAAATACCTTGAACTTGGCAGGTTTTCATAAAATTGATAAAATGTTTTTCCCAGCCTGGTGGAGCATGAGGGGGGCGCCGAAGATGAGGAACGCTCTTATCGTTTCCTCCTCTGTGCTGTTCTGCCACACAGTGGGGGGAGAGAGACCTTAATTTATTCGGCGCGCTGACTCGGTTGATTTCCATCCTAAGGTCATCAGTGAAATGGCTACTGCTGTGAAAGGCTGCAGTGCTGCGAGGCTGCTGCAGCAGCGTGGAGCCGCAGTGCTATCTGTGTATGTGCGCACGCCTGCCCATCGGGTGGGGGGGCAAAACAACAAAGACTTAGAGAGGGAAATACAGAGGATGAGACCCAGCTGCTTTGCAGAGTAACTTGCCTCACACTCATTTTGTAATGCAGTGGTAGAGTCTTGGCTTGAGCCAATCACATAGTCAATTGAATGCAGCCTTGAGACAATAACCTGCCTGGATTTCTGTCAGTGTTTGCACTGACAGTAACCGGAAATTGATCACTGTCTTTAAAAAGAATGTTCATTAAATTCTTTCCAGTACATAACCAGTACACAGAAAGTCGTGTATGAATGCATCATCCAGCCAAAACAGGAGCACTATACGAGATTTCCCAATTGATTTGTACAGAATCTGGAAGTAGCTACTTGCACTGTAACCGTCCATTTTGTAGCAGCTCTTCTTGGTGTAGTGAAGAGGTGGGTAGGGGTGTGGCTTTCCTGACAGCCTTTGCAGGAGAGACTATTGTTAAAATTATATTTACAAAGTGGATATTGCTAAATATTTACACTGTGAAATGGAAGCCTGTTCAATGCCAGCATGAGTGTGTCTTCTCTTTCATTCATTAAATGGATGTGTTTGAGTCGTTTCATTTGAACTTTTCTCCAGAATCCAGAACCTTGTCCATTTATTACTTACTAGACTGGTATAAGCTTGCACTTATACTCAGTGTATACAGGATGTATCTGTGCATTGCAATTGTGGATGTATTTGTTCTGTAAGCATGTTCATTCTTGTGTCACACTCTTTAATCGTAGAGTTTACTCATAGAGTTTCTCATAGAAGAGGCCTCATCTTATTGTCACCCCTACTGATTTGCACACACACACACACACACACACACCTAGAGTTTTTCCAAAGATAAAGTTGATTGCACTCATTAATAACAATGGTCAATGCTAAACGTGTGAACGTCTGAGTAAAGGCTGGTTAAAGCTATCCAGGGAAAGAAAGACAGAGCGAGATCTTGGGGCTACGGTTAATGAAGACAAGCAGCCGCCATCGTCTTGCTTCCCCCAGAGGCAGTCTGGCCTCATGGCTGCCTCGAAATACTGGTTGGTTTGAGGAATCATTGCTCAGTATCATAATCATCCACCACCTGCTGCATGGTGGTCCTGTACATGTGTGTGTGTGTGTGTGTGTGTGTGTTTAAGGTGATCTCAAGATGTGTTCAGGGCATAGGTCACTAAAGGGGTGAAACCTGACAAGGGGCGAGGTCTCAGGGGAATGTGCACTCCAATAGAGAGTAAAAATGTGTCAGTCAATAGCCTGTAAAGACATCCATATTTGTAGGTAGGCCCTCATATTTAGCTCAATCCCCAACATAGCTCCATACTCCTGCAGTGTCTATTTATTTTCTGTTCTATAACAAGCCTCAGATTAAAATTGAGAAGTAGCACAGTGTGAAAACGGACCTACAATACTATCATATTGTTGGGTACGGCATGAGGTTTCAAAAAGCCCGTGTCAGATGAATGCAACTTGTTCTACGTTATCTAATGGAATATTGAGGCCATGATGCTGACCTTAAAAGAACAGATCAACATGTATATTATAACCCCTTTATGCCAAATGTAGTTGATCAACAAAGACATGTTTGGTGTCCAACCTTTCGCTTCTTCGGTTTTGGCCTAGAGCTATGCTTAATGCTGCTAACATATAAGGGACGTTTGTAGCCTTCAAGCAAACTGCATGCCTCAAACCAAGTTGGGTGGCTTATGTGGGTTCTGACATGGCTAGCAATAAAAATTAATAAAACCATGTTTCAAAGCTAAAAATAGTGGTAGTGTCTGTCTTGAATTAGTTTGGTGTAAGCATCAGCTCTGTATGTTCAACATAATTCAAATTATAACATCGTCTCTTTTTTTTTTTTAATACAGATTTATTCCATGATTTTTTGGGACAGGCTATGTACAAGTGTCCTTGTCATGATTTAGACATTAAGTCTGCATGATGCTGAACAAGAAGTTGTAAGAGTCCCTCACTTGTTAGCTATATTGGCCTTGGAGTTCTAGTACAACTAAAACAGCAAACCTCAGACATCCAATGAGTAAATAAGGGGAAAATGTGTAAATTAGTTTTTTTGCCAGACTATTCCTTTACCGCAGCCATAAACCACTTCCTAGTACAGCATTTAGAGAGCACTTTGGCGTGGGCTTCATGTTCCAGGGGAATGACATTATGGTACATGTGATGTACTTTTAATTTTGCCGTAGGATGGGTCATAGAGAGCAGCAAGCACATGGCTGCCTCTGCTGCACAGTACTCATTTGAAATTAGTTTTGGTCAAAAGTCTAGTCCCTAGAGGGCGCTGCCCCACTCAGAGACAGCGAGAGTGAGAGCGTGACATGAGAGGAATGTGTTGATGGAAAATGCAGCTGGGCGGCTGATTGTTCCAACCTCATCAGTCATGCTGGGGCCCACCAGCAGCACTCTCCCCCCCTCTCTCTCACATGCACTCACTCAGACACTCCTGTGCAGCTCACAAATGCTTTCCTGCACACAACACCTGGCTGTATGATGAAAGGTAATCCGTTTCTGCCGAAGTTCTCTAGCCCAAACCATTACTTGGCTTTAATGCAGGTTTTAACCTCAGAGTCACAAAACAAGTGCCAAATGTTTAGGCTATTTCTTTTATGCCAGTCATCTTTCTGTTTTGCCATGTCTTTTCTTCAGGCCCTTGTCTTTCATCTTGTACAACAACGACACCTCGTTTCTGTCAAAATGTCTTCTTCTTTACATAACAATCCAATACCCCATGTTCTCTCATAATTTCTTTCATACTCCCCTCTCACCTTTCTTCTTCCCCCTCTTCACAGATATTTCATTTATAGCACAAGCAAGTAGATTAACTGGGATCAAATTATGCATGTGTTTTTTGGCCATTGGCTGTGGCTAGGTGGCGTGAAGTGAGGCCCTAAAGCAGAGGTCAGACCAAACGTGAATAAAAATTGCCTGGCAAAAATCCAAATCATTTGACTGGGGAAAGTGCATGGGACAGCAAAAAAATTAATTTGATTCTGGTAGTGGTTAATTTGCTTTGCAGTGAGTTAATTTTGAACTTTAACCTTTAATTTGTGAACCTTGGAATCGGCCTCTTATGGTCTCTTTCTGGGGGAAAGATTTCTGCTAAGTTCTGTGACTGCTGATCCACTTTGACCGCTGTTTCATTTGAACAGATTCATAAAGACATTAACAATTGTGTGGCACTCAGATATGCCATACTACCCACCTCTTTTCAGACTCTCCCAGTTAATCTCGGCTTGCATGTAGAGAGGCACGTGAATGTGTACATGTTGCAGTGTGTCAGCAAGTGTTTTGGATTATGATCCCAGAGTTCCTACATACTCGCACTGCTGGATGCTGTGAGGTTTATTTGACCTTTAACCCAGGGGTCAGATTCTTTACGATAGTTGTCTGGGAGGGTAAGGTGCATTCCACTTTGCAGCCCTGAACATGTAAGGTGCGCATATATTTCTCATGCTGGTTAGCAGATGTTGCTCCTGTTCCATCCCATTTTCTGTTTCTCTCTTACACTGTATCCACTGGTGTACGATGGTGTTGGTGGTCTTCATTACTTGATTAAGGATATTGGGGGCGAGCTCTGTTTTCCCCATTAGGCTGAACGCCACAGGAGCCATGACAAGCAGAGCAGCTGTGAAGGGGCTGAAGGCTAGTGCCTTGGTGGATGGGTGGGGTCAGATTTGGCTTTCCCCAGGGCAGCCAGCTCACCCCAGGGCCCCGACGCCACCATTTCACGCCCATCACTGTTCGAGGGTGGCCGCCTGCTTATGCAAGTCTGTCTGGGGGGATGGAGATCTGACGCCAGAGGCATGCAATCACTCCACACCAGTGTGACGGTATGAGTGCATGTGTCAGTCCATGCCGATGGAGCAGTGTAGAGAACAACAGAACAGGAAACAGCAATGGGAATTTTTTGGATTGCTTAGCTGATGTGAAGCTACTTCTATGAGATCGCTTGGAGAAAAACACTGGCAGGGTGGCAATCTGTAGGATTTGGAAGCCCCAAAATGGACCCACATGTGTCTTTATATCCTTTGCCCATGTTGCTGGTGTCACTTTGTGAGGGGCAGAGAGTGGCTGTTGTGCCTGGGATTGGGGTTGGGGCTAGCTCTGGGGCTGAGGCTCAAAGGAATCTTGGGCTCCAGGGTTACCCTCTGTCCCATATTGCTCATCAGTGCTGGCAAAAGTGTGGCTGCAGGAGGCCATGCCAAGGGAGAGCTGTGCTTCTGATATCCACTGTGTTGCTTTTGCTGCTGGGTCTGGGCACCTACCTGCTCCTTCTGAACCATGTTCTGATCCCTAGTGGAAATCCTGACCTTCCGGACCTCCTCAGAAGTGAGGACAGAGATATTGAAGAGGAGGGAGAGCTCACAGGGAACACTACTCCTTCATGGATGCTTATCACACCTACTGGCACAACTGATACTCCTCCCACCACATTCTCCATTCAGGAGACCGTAGCTGTGTCTATGTTGGCACCTGGAACAACCTTGTCCCTGGCATCCTCCAGCCCCACACCCAGCGGCACCCCACCCCCTCTGGGTAAGTGCCCAACTCCTCTGCTTGCTTTTACATTTGCCCTATTGTGCAATCACATGCAATAGCATTCTTTGATTTCTCTCTGAGACGTCTCTAAAATGATTGTGGGAGGACAAGACTGGGCACATCAGCTATGCAGCAGGAAAAAGGGCAGAGGGAGAGAAAAATAAAAGCATGGTAAATCAAAAGTGAAAAAGACAGGACGAGGTCCACCCAAAGTCCTTTTTGGGGGATTACATGGCCCCCATTGTTTCTTTTTCTGATAACACTGGTGGTTTTTAGTCCAGGTCCATGGCTCCTGAAAGAGGCTTTTTAGAGTATTAGCACTGGTAATGTTTTGTTTATGACTCTTGCAAATTCCTCAGAAAGATATTTGGCCTCCTGCCGTTGATCGCATATGTCTCCAGGCATCATGTGCTTTCTTTGAACACTTTTTGTGGAGGATTATATAAGCAGTGTGTACATGTAAACAGTGCAGTGAGCTGCTGTGATGACTGAAAGGTCAGAGGTCAATCTCTTATGAACATTTAATAGTAGGGTTTTTTCTTTCTTAGGGGTGCAAAGCGTGTCCGAATGAGTTGAAGGTAGAAGAGAGGCACATTGAACTTCCATCATAGGCCTGAAATGAATTGAATTTAAGGCCACACCGTGTTGCATTTAGTTGTGAAGTTAAAAGTGAAGTCACCATGATTTTCTTCACAAAGTGAAACATTTAGTATAGTTTAACATTTTTCTTTTTTTTTTTAAAGTTGTTGTTCCACGTGATTAAACCTTTTTATCGAGAGTCGTTGATTTCTTTACAAATCTTTTAACAATAATGATCAATAGGTGCAGCTAGTTTAGCTACAAGCCAACTAGACAACATTGGCTGAATTTCCCTTAACTGTCCTCTTGACTACAAAGCACACATCAAAGCCACAATTAGGGAATTGTTCTGGCCAGCTGGAACAACACAGCAAAACATACAGCTTCTTGTATGTATGTGTGTGTGTGAGACTGTTTCAGCAATTGGAGCTTTAAAGCTTAAAGAGACTTTGTGTATGATTTAAAGTGATTTCGTGTTCCTAGTTCTGTTAATGCACATTTATTTGGAATGAACTGCAGATTCTTTCTTCGGATTTATCTAATTGATAACTGTTATAACAAGCGTTAGAGCTAGAGTTTTTCGGTGATGCTTTTGAAATTTTTATGGATTCTGTTTTACATGCTGTTGCATAGTTTTATGTGACAGGGCCCCCATGGGAAAAAGCCTTGGCTCTGAGTTGTTATCTTGCCTGTATAAACAATTATTTTAAATTACTGATAGTGATTAGAACCATGTGTCATCTCTAGACATTTATTTGAGGAGTGAGGTCTGCAAACGATTTCTGTAGAAGGGAAAAATTACAGTGTGTCATATGTGGCATAGTTACTTTTGGATTCGTTTAAACTCGTAGGAATGTCACAACCAGAGGTAAAGGCAATACATTAAAACAAAATGACAGGCATCAGCTTTAACAGAAAACTTTGTACATTTCTACATTTCTTCACACTCTGTAAATATTTTACCTCTGATGAACCTGCACTTCTTGGGTATTGCAAAAAAAAAGAAGCTCAGAAAAGAGGCTTCCATTCAGCTATATATCATTTGTTGAGACTGGGTGAGTTATTGTCTTTAGTGGATTCATGAATGGCAGCCAGTAGCTAAACCATAGATCTTCTAGAGATAATGAGACCAACATGGTTCATACATTACTGCGGAATGTACAAACTCTACAACTGCACTGTGATCTCACATATTTGTTCCATCACACACCTATGAAACATTTCTTAACAATATATTTCTCATATCTCAGATGTTGAAATTATGTTTTGTGATTTAGTAACCATTTTTATTGTGGAGCTTATCTATGTCCATATATTCAGTTATTTTACTATGGAAAGCAAACACACAAGCCTGTTCATCACCATATACACTCATGCATGTGGACTGTAGCAGCCTGGTGTCTAATCAGATGGAGCCCTCTGGTCTATGAAAACAATTGCTCCAAGACTGATCTTATGAATTAGATTAGCTTTTCTCTGTGGTAGGCCACATGTGTTTGTTTAGGGATCATGATGTAGTGGTGTATGTTGCAGGATGTGTAATGGAGAAGACCTCTCTGAAGGATTTGGGAAGGGAGGGATGTTTCAGATAATGAAAGCCACACAAAAGCTGGAAGAACACAGAAGGTCTAAACTGACCTTTTGACTCAGTGATTAGAGGTCTGTGTTGCGACTGTAATGAAAGACACCACCAGAAATTTCAAGACTCAGTGGGAGAAAGACTGCTGGTACAAGGGCCTGAATGGCGAAGTATGTCTGAAGCATCATTCCTCATGTGCTGCATTATTTAGCATGCTTCTCAAAATACTAAAGCACAGATCACTTCGTTCTCTTATAACCTGCACGCAAATTGCATTGCTATTGCAAAAGCCTGAAAAAAAAAATTCATCTAAATCGAATTGTGAAGCCCGTAGTGAGCATGTGCATGGTGCACATGACTCCAAAAGAAGAAATAAAACATTCTGAGCATTAGGGGCCTCTTCTTTAAATTTTACGACTTTCCTAGAACCCTTTAGTGAGCATGGAAAGATAGACATGTTTATGAAGCTTTCCAGATGGCCTAGTTTTGTCTCCCCACCCTACCTCCAGACTCCCTTTTAAGTTCCTTGGCCATGGAGGAATTATCAAACTCACGAGCTAAGATCACCGGCCAAATTGGAGATGGCAACAGCATCTTTGTTTAGGGGCCCAAGAACCCTTAACAGTTTTGGCTTATTTCTCTGAAGGAACCTGTTAAGGTTCTGTGTAGTGTTTCCCGTTCAGAGAGTGTCCCAAGTGGAACCACTTTAAGAGGTGATCAACCCTTAACTACTAGTGTAAGTCAACCTTCACCATCAGGCAAGGTCAACCTGTCAATAACCATGCTTGCACAAAATATAAGAACAAAATGTAATAGAATTAAATGTGATTTAAGGGCTGGAGTTTCTGAGCTCTACATGGTATGATGCAAATTAGCATGGGTGACCAGGTGAAAATGGCCTTGCTGGAGTGGAGCGTTGTTGCTGTTGAGCTGCCTCAGGGTAATCCAGCAATGTTGAAAGTACACCGAGCAAGAAACTGCAAGAGGCCAAATCAGTGCTTCCTGTCAGCTAATAGTCCAGGAGAGCTGACTGCGCCTCAGGCTGGAGGACTTAGGAAGCAGACTCAACACTCAGCTTAAAGAAGAAATGCTGATTAGCGCCAACAAATGCCATTCCGGATAGCAAGTACCTCATTTTCACCCCCTTCATCATCCGGGTGAGGACAGGAACCAACAGTGGGAAAGGCCTTCAGCTACTAAATATCCATATAGAGCACAATGGAAGGATTTATTTATTTGCTTATGAATTCCATCGCTGAAGGATGAATCTCCCCATTTCATTCAGTGTCTAGAGTGAGTTTATATGCCTGTATTGGCGTGTCCTCCCAACCTCCAGTCAGTCACACTCTAGTTTTTCCTGTGGCACATGCTGTCTCAGCAGGTATTTGCTGCATGCTCCCAGGCATCCAACAGCGAGATGATGAAAATAACAGATACATAGAGAAATACTGTAGTTACGTAATTGACATAGCTCCATAACTGAAAGGAGGGAAATCTGTCCAGAGAGTCCACAGGCATGAGCATGTCAAACAACACTGTAATTAACCATTAACAGGCTGGCTTTGTGGAGGAAATAATGCTCTCTGTAATGTTTAGTATAAGTAAAAACATGGAATCAGGAATAGTTGACCTTCTGCAGGTAGAAGGTGTTTAGAAGTTCTAGTAGAAATGACAGACATATTGAATGATGGGTGTAGTCGAGTAATTTTTTTTTTTTTTTGTTCCTAAGTCTCTGTTTCCGCAAGCCCAATGCCCAATTTCAGCCAGAATGAAAAACATTTTATTTTGAAATATCCCTTTTTTAAAAATATTTTTTAAACTTAAAATCAGGATATCAAAAAGTTCAAAGTTCAAAATGTGGGGGGGATTGAGGGGGGAAGCACAACAAGTCAAACTTGCACATTGAACCTCGCTTGAGGAATAGGCTAACTAAAAATGCTAGCATGGTTAACAATGTGTGGGAGCTAGCCGAACACACAGAGTCAGCGATTAGCATATAAAATGCTGTTTTTCCATCTTGTAAGCTTTCTTTTATTCTAAGATGCATTACTGTTTTTGGCCCATCCATCCTTTGGCTCTATGTGACATAAGAGAGTGCAGTATTTCCCAATATGACCTCATATTAGTGGTCTGGCTCTTGGAAATTAGAGATAGTAAGGAATAAAAGAAATGTCTTCTCTCTAGAGCTCTGGTTGAGGGACCTACCAGGCTGAATGATACTTCTTTTAAAAGATCACTGAAGTGATGTGTCTCACAGGAACTTAGTTGTATATTGAGTTCAATATGACCACGGAGGATCTCGGGGTGACTCACTCCATACAGGGTGGATGGAGGAGAACACAATACTCAGCAGCTACTCTTGGCTTATGGCCAGCTCTTTCTGCTCCCTGCATGTGTATTGTGCAAGCCAGCAGAGCACTGTTATTACAGTGTGCCTCTGCTGTTGCTCTGCATGGCATTTCATGCCATGCCGTGCAATAAATAGATAATAAGGTGATGAGGAAAAGGCAAGGAAAAACAGACAGATGGTGGCTGGTTGTGTCAGAACTGTAGCTATGTGATGCGTTAGATTAAATCAGGATTTCTTCTGGTCTAAAATATGCTTTGTTCTATAAATATTCAGCTCATCAGCATACCTGAACATAACTCAAATATGCAAGAAATATGATTTACACAATTTAGAACTTAACCCAAATGTAGTCGATTGGCTATGAGCTCCTGTGGTTTCAGACACTATGAAACACTGTTATCTTGACAAAAGTACCTAAAAACAAATGTTGCAGACCCGGGGATAGCAGCTTTTTTTCTCATCAGAAAGTTTGTGACACACCTCCTAGCTGAATCTGAAGCTTGTGCAGCATAATACAGATTTTAGTCGCAGAATGTACATTACACATTTATATGCATTACACATTTATACACTTCACCTTTTACAGCCTCAGAAGCAATTCCTGCTTCTCTGGAACCTTTGTTTAATATGCTTTTTTTTTTTTTTTTAAACCTTCTTACATATACACTATATTGGCAAAAGTTTTGGGACATCTGCCTTTACATGCACATGAACTTTAATGACATCCCATTCTTAATCCGTAGGGATTAATATGGAGTTGGCCCACCCTTTGCAGCTATAACAGCTTCAACTCTTCTGGGAAGGCTTTCCACAAGGCTTGGGAGTGTGTTTATGGGAATTTTTGACCATTCTTCTAGAAGCGCATTTTGAGGTCACACACTGATGTTGGACGAGAAGGCCTGGCTCACAGTCTCCGCTCTAATTCATCCCAAAGGTGTTCTATCGGGTTGAGGTCAGGACTCTGTGTAGCCCAGTCAGGTTCCTCCACACCAAACTCGCTCATCCATGTCTTTATGGACCTTGCTTTGTGCACTGGTGCGCAGTCATGTTGGAATGGGGCCATCCCCAAACTGTTGGGAGCATGAAATTGTCCAAAATGTCTTGGTATGCTGAAGCATTAAGAGTTCCTTTCACTGGAACTAAGGGGCCAAGATCAACCCCTGAAAAACAACCCCACACCATAATCCCCCCTCTACCAAACTTTACACTTGCCACAATGCAGTCAGGCAAGTACCGTTCTCCTGGCTACCGCCAAACCCAGACTCGTCCATCGGATTGCCAGACAAAGAAGCATGATTCGTCACTCCAGAGAACACGTCTCCACTGCTCTAGAGTCCAGTGGCGGCGTGCTTTACACTACTGGATCCGACGCTTTGCATTGTACTTGGTGATGTAAGGCTTGGATGCAGCTGCTCGGCCATGGAAACCCATTCCATGAAGCTCTCTACGCACTGTTCTTGAGCTAATCTGAAGGCCACACAAAGTTTGGAGGTCTATAGCTATTGACTCTGCAGAAAGTTGGCAACTTCTGTGCACTGTGCGCCTCAGCATGCGCTGACCCCACTCTGTGATTTTACGTGGCCTACCACTTCGTGGCTGAGTTGCTGTTGTTCCCAATTGCTTCCACTTTGTTATAATACCACTAACAGTTGACCGTGGAATATTTAGTAGTGAGGAAATTTCAAGAATGGACTTGTTGCACTGGTGGCCACCTATCACAGTACCACGCTTTAATTCACTGAGCTCCTGAGAGCGACCCATGGCCATGGAAGTAATTGGAACACCTGAATTCAATGATTTGGAGGTGTGTCCCAAAACTTTTGGCAATATAGTGTATGTGTATAGATAGATATAGACCTTCACTCTTATGAATGTACTGACGGTATTACTGAGCCAAACAACATGTTTTGAGTTGAGATGTGTAATGATTTAAGCAAGCGGTTTGCACAATGCTAACCTACTAGCTTGTCAGTATTCCTTGTTAGCAACATTAGCTTCAGAACTCCAGTGCCAAGCTAAAGAAGGTAGCTTTAGAGGTATTTTCATATATATAGGCAAGATGAAAAAACAATAGCATTGTCCACACAGTACATCTAAACCCAAAATGTGCAACAGAATTGGCACATCCTAATTTACTAATATTTACTATGCTAGCCAACTATATAATCACAGCACTGTGCTAATATTAACAAGCTAAATAGTTAGCTCATTTTTATCACACCAGAAGCAGCTAATTGTCTTCAGAAGCTAGCTAATAAGCTAGCTGATGTTGAAGTACTATGTTATTTATTTAAAACCAAGTGCTAGCAAGAAAACTAAAATTAAGCTCTTATATTTTGTAAACCAGTAGATGAGTTGGCTATGAATCTAGCTAATATAGGATAACTGTTGTTCTATCTATCTGTTGACCTTTGGGGTGAGGTGTGCATGTCTCAGTGCAATCGTTCTGTAAAAAGTCACATACCTATACATCACTCAGGAAGTTGTTTTCGGTTTCACGGATTTTTGTTTTCAGCATTTTAATCACTTGGTATTTCTTTATGCTTGAGTTGTGGCATGACGACTCCCCAGCGAGAAGCTTTGCGTAAATGGGTCACAGACTTGATTATAGGTGCTGTGTTGTGTGAAGCAATTAACCTTTACTAATTTTAGTGCATTTATCTAAGTACTTCATTGAAAATGTAGGTGTTAAGGACGAACATGCTGTTATATTAAAACAGTAAAGAACAGATGCACAACAATGCCTATAAATAAAAGTTGTCATTATATACCTTTATGCTATTTAAGGATGTAAAATAGAAAAAGAAACTAGTCATGCAAGACATACTGTGCTTACAAGACACTAAAATTAATAGTTTGTGTAAAACGTTGCGTTAAGAACTTCGTAACAGGGATTATGAATAGTGAAATATGTGGATTCATGCAAAATGCTTTAAAGCCGTGTTTGAAAACCATAATCTGCTTTGTTTATTTTGAAAAAAAAATAAAATGCTTGATATGATATGATATACGTTTAAGAAATCTTGTACAGAAAACACTTTTCAGGAAGGCTACGGTAAATCAAAATAACCACTCTTTATAACTGTGGTAAGCAGATAAGCATCTCAGAATGCACAACATGTCAGACCTTGAGGCGGATGGGCAACAACAGCAGAAGACCACATTGAATTCCGCTCCTGTCAGCCAAGAACGGGTATCTGAGGTTATGTTGGGCACAGGTTCACCAAAACTGGACAGCTGTAGATTGGAAAAATATCATCTGGTCAACCTGGTCACATGTTTTAATGTTTGATGTGAACATTAACTGAAGCTCTTGCCTGTATCAACACAATTTTGTGCATTGTGCTGCTACCACATGATTGGCTGATTGGATAATTGCATGAATGTGAAGGTGTACAGGTGTTCCTAATAAAGTGGACGGCGATTGTATATCCAAATAGGAAATCTTCCTACTGTCACACCATGAGGAGTGTGCACTACCATTGACACACGTGCTGAGTTTTCTCCTTCATTGTCGGTCACATGGTTCAAGTGAACCAGATGTGCATTGGTTGTTGTGAGTCCATGATGAGCTCTTCTTGGCAGGAGGCTAGTCATTACTCTGCTGCGAGTACAAACCTATCACTGCATTATTCACTTAGAGAAGAAGAAGAGAGAATACCAGTGCATTTTGTTCTTCACTGGATTTCTGAGTGACTTTGCTGTCTGGCTGCCTTGCCTCAGGCTACATTGTGCTGAGCACAGTTCCCGTTACATTCCGGGCTGTTGCTCATTTTCACACGTCCATTTGCAACAAGAGTCTTTTTTTTCTTAAGGAAAATTCAAGCAGATTAATGTCTGGAGCTGGAGAAAAGTTCTGTGAAGACATAATATGTGACAGTTTTTACAGCAGATAAAAAATTCTGGAGACTCAGACTTCTTTCTGGGAACATTTCCCTTAAACACCATAAAAGACAATTGAAATTAGAGATCTGTGTTTGACACGTATGTGCATGTTTCACATTATTCATTAAGCAAAGAGTGTCAGTTACTGGGAAATTTTTTTTGTTTTCTGGATAGAAAATAGAAAACTTTGATCTTGATAAAGTGTGTGCGTGTGTGTGTGTATGTTTGTCTGAGTGTCTGATTGTGTTTAGGTTTGCATGTGCATACTTGTCCTATCCGTTTTGCAAGTCTGTATCACTGTGGCTAGTGGTCATGACACTTTCAGTAATTATTATAGTATAATTTCACACCATATTCACACTCATTTGGGAGACTATGCAGCTGCATGAACATTTGGCCTGTTCATCATTGGAGAATATGTTCCCCGTACAGTACTTCAACAATTGGAGATTTGGAAAACAGAATAATAGTTTGCGCCGCTATGAGAATCTCTGATCTTGCCCCAACACATTAGTTGATAAATGGCACTGGTACGTGCCAACAGGAAATGACTTCCACTGTCAGTCATTACTTGTTTCTTGTTTCAATTCCACAGTCAATAAACATGCACACATGTGCCCCATGAGAGCAGCATTTGGATGAAAGCCGTAGACAGATACGTAAACTTCAACCGTGTGCTTGTAACAAAATCCCTGCAAAAGTATCCAGCGTTTTATTCCAGCTTAATCACATCACGCAGATCTTTTGTACTCCTGCTTACTAGATTGTACTGATTATTTACCCATCTAGCAGCTTCACAGCAAGGTGGCATTTGTGTTCTAGTTTTTGTAGTAGTCTAATTGTAATGTGCCAAGTTGTTAGTATTTATACAGTAGGCATGCTACTCCAGCTGTTACAGCGCTCCTCTATATCAACTATCATAGTGGCAGCTGCTACAGCTACTTATGAAGTGAAACACAAGCTTTCAGTATTAAACTTTGCTAATGACTCCTTTGTAAGCACATACATTAAAATTTTCCAGGAATTAAAGGTGCCGTTTTTAATGTTATGATGTTAAAATAACAATGAATTATCATATGAGCAAAGATGTTTAAGATCAAGCTCTTTATTTGCAATATTATCGTGCAGTCGATTCGGCTAGTTTCTTTGTTTCAGGGTATTGTTTCAATATTTCCCACCCAGAAACGATCTGCCAAATAGAGCTCATAAGGTGTATGTTGTTTTAACCATGGGGGTGGAGTTGATGCGGGAGAAGGAGATTGCCTTTATTGTAACTGGCATTCATCTTATGAACAGCAGTAGCCTCTAAAAATGAGACGCTGCTTCTTTAAGATGAGGTCTGGAGCAAAGATTTCAACTCGGGAAACAATACTGAACTACAGCAACTGTAAAGGTACAAACTAAACTTAACTATATCCGTACTGATTTCTGACGTGCTCTTGCAGTTTTAGAAGTACTACTTTGTGTAAAATAAAAATGCCTGGCACGTCAGTGTGACTTGTAATGTCTAACCATACAACAAAGGGTTTCCCCATCAGAGAGGGTTTCAGGTAGAACCCTGTAAGTGTATACAGAGGAGATTCAAAGTGAATATAGAGTGTAATGTTAATCTTCTTTCTAAGCAGACAGAACTGAGTGTATATCTTATACTCCAGCATGAAGAGATGCTTAAATATAGTAAGACATTAAGCCATTCACGAATACTAAATCAATTGAGGCACATGGAGTCTTCCTGTACTCTCTGTTAAGGAAATGTTTATCTTTTCACATTGAACATCTTGAGACGCCATCAGGGCTGTTGAGATAGAGAGCAGATTTGTGACGGCGACTAAGAGGTCATTGTTGTGAAGTGAATGGCTGTTTTTATTACGTTGTTTAGATAGGCTGCTTGACGGGATAAGATGGCCATTATGCACAGCTAACACAACCCGCATGATCTAATGAATGTTATCTCTTCGGAAAGCCCACTGTGTCAAAGCCTGCTTATTTTATTTCGCTCGAAAATTATGACTTTCTCAGCAGAGACTTCCACCGGAGCGCTTTGCTGAGACCTGCCCGTGCAGTTGCTCTGGTGTTGTGATGCTAATGCGATAATTGTTTGTCTTTCCTCAGTAACCACAGCGTTACCTCCGGGCTCAGGCCACGAAAGAAGATGCAACGAGACGGAGAAGGGATACTGTGTGAACAACGGCGAGTGTTACTTCATCCATGGCATAAATCAGCTCTCCTGCAAGTGAGTTGCTCTCCCTTCTACTTTCCCACAGTTAATTTATGAATCCTGAAGTGTTTGTGTATGGCTAAGGGTGAACCTCAGCATTCATTCTTCACTTCACTCTCTGTACATCACTCTCTGTATTTCTTCACTTTAGACATTCTCATCTTCGATTGTAAATGAATGCTAATTGGTCTTTCTTTTATCACACTCATTTTATCATTTGACATTATTTTTTTTTATCTTATTCATATAGAACACAGTATCTGCACATACACACAAACACACACATACACATGTTGATCTTTTTAGATACTCGTCTCAAAAGTGGAGTATCACAGAGGATGAAGAAGTACTCATTAAATTCATTGCTTTGTTTGAGTACACCACCTCTTCAGCACAAGCCAAATGGTATCCATCAAATACATCTTGTCCTATTTACCCAAGCCAACCCCCTCATCCCTCCCTCCCTTTCTCTCTATCGTGGGTCTTCAGCAGTACCCCTTGATCCCCTCTTGCTCTCAAGCTTGTTTGAGAGCTAACAGGTTGACTCACTGGTGTAGATGTTGAGGAGTGTGATTTGTCTCTCACTCTCTCTCTCTGTCTCTCTGTGTGATGTGCTTGGCAAAGCGAAGATGGGCCTCTCACCCTACACACTTAGTGTGCTAGAGGGAAATGTATCAGACTTCTCCAAAATGCCATGTCACACTGGTTTAGAGCTGGTGCAAATATTTACAAGAGGCCTCGGCCTCTCAGAAGGTAAATAGGTCATTGCTTACATTTCAATTTCAGTGTTAAAAAAAAAAAAAAAAAACCCGGGCGGCTTTTGCACAGATGCTTTTTGGAAATCTGAGGATGACTTGTTATGGGCCGAAATAACAATTTGGCCCTTATTATGAAAACAATCTACCGCTGACTAAGGGCATCGAGTAGCTGTACATGGGGTCGTTTGGGCTAGATCCAAGAGCCTGTTTGTGCAGGAGTGCATATCTAAACATACATGTATATAAATGCTGTAAATATATTGCTCATGGGGCTACAGAAGAAATACAGTGAAAGCAATACAGTGCTGAACTCCAGCAACACTAATGGTACAAAAACTAAACTATAGCCATATAGGTTGCTGAAGTGATGTTGCTGTTTTAGAAACACTAATTCAACTAGCCTACATCAGTGTGAATTTCACGATTTCACAGATTTCATTATTTAATTAGTATTTGAATTTTTTATAAATATTTACAGGCAAAAATAAAATGCACATTTGAGTGTTTTAGTCACATTTTCCTTTTGGTTCAAATGACCCTCATTTCTTGATGTCAGAAAAAGGCTCTTGATACAGTAAATGCATGTCACTCATGACAAACTGTAAATTTGGATTTGTTGCATATCAAATGAAATATAAAAAATAAAGTATATGTTGTGAAAGGAGTGTAAAAATTGAGGAAGATGGCTACAGAATCCTGGACTGTCCAAGAAATACATAGCAAGAACAAGAACACATTACTGTGAGTAAATAAATAAAAACAGTTAAAGGTAAAATTAAAAAAATAAAGGTAAAATTGCCTCTTTGTGAACTTCCTTAATTAAGAAAACACAGCACAGTTTTCACCTTGCGGGGTTTAAAATGCTCCTCAAAGACTGAGCTGGGTTTCCTGAGTGTTCCTGCTGGTATTTCCAGTTACAGCCTTTGTGTGTGTGTGTGTGTGTGTGTATATGTATATACATATACACACATATATATATATATATATAAATATATATACATACACACATCTATGTGTGTGTGTGTGTGTATGCATGTGCGTGTGCTGGCTGCTGGAATACTGCAGTCGAGCAAGCAAGCATTGAGGACACGGCTGCAACGGCCATTCAATACTCTGTGTACAAATTGGAGGGAGCAATAACTCAATTGCTGCAGCTAATTCACTCATGGGGGAGTTACGGGTCCAGAAAAGTCAGATAATGCAGTCAAGGCCTGCAGGGAATTGTTGCCCCATAGCCATCTCGTTCAATATAGGCCGGGCTTGTGTGGGTATTACTCACCAGCTGAACAAGTCCAGCAGACAGCCTGCCTCATATTTATGCCCTGGCTCTTTCACTTTGAAATATAAAGTTACACACACACACACACACACACACACACACACACACACACACACACGCATGCACAGGGGGTAAAGGATGATCCCAGCCATAATTATTTGCCAGCTGTGAAGGTGCAGAGGTGTATTTCATGGTGTGGCGTGTTGAGCCTGCCACACATGGACAGTGTTGTCACACAGCGTGGAGATAAGGAGAGGACACAAGCCAGCAAGCAAGGAGATTTATGGTTCGGCACACTGAGATCTATTACACAACCTGTCTGATCTGAATGGAGCACTTTTTCTGGGTCTTCTATAATAAATCGGTAGCAGGCATAACGTCTGTCAGTTACCAAGCAAACAGTGAAGTGAATTGGCCAATATATCATGTGTTATGCCTTGTTACAAAATATGATCACAGACAATATACGTAATGTTTTTAAATGCTGTGATTGAAATATGGATGGTGTATATCTACAAAAAACTAAAAATACCTAATTATGTAATAAGTAAAAAAAAAAAATCAGATTTGCATTTTTCTGCAGTATAAATAATCAAAGTATACAAAATTAACTGTTTATGAATAAATTAATTGATTTATTGGCTGTTTTATTTTGTTGCTCCTCATTTGTCTTCTTGTATTTATTTCACGTTGTATTTCCTTCGTGGTAAAGTTTTCTGTGAGTCAACATCAGTGGGCAGTATCAGTTATCGTTAGTTTATGTAATGGAGTCACGTCAACTCCAATCCACACATCTCTGCCCTTTTTTAGGTAATCATTAGTGGATCATAGGCACAGAAACTGTCTGGTTTAGAGTTCAACTCAGCATGGTGATAAAAAAGTCCATGATGGAAAGACCCCCATGACTGGAAGATTTATGGAGGATTGTCTACTTTTGTCCTAACACCAAAGTTAAGCATGTGTGCTGGCCGAATGATTAAAGGATATGACTGAATCAGAGCAAGAAAGTCAGACACAGGACACAGATGTCGCAGTGCTCTCCGAGTTAGGACGGACTACTCCTTGCTTCTGGGTCAGGACGCTGGTATAAACTCACTCTTCACGGTGTTAAAGTGACCCAGAGTCAGCCAGTAAACTATGCCAGACCTTGTTTCTCTCTTTTAGCCCATACATTATCAAATGATGTCTGATATAGCTCACTGTTTCCACCATTGGATATAGTGCAATGGAAATTTGGTTCACTGTACGTGGACACACATGCATATCTGTTTAAGATGGACGAATCATGGGTCAGAGGTTCAGGATGGAGTGAGATGGAGAAGCTCTAATAGTATGTGATGAGAGAAAAAAGGAATGACATTTGGTGTCAGTGCTGCATGTAGGTTTTTGATGAAGTGGACAGGCATCTGTGTAAATACCAGGATCCTGAGAAGTTGCTGGGCAAGCAGACTCACTAGAACTTGGGCAAACAGAATGTTTACACAGATCCGGTATGGACCATCTTGGCAAGATTAGTGTGTAACATGAACATCTTGTTCTCGTTTTGAGAAGAAGAGGCCGAAGATAGGGGAGTGCAGCTGCTCTGTGAACTCACACCCTTACAAGCAAGTACCTGTTACTTTTGTGTGTGTGTGTGTGTGTGTGTGTGTGTGTGTAGCTTGCAGAACCCATAGGTGATATTCAGGGCTAAGAGCTCTTCCTTTGCTCTTGTGGATTCCAGACAGTTCCCTGTTAAATATTAACAGTCCAGGCTGTTAGCATACCAGATTGTGACATGGCTCTAGAACAACTAAGAGAAGAACTTAAGGTCCCATCTTCAGCCTTTTTCACACCCTATAAACTTGTCTTAAAGGCTTTGCATGTAGGTTACATGTGCCGTGTCTCGTCTCGCTTCAGAGAAAACTGAGATAGTTAATAAAAGGGTCCTGGGAGAGGGAGCCACACGGTAAGTGGATCTGCAGCCTCCTCCATGCCAAGCAAGTTGAGAGAAGGAGGCTCAGCAGATCAAGTGATGATTAAAGAAAACATGCTTGCCTTTTTTCTTTGTCCTGCACATTGAAGAAATATTCATCATTGCCGACTGACTTACTGAAATTAGTACTGTGAAAACATTAGCCAAACATGAGTAATGCTCATTATGCACTGATGAGCATTAATTTGTTTACTAGAACAACACCAGTACGAATAATTGGCCAATCAAATGCATGAATGGAAATCATGTTAGAATCACAGCTCTATGTTTGACATGAGCACACACTGGCTCACAACTAGCTTAGAACTCTTGCCAACAAATGTTGACATACTGCATATTTCCAGATTTTACATTCTGTGCGTTACCATCAGGGCTTGAAATGAATCACTTCCTTGCTCAGCCACCATTCATGTGGTTAACTGCTTTCTGAATCCAGGAGCCTGGCATTTAAACATTGAAACTCAGGTTTTAAATTTGTTTTTCCAACATGTAAGATACAATTTGCAGAAACAAGTTAAGAGCTTCAGTTCATGATCAAACATCAGAATGGTAGAAAAATCCCAGTGTGATCCCAGTAAGTTTGACTGTGACATGGTTGTTGGTGCCAGACCAGGTGACGTTTTTCAACTGTCCAGTTTTGTAGATCCAGTGGCCACTCCAGGCTCAGATTCCTCTTCTTGGCTGACAGGAGTGAAACCCGATGTGGTCTTCCACTGGTGTAGCCCATCCACCTAAGGGTTTGACGTGTTGTGCTTTCTGAGATGTTTTTCTGTTCACCACAGTTGTAAAGAGTGGTTATTTCAGTTACCATAGCCTTCCTGTCAGCCCAAACTAGTCTGGCCATTCTCCTCTGACCCTTCTCACCAACAAGTTGTTTCTGCCCCCAGAACCTCCACTCACTGGACATTTTTTGTTTTTCGCACCATTCTGTGTGAACTCTAGAGACAATGTGAAATGTGAAAATCCCAGGAGATCAGCAGCTTCTGAAATACTCAAAGTAGCCCATCTAGTACCAACTTCCAAGCCACTGTTAAAGTCACAGAGATCGCACTTTTTCCCCATTCAATATCAGGGTTCCTATTAAAGTGGCTGGTGAGAGGTATTTTTATGAGCTGTAAGCACCACCAACATAAATCGTAAATTAACGGCATTACCAACAAGTGCCAAACTTACCAGCATTAAGCAGATAACAGGTGTTCATTTCAAGCCCTGATTACCATGCATAGTGAACAAATAATAACCAACATATTGATTCAGTGTGCAAGTTCAACCAAATGAAGTCCAGAATGCATAATGTATGTGTGTTATTATGTCATCTTGTCCCCCTCTCCTCCCCCCAGATGTCCGAGTGGATACTTCGGGCCGCGGTGCTTGCAGCCGGAGCCCCTGCGGCTGCGCATGCCCAAAACTAGTGAAAGTATGTTGACTTGAGAAGCGCAGCTTCACACAGAGAACTGGTGTCCCGCTGTCACCACTTCTGTGTCCCTCCTGTCCTGTGTCCCAGAGGTGCTGACAGTGGGACGCTTTGTCCTCTGCGGTCCATGGTGCTGCTCTTGTTCTAATTTCATGTTTTCTCTGCTTTCTTCTCTCTTTCTCTCTTTTTTGCCCCTCTTTCTGTTGCATTTCTCCTCTCTTTATGTTTTATTCCTTCTTCCTGTCCCTTTTCTCCTTTCTGTGGTTTTGTTTCCTTCCATCAGGTGTCCAAATGACTTTACTGGCGATCGCTGTCAAACCTACGTTATGGCCAGTTTCTACCGTATGTCCATTTCTTCTTCTGTCTGTCAGTGCTGCATGCTGGAGCTGCTGTGTTATGAGCTCCTTGTTACTCTCTAATGGTGGATGCTCTGCTACTTGTTCTAACAGACACAGTCAGTTATGTTATCCCATTCAGTGACCAATTGACCTTCAGTGCATCACTTTTTACTTATGGATTTCCCATTAAAAAAAAATTAAAAATCATCATTAGTTAACAGTATAAATCAAACGCATGGTACGTAGTATGACTGCATGTGTTTCATTAAAGGAGAATCATATACTTTTGTGCTAAGCCATTATTAGATTACTAATTGGTGTATGCAGAAAATATATATATATATATATATATATATATATATATATATAAATACAGTTAGGTCTAGAGGTATTTGGACAATGACAGAGTTTTTGTGATTTTGCCTTTATACATCACCACAATGGATTTGAAATAAAACAATTAAGATGTGATTGAAGTGTAGACTTTTAGATTTATTTTAAGAGGTTCCACAAAAATATGGCATTTACCATTTAGGAATTACAGCCATTTTAAGAAAAGTACTTCCATTTTCAGGGGCTCAAAGGTATTTGGACAATTGACTGACAAGAAGTTAATTGACCAGGTGCAGTCCATTCCCTTGTTACTTCAAGACAAATGAAGCAGCTAAAAGGTCTGGAGTTGATATCAGGTATTGAGTTGGCATTTGGCAGCTGTTCGACTGGAGCTACCAATATGAAGTCCAAGGAGATCTCAATGAAAGTGAAGGAGGCCATCATTAGGATGAAAAAATAAAAGAAACCTGTCAGAGAGATAGAAAAAACTTTGAGTGGCCAAATCAACAGTTGGGTACATTCTTAAAAAGAAGGAATGCACTGGCGAGCTCAGCTACACCAAAAGGCCTGGAACACCATGGAAGAAAACTAAAGTGGATGATCGCAGAATCCTTTCCTTGGTGAAGAAAAACCCCTTCACAACATCAACAGAAGTCAAGAATACTCTAGAGAAGGTAGGCGTATCATTGTCAAAATCTACAATCAAGAGACGCCTTCATGAATGTAAGTACAGAGGGTTTACAACAAGGTGCAAACCACTGGTAACATTCAAGAACAGGAAAGCCATATTAGACTTTGCCAGAAAACATCTAAAAAAGCCTCCCATGTTCTGGAATAAGATTCTTTGTATTGATGAAATCAAGACTAACTTGTACCAGAATGATGGGAAGAGAAAAGTATTGCAAAAGAAAGGAACAGCTCATGATCCGAAGTATACCATATCATGGGTCAAACATGGTGGAGGCAGTGTTATGGCATGGGCATGTATGGCTGCCATTGGAACGGGCTCACTGGTGTTTCTTTATGATGTGACTGCTGACAGAAGTAGCAAGATGAATTCTGAGGTGTATAGAGCTTTACTCTCTGCTCACATTCAGCCAAATGCTACAAAACTGATAGGACGCCGCTTCACAGTGCAGGTGGATAATGAACCTAAACATACTGCGAAAGCAGCTCAAGACTTTTTGAAGGCACAGAAATGGAATATTCTTCAATGGTCAAGTCAGTCGCCTGATCTCAACCCAATAGAGCATGCTTTTCATTTACTGAAGACAAGACTGAAGGCAGAAAGACCCACTAACAAGCAGCAGCTGAAGGTAGCTGCAGTGAAGGCCTGGCAAAGCATCTCCAGGGAGGAAATTCAGAATTTGAGTTTTGAGAACGTGGGACCAGACTTCAGGCAGTCATTGACTGCAAAGGATTTTCATCCAAGTATTAAACTTATGGTTATATTTACAGTTATGTCACTTTGTCCAAATACCTTTGATGCCCTGAAAATGGAGGTACTTGCTGAAAATGGCTGTAATTCCTAAATGGTAAAATCCGTATTTTTGTGGAACCTCTTAAAATAAAGCTGAAGGTCTACATTTCGATCACATCTTGATTGTTTTATTTCAAATCCATTGTGGTGGTGTATAAAGGCAAAATCACAAAAACTCTGTCATTGTCCAAATACCTCCAGACCTAACTGTATATACATATGTATATACATATGTATATATATATATATATATATATATATATATATATATATATATATATATATTTATATATTATGCACCATTGCATCTTAAAATACATTAAAACAAATAACAAGTACTAACGATCTATAAATACCTGTATAATACATTCTGTGTGGATTGCAAAAACATCTGATATAATATATGAGTAACTGGACAGCGTAAGCATAATATATAGATATTACACTTCAACTTTTACCTTTATTAAAGAAATACTCCACTGTTTTTATTTTCAAGCTAACCTTTATCTACTGTTTTTGAAGGGTATATACAGTAACTTTTCCTTATATTAACACAGGAAATTCAGAATAAGGGTCTTAGGATGAGACAGGCATGAGAGAAATCTTTAGCAAAACTGTTCTTATGTAACGTTGTTTAACTTTCCAACACTCGAGCAATACAGTAAAAAAGTAGATCTGGTTACTTACACTTACAGTTTCCTGAAAGTGCAGTGAGGTGGAAACTGAGGCACATGTTTACTTTGATCAGGAATTTCAAAAAAGTAGTCCCATCTGTGAAAGGAATTATTAAAACAATAAAACGTGGCGGTGTATGCTGTTATAGAAAAATAATCAGATGGGGTGGTGTGATATAGCGTGAGTCATTGATACCACTCACCAACCTTGAAGTTAATATGACCAAAAAATGCAGCTTGTTATGTTATCAAGTGTAGTAAGTGCAAAGTCCTCTGTCCTAAAGACTTTCATATATAGGAACAGCTTTACATCTGACTGTTACAAAGTGCTTACACTGGAGACTCCTTCAAAAAATGCTAAATAAAATGCTCCTCACAGAAAACGTCACAATATCAACAATTACACAAATATTTCAAATATTTCAAATCTGATTATAAAGTCCCCGTATACTACCATCCAAGATGTGCTATTACAATAAATTAAATAACACCTTCTGACAGGTTTGAGAATTCAGCAGCCCTGTGGTATAAATAGGTCTAAATCTTCATTTGAAAACAGCTTTAAATGAATGGTTTAAGGAAGCATTCTACAAAAACGTTTTGTGTTAATGTTTATTGATGACATTTGTCACCTAAGACACCCCTTAAGTGAGTTTTGAGTGAACAGGTAGAGATTCCTCACTGAATTTTTTTGCCTAAGCTGTAAAGAAGACATTGTGACAATTAACAATAGCTCATTAACAGTAGAACTTTTTGCAGACAGCCACCCACTGTGCAAATCAAAAACAGAATGTCATAATCCTCAGAGTTGAAGAAGCACACTCGTCAAATGTGCATGACTGGAACCCAAGTATAATCATGTCCTGTGGTTCAGCCATCATCTTGTTCAGACTTGAATACTGGACCAAAATGGTCTGATTTGTTTAAGAAAATATGCCATCCATATGCAAAGCATTCTGTAGAAGCATTGAAGCATTTGAATGGAATTAGAAGCATTTTACGGCCTGATGACATGCAGATGCCATCAGTCGAAAGACTGATCTTTAGAGGATGGTCAGGTATTGTGGATTTAAAAGTGCAAATAACCAAGCTTTCATATCATTCCACTGTGTAAGGCAAACTCATTTGTGTGGAATACACCATTGGAGTTCCTATTATTCATGTAAGCTTCTCTCCAGGGGAAAATCTCACAGAAACCCTCTTACCCTCCTTCCCCCTCCAGTTTCTAGACCATCCCCCTAATTACAGAGATGGTAAATAGCATCTCTTCCCTGGAGTAACATGCTTTAACTCCACTACACACCACTATCCCTTCCTTACATGTCCATCAACTGCAGAATTAGTCCCGGGAGAAGGCGGAGCAGAGGGAGAACTTGGCTTTGACAGTTCGTCGCCTTGGGCTATTGGCTCTTTCACAAGGCCGCTGTTCACACAGAACCATGGCTTTGTGCTCTCATCAGCGTTGCTATGCTGGCACTGTTTACCTTTCAACATGACCCCGGCATTAACACATGTTTACTTGCAAGAGGGCAGCAGATAAATCACGTCAGGATGTATGTAAACAAATCTGTGAGGATGATGAGCTTACGGAACTGTACCCGGTTGAAAAACAGATTTCCTCTCCAAATAAAAGAATAAAGGAGGTATAATTTTGGAATGACGTTCGAGGAGGCACTCAAAACGGCACACAGCGAATAGTATAATTTGACATGGGGCCTATTAACGTGTCATGTTATGTCTTGACGTGGGATTTATAACAGCAGAATGGTTACCTTTGTTCAGGTCACCTATCAAGTCTTGGCATGTTAGTTTTTGTTAGTTCATGCTCCTTCAAAAGCCAGGTCTTTCTATCTGTGCACAGTTTGGGAGGTCTGGAGTGGAGGATCTTGTGTTGAAACAGTGAGACATCTTCAATGTTACAGTGGCATCCTGCACCTAAAGCACCTCCAGTACAGGCCTTCAGGGGGGTTAAGATTATCATTGGTACTGTTGATGCAATCAGACTGAAATTCCTGTGTAATGTGTGTGGCAGCTTTAGGAAACATTGGAGATGGGAAAAGAGGGTCCTTGCTCTTCGTGTCTAACAGACGAATGACATGAAATTACTTCTATGGAAAGCTCATCATCTTGTATTTACTGATCATGCAGATGATTATATATGAAGAACACTAGCACTAACATCCTCCTCTGGAACATCTGCATCACCATAACTGACATGATTCATTATTGCAGCCTGCCAAGTAGAAAAATAAAGACAGTAAAACTGTCTGGATAATGCCTCGTGGAAGCTTAATTGGCCTCAATCAATTGGAAAGAAACATGTAGTCAAGATGGTATTGGTCTACGCATTGGTCCAACAGCTGTGGAAATTTGCAGATGCCTACTTTCATCCATCTCGAGAAGTGGACAGATGAACTCCTCCCCCAGCCACCCAGTGGGATGGGACATTAGAAATGGATGCATGTTGCTGTGACACATCTGTCATAGTCCAATCAATTTCCCAGATCCCAAAATAGGAAAGTGCGACATCATCTTAGAACCATTCAATGTTTGGATGTGAACTCATTTGCCATAACAATGCTGTGCAGTACTTTGCAGTACTATACTTTTCAGACTATTTAATTAAACATTCACATGCAATGAATTCGGATCATACTACGACCACAGAAAATGTTTGTTTTTGATTGGCTGACAGGTATTCCTACATTGGGACACTGCTAACAGTGAAATTGAAATGATATTCAGAGAATAATTTGGATTTCACTCAATAGCTTGTAAATTAGAATTGGATTCCAGTGAGTTGGAAATGTATAAATTCAGGGGAAGCTTACCTACGTTAACCAGTAACCAATATCATATTTTTTGGTCATAATATCTGCATACAACTTCACACTTTTAAATAAGACTACATTAAATAAATTGTGTTTTGTATTTCGTAGTGGCAGCAACTTTTTAAGGCAGGCTTTATAATCACAGTGCATGTTATGGAATGTGTAAACTTATCTTATTGTGTACAGACTTATCCAGGAAGTCCATGTGGGATAATATTGTGCAACTTACATTCTTACAGTTAAACTAAGATGAACTGTATAGGGTGACTTTATACAACTTTGTAATCTATTTCGATCTTAACAGAGGTTATTGTGCTCCTCCAGTTGTGGTAAACATAAATCATAGCTTTTTTGCTCAAGTACAACAATAAACACTAAGCGACAAACTGAAACCCAAATATTTCTAAGAAAGTGATTATGCAGTTAACTATGTACAACTGTAACAGCATGTTCTTATTAACTGATAACAGTGTTCTAAATATTCGTCGCAATTAACGAATAACACTTAACTCAGCTAAATTGTTCATGTCTATAAATGTATGTAATATTTGTAATTGTGCACCAGAAGGTAAGATTGTTAAGATAAGTTGTAAAATTTATGTTAATGAACATGTATTCCTGAATTCTTCTTGTATACAAATACAGTTTAATTTCTCTGTCATTAATATGACATTAACCCTTTATGATACATAACAAGTTAATCTTGCAGTTCCTCCTAAAATAACTTAATAAACCTTATAAAAAAACTAACCAGAAAGTGTCTAATCCACCCATACGGGTAATTTGCCAAACCCAAGTATGCACCTGACTATAAGGTGATTATGACAATTCCCTCTATTTCCTACCTGTTAATCTAGAAGAACTTTCTAGCCTATAGGAAAGTGTATGGCATGCCTGCATGCTCCAGCATGCTCTAACAGCTCGCTGTTGACATAATACTCTGGTGCTTATAAGCGCACTCAGCTACAACATTGTTCCTCTCTTACTGCCTGACTCACCCTTCTCACGCCACTCACGCAATGCACATGTGTTGGAATATCCGTCTCTTAAACTTTGTTCTGTTGTGTTTTTCTCCCTCTACCTGTCACCTACCTGTCATGGCAGAGTCTCTTGGGATTGAATTTATGGGTATGGACCAATTCTTCCTCCCCGTTTCTCTTCTTAAGTAGATCTGTGTAGATCCAGCTGTGTTCACCAGACCTCCATCGCTTTCTTTACGATGGACTCTAAAGCAATTGAACATGTTGATTAACAGATCGATCTGTCTGTCAGCACTTGCTGTGTAGTAATATAACCCCTTTTTCCTGGTGTCAGCATGAGAATCAGTATCTGCAGCCCTCGTTCTGTTGGGGAAAGCATGAAGGAGATTGTAGTGGCTCTTTTAAGAGGATTCAGATGGGACTTTTTATTGCTCTAGATGAAACCGAAGACAGTTTTGAGCATGCATGCAGAAAGTGCTGAATAAACATGAGCACTGAAGATACTGAAAGTATTTTCAACATTTATTTACTGATACTGTAATGTACATATGATTACTATAGATGATCATTTTGATACATTTCCCTGTATTGGGAAAAGAATAGAAAACCTGTTTAGTGCAGACTCCCTTATAGGAGTCTGTTGTTGAATTCAGTCCAAAAATGTAAGGTCTTGAGTTTTAATGCGCTTTTTCATCACTGGGGTAGGTACTAGGTACTTGTGTGCTCCCTATAGTTTTTGGTATCTGTTTGGTATCTGAGTGTAACACATTACAACTATCTGTATTTGATTTTAAATTGAAGTATGTGTGGCCTAAACCACATACACTGGAAAACACTGGGGAAAATCCAGAGGTAGAAATGCTAGCATTGTCAGCATTGTCCAGAATTCTGGCTCTGACACTTCCTCAATCTCAGCCACATCACTCAGGTTCAAAATTGGTCTCAACTAGAGAGCGTGATTGCTTTTTTAATCCCATTCGAGCAGTTATTGGGTTTGTTGGTACCTATGATATTTTCTAACGAATTGAATCAGTTGTGTCTCCCACAATACAATATAAACAAACTAGTAGCCTAATTTAAACCACCACGACCTTGATCAGGACATACATCTAGTCTCGACCAGATGCCTGAATAGTGAGTCTCCTATTCATATTCATATCTGTTTAGAACGCATATAAACGCTGTTTAGAACACATCTTACCTGTTCATTCTGACATACCTAGTTACATCCCTAGTATTAATGCAACCTCTTCTGTGTTTACGAGTCTACGTTGGTAAACACATAACCTCATATCTATGAAAGGACAAAGTTTACAAATACCTTTAACTAAGATATTCATGAAAACATTCTACAAAAATGTGTGTATACCAACAACTGCCCTTAGACTTCTATTTAAACTTGACTTATGAGTAAACGTAAAAAAAAAAGTTCCGTAGAAATTACTGGCACTTTAAAGTATTCCTAGAAATTTGGCTGAAAAAAAACAGTATTACTTTAAAAAAAAAAAAAAAAAACATGTCATAAATAAAAACTGTTTTTGGACTAGTAACCCAAGTTTGTTTCTCCTCTATTTGGAGAAATGTACGTAAGTTTTAAGTTGACCACTTGCGACCTTTTGATCGTCCTGCTCTGAGGTTAGTATGATACGGGGATTTACGTAAACCTCGACAGCCTGTTATTTACCTCTTAGTAAACAAGAGGATATCTTCAAGTGAATTTGTTTGTGTAGCAATGCTAAGAGCGTAATTACGATCCACCTGGCTAGTTCAGACCCAAGCTGTGTCACCTGCTAGTCATACCCACTCACGCACGTACACTCATCAAAGCCTCCCCTGTCTGCGCATGATTATGCTATCAGACGTCATCCTTTTTAAATGACCATCTTGTTTACCAAACACCAGATGAACTCCTGCCGGCTGAATTATGCCTGCATCCTCTGATGTTTTGATGTGGAACTGGATGCTGGGTCATGGCAGGCGACACAGGAGAATGAGCGGTCGGAGTAATGGAAAATTTTCCTAGCTCTCATAAAGATTGTTCATAAAAATGTGGACGAGTGCTGCAGATAATAGCCTGTTCTCCTTTCTTGAGGCTTAATTGTTAGATTTCCGACAATATATGTGCTTTCGCCTCTTTCATTGTCTTTGGTTTTCTATCTTCTGTAACTTTCTCTGCCCTCTACCCTCATGTTTTCCTGTCTTTGTGCCTTTTTCACTGCTCTCACCCCGCAACTCTGAGATTCATACCTTATCTCGTGCTTCATTTGAAAATTGGACACCATCTCTGTTTTTGTTTTGCTGTTCCTGGTTTTGTTTTTAGGCATTCAAATTTTCTCTCTTTTGAATAGCATGCCAGACTCCATTTGTGCACTGGTTACATTGTTGTTTATATGTTTTTTTTGTAGATTTGCCTGCTTTCTTTTACCAAAGTCACTTGTTTCTCTTGGAAATGACCCGTTCAATGAGGTGTATAAACTCCTGCTTGAGTAGCGAATCAGTTTAGAAGTCCAAAAAAAAAAGAGTGAATACACTCGGCTCTCTCTGTCACAGAGCCCCGTTTAGAAAAAAATTATTACAGGTTCTGCTGCTGTTTTCACTGTGCAGTCAAGGTTGCCAGGTTGGATTAACTCTTCATGATGTAGACTGATGGATTAAAACACAGCCTAGACTACAATTTGACCAAATTACTATCAGCTAAATGCTATTTTCCATCTAATATGGTAACAAATATTAGCCTATTAATCTTTACAACTCCTGGTCTGTTGTGTGAAGCACATCACAGCTGGATCATATCATTATTAAATATTACACGTTTTCCTTAACTGTGGAAATCCTCTTCTGATAAAATCCACATGCCTGTTCAAAGGAACACTTCCAAGGGAAACATAAAAGGCTATTTTTTTTCTCTTGTTCCGTTGTTTTTTATTTTTTTATTTGATCATTCAGCATGTTTTAAGGAGAGTTAATTTTGTTCTCCTGAATTTGAATTACAGTTTATGTTTATTTGCTGCCATAGTAAAAAGCTGTGATTAACCTCACCACTGAGAGCCCCAACCTGCACCTCTGATTGCATATGTTCCATTATGTAATCTCAGATAGCACAGCTTGCATTGCAAAGTCATTTGTATTTGTGCTGGTGGATCTCCACTGGTCCCCTAGCATAAAGCAGGCCGTGCTATGAATTAATCTGAAATGTAATGCCCTCCCATGGACAGAAACATCTATGGAATCAGGGAGGCAGGTTCGTCAGGGCCTGCAGGGATTCCCTTTTAGCACAGTGTGATCCATGCTCACATCCATGGTAATGATGCGTGTATGGCTCACCCAAGCATTTTCCACTGCTGAGCTGGCCCATTAGAGAAAAAAGAGGAAGGCTCAGGCATGTCCCATAGCTGTAATTAACTCTTATCCTCATGTGGCTAATGAGTGTGCAGATCTCAACTCCACTGCAGAGCCTGAGTCATACTCTGTGCCCATTGTACCTACACACACTAGGTGTACACTAGGGCCTTGCTGTAGTAGTGTGAAAGCAGGGGTGTGTAGGGCTAGGTCTGGGCAATATGATATTGATATCAAGAACATAAACATGCTTTTATGAGAATTTCACTGGTATATTTTAAACTCTAACCATATTAATATAAGTAAGAGCTGCTCAGCTCTGCGCTTTCTGTAAAAGCCAACTCATGAGGCATACATGGTTTGAGTATGAGGTTGAGTAGAAGAAAGGGTAACCTGTAAACTGCTTCTTTATTTTTTTTTTCTGTATTAGATAGTAGAAAAAACATATAACTGAAAGCATATATTGTTTTTAATGTGCTGTTTTGCTAGACTGGCAAACCTAAGAATTGTGATCGTGATGTGATCATGTATTAAGTATCATGATATGATATTTTTGCCATATCTTCCACCCCTCCCAATGAGGCATGATTTCCCAGAGCAGTGGAAAATGTTTAGGAGGATATGAGGAAGTTGATCTGACATGGTGAAGCTGAGACACTGATGGCTGTATGTTTGTGTATGTGGGTGTGTCTGGCATGGTACAGAGGCAGAGGAGCTCTATCAGAAGAGAGTCCTGACAATCACAGGCATCTGCGTGACTCTGTTGGTGGTGGGCATCGTGTGCGTGGTGGCCTACTGCAAAACCAAGTAAGTACAAAGCAGAGTACTTTGCGATTACTCTGCCATAAGCTTAATTGGGTTCAGCGCCCTTCATGCTGTAGCCGCTCTCAGCACTAAGGAGTGTGTGATGTGGTGAATGTGACTCTGGGTCAGTGTCCGAAAGAGTGACGCTGCCTCACTATAGCCTCCCCCCTAGGAAACAGAGGAAGAAGATGCACAATCACCTGAGGCAGAACATGTGTCTGGATCACCCCAATCGCAGCCTGGCCAACGGGCCCAACCACCCAGGCCCTGGCCCTGAGGAGATCCCCATGGTGGATGTAGGTCTTTTACAAACACACTATTTCTAGAACCCATTAGTGTCTGGTTTGAATTGTCTGAAAGTGTGTGTCTTTTATAGTATATCTCAAAGAACGTCCCAGCCACTGAGAGAGTGATGAGAAGCGGAGCGGAGGCGTCATTTGCCGGCAGCCATCATTCTTCCAGATCCCACAATTCCTCCACCAGAGGCCACTCCTCCACACACAGGTACAGTCATCACAGTAGTGTTTGTGTGTGTGTGATAGTGTGTGTTTCATTTTTGAATCATTATCGCAATATTTATCTTCACATTACTTATATTATATAAGCTAACAAACAGCCATTATCTGATTATCTTCTGTAGGCATTCTGATAAGCATTCTGACCAGTCACAGATTCCAGATCTTTTTTCAGTTTTGTTAAATCATGGCAGTAACATGAGCCAAAGAATTTTAGTCTTCAAACGTGACACATTATGGGTTCACTAATTTGTTTTATTATATCCCAAATCATATTGTAATAGTCATATTGAGTATACTCAATATGTCCAAAGTAGTCATTCTGTTCAGCATGAACTGAACTCATGCACTAAATAAAGGTCTGATTGAGCATTAGGTCTGTTTTGCACCTACCCAACATTCTTTTCTCTTCCCCCACTGAGGGTCTGACATGGAATTATAGCCTGGAGTCTTCCTTCATACTCACAGTAGTTCAGTGTTTTCTGCTGTTGCGTGACTGTTTCATGGTCTTCCTTAGGGCTGCACAATTAATCATACTTTAATTGTGATTACTATTTTTTAATTGCTCAGATAATTGCTCATATCTTAGCATAATCAGCCAATGTTAGACACCAGATTTTATTCACTCTGATGCATTGAATCACAAATTTGCCATTCATGTTTTCTGTTGATTTAAAATAATAAAGTGATTAATGTAGATAAATAATTGTTAGTGTAATTTTAGACATTATACCTCATTGTCAAATCAGAATCAGAAGCTATCGATTAATTTTCTATAACAGAAGCTCTGAAAATAGTGCCAGCTGTAATTCAAATCACAGGTTTATATTAATGCGCTTGCTCTAATAATATCATTGCTATAGTAACGAATAATTCATGGGAATTTGTCGTTACTACTCCTGTGAAAGGAGTCTCCTGTGTCAGCGCTTTGTTTTCCAACACCCCAGATTCTTCAAGCTAGTTCCACTTTCTCTGCAACATGGCAAGCTGAGCCATGTCTTATTAACTTTAAGAGAGAGAAAAATGAGAGGCTGATGAGGGACCAGTGGTTTATAGCTATTTTAATGTAAGTGATAACAGGAACTATCTTGTTTTGTGGATGTTCCACAACAATGAATGTAACTATAAACTGATAAAACGTATCAGGTGTCTTTCTTTTGAAAAATAAAAACTTGTAATCGCTGGCAGATTGCTATGGTACAAGAGGTGTAAAACACTTTGAGATGTGCTTTTACAGAAAAAAAGGGTTTTACAGTTTTCCTATAATAATGTTTTCCTATAATGATGTTTAACTGCTCACTTATTGTGCAGCAGGTTCACCCAGTCTCTTCTCTGTTTCAGTTCAGTTTCATTTAAGTACAGAATTTCCAGTTTGTCTATTACTGTATCAAATAAAAAATCTTCAAGATGGTATTTAGCATGTACATGCATTTAGACATGTAAAATTCCCTAGAACACACACACTCACAAACACATTTATACACACATTCACATATTGAAATTCGAAAACCCTGTAAAAACTGGTACTATAATCATGGTATCTAGCCACATTTCCTAAACTGCGACATTCTTGTATGTATCTGACGGCTAAGAGAAAATAATATTTTCAGTTCATCAGTTTGTATATTTCTCTCTGTCACTGGCCTACTGTATGTCAGACATGACGAGAAGACATGGAGTCTGGAGCGGACGGACAGCGTGCTGTCAGACTGTCCCTCGGGCGTGCTCTCGTCCTCTGTGGGCACCAGTAAGTGCAGCAGTCCAGCGTGTATGGAGGCACGAGCGCGTCGTGTCACTCACTGTGGCTTCCCTGAGTCTCGCCGGCCACCGATGCGCTACGGAGACTCCTTCGACTCACTCGACTCACCACACAGCGACAGGTGACACTTGACACTGCCATGCCTATAAGTGCACTGAGATTCTAGCAGTTAAAGAAAACACTGCGAATGTAATTCACACAATATAGTACATATGAAAGATATTAGTATATGTTGAGAGGTACGTAACTCCGTACAGTGAGGTGGTACAGGTCAAGCTGAACCCAGATGCACCGTATACACATCAGGGAGCGAAGCTAGCACACGGCCAGCTGTATTTACAGTTATCTCTTGCCTGCTAGCCACCCCCGCCATCGAGCAGCAGCCAAAACAGGAGGATTTATACCGCAAGGGGTTCATTAAGTCAACAAGAGCTGAACAACACATTATCTCATGGGGTTTTTTCAAAATCTCCAGTGTATCATTGACTTTACCTCATCTTTCCCTCTTTCCAAATTAGATGATGAAGATCACATGATAAGGCCATTCAAGAAAAATAGGGTAGCTCCTACTCTCCATATGTGAAAGAAATGACTTGATGCCAAGCAAATTGGCAGGTTTGGTGTGAACAGAGGAGGGGGCTTAAGCAAGAAGCGTAGTCCTCACATGTGCTGTGAGTAGAGTGTAAAACCACACTATAGTGGCCTGTAGCCACGGTTATTTATGGAAGCATTTACATCTGCTCTCGAGGCCCTCAGATGCTCAGTATTAATGTTCACACTGTAATTTTCCTAGAGTTCAAGCGAAGACGGGAGGACCTGTTTACACTGCAGTGTAACAAACATCACACAGATTTAAACACTGCAAAGGTCACAGAGTTTATAGAGCACCACATGCACACACAACACACAAAAAGCCAGAGACTCATCAGTTAATAATGTTTGTGTTTTGGTGGGGGCACTTCTCTTGTTTTCTCTTAATGAAAGCATTTGACTCACACTGGATTAAACCACTACTCAATTTGAGAGGGTAAACTTGTCAAAGTTTGTACTTTGATTGGATAGTGTGTACTTAGTCTATCAGCTTTTAGTAGCTCCTTCAAAGGCAGGGCAAAACGTGTCTACTAAGGAATGTACATTTTTCAGTGACAGTTCATTTGAGTTCATAATCATTGTCTTATTTTATTATGACTTGTTGCATTAAACATGAAGGCAGTAATCTGGCATACATTAGATGAACACATGCACATTAAACCACACCAACAAAACCAACCACCCTAAAGTCAAATGCCTGAATGCAGGCACAAGAGGGGGAGCTTTCTGAATTATCAATTATTGACAAGCAAGTAGGCATGCCTCCTTCTTTTGATTGGTTGGATGTGTGAGGCTTACAGCATTTGTTTTTTCCCTTCATATATAATAATTTTTAATTTATTGATTTACTTTTTTCATTTTTGTATATATATACTGTATAGGTATATATTTATTTTTATTTTATTTTCTTCTTTCTTTCTTTCTTTCTTGAGAGCAATTGTAACATGGCAAAGCAGTTTCCCCCTGGGATTAATAAAGTTCTTTGAATCTTGAATCTTGAATACATATATAATAAACTTGGCTAGGTAGATTACAAGCTGTTTCATGGGGGCTTTTATAGGAGTCAGTTAAACCTACCATGTATGTTCAGAATATCTTTCCTCACTCCATCCTCTCCCTCTTTCTCTCTTTCTTCTCTTTCAGGTATGTGTCAGCCCTGACCACGCCAGCGCGCTTGTCTCCAGTGGACTTCCATTACTCACTGCCTCCACAGGTGCCTACCTTCCAGATCACATCTCCCAATGCCAGCCACGCCATGTCTCTGCCGCCAGCCGCCCGCGCCCCCTACCCACCAGAGGAGGACCAGCCGCTGCTTCGCTGCTACCAGCTGCCTCTGCACGAGGCCCATCGCTATGAGCCCTACCAGCAGCGGATACAACAGCAGCGGGCACGCTCCTACCTGCAGGACAGTGCAGGCAGCCTGCCCTCCAGTCCGTACCGGCTGGCCCAGGACGACGATGAGTATGAGAGCACGCAGGAGCACCCGCCCTCACTGGAGCAACCAAAGAGAAGCAGCGGACGCTGGCACAGGTCCAGACTGAATGGGCACGTGGCACCACAGGGCTACCGGCCGCGCCGGGACTTGGGCTCGCGCAGCTGCCTGTCGGACAGTGAGTCGGAGGAGGGAGAGGAGGGCGAGAGCACGCCCTTCCTCAGCATGCAGAACATAAACACACCCGAGCCCTCAGCCATCTACAGGCCCATGCCGCCCACACACACACGGACTTCCCACACACAGAGCAGACACACGCAGCAGCAGCACGCGCGCTCCAAACCGGACAGCGCTGCCCACTAAAGACACAGTCCACCTACCCACCCGCAAAATCTGTATACCTATAGACCTGCACCTATAAAAAATATTTTTTATTTTATATAACTAACAGATATTCTAAACAAATGAAATATTTATTTTCATTTTAGCAAAAAAAGTTGTCTACTAGTTAACAGCAAAGACTTTTTTTTATAGGGAAAACTCTATTTATATGTACATTTTGATTTACAGCATAAAAGAGACGTGCCAATTTTTTCACAACTTAAAGAAATAGAATAATATTGTGGTGCCTTTTGCTGTATGCCGATGCCAGAGGGCCAGTGGAGTTTTTGTAGCCTTTCTTATAAGGACGCCTCATTTTTTATATGCACTCTTTCGTTGTCTCTTTTTTGGCCTTTTGTTTTCCTTATCCTTGTGTTCTTTTGGGAGCTGACCCAACCATTTGAGCAGTGACATTTCCTCCCCTTTCACATCATGCAATATAAACCGCTCTTAAGGTGTATGTTTACAAGAATATAATTCACATGTTTAATGATTATGTTGCTTTCCTAACAGGAACGTAATGACAAATGCAACTGGGACAGGGGCTTATTTTTTTTCCAATGAAATGGAAGGAAAGTATGTGCTGTACATTCAGATGTCCAACTGAGTGTCTGTAGATGTGCTGCACACCAATGTAAAGTGTGTGAGCAGAAGGAGGGAGATGTCTAATTTTCCAGACTAGTGTCCATTTATCAGACTTCTCACTAATCAAGAGTCACAAGCTTGTTATGATCTGTGAGGCAGAAACTCATCCATCTGTAGCAGATGTGGAGGTTTTGTTGATGGCTTAGTCACTGGAGAACATCCGCACTTCAATCCTCTCTTCCCAAACAGTCCTGTTCCACTCTCTCTTATTCTGTCCATCTTGTCCCTCTTGTGAGGCTGATATAGAGATGTTTAATGAGTCCATTGATGAATTTTAGAGGTAATGACTAAAACAGAAGAGCACACATTTCTTCCATTAAGAGAAATGTGAAAAATAGGAAAATATCATTCACAAGGTCTTTTTTTCAAGAAAGAAAGAGAGAGAGGTGAACAGCCACGTAGTGTCTCAGGACAACCCCTTCTCACCCTTCCTCTTTCCATCACAGGACTGAAGTAAAAAGAAAACCCTCAAAGGCTTATGAATGTATAAGCTCCCTCTTCCATCCCCATACATGCTGGGAATTTCATCTTAACACACACACACACACACACACACATACACACACAAGACAAGACAAGACAAATAGCTGTGAAACTTCCTTGGGGCCATAAAAATATGCCAAAATATGCAAGCTTTATAATTTACCGTTTGTTTTCTGAATGAACCATAGTGCATTGTGTGAAAACTGTGACACTTGATTTGAGTTTGGTGTGCTTGAGTTGAGCTCCCCTTAATTCTAATCAATCAGACCACCAAACCATGACACATACACATGACGGCCATCTCTGAGTCCAGATGAGACCAAACCGGACGGCTCTAGTCCTGCATGAGTCTGTCATTAAGGATGTTCATAACGTCGCTCATCTTATAGAAGTTCCTGAACACTTCCTCATGCTAAAATTGGCCATGATGTCTCTGGAAAGTAAATACGAAGCTTTTGATGTCAAATGTGAAGGAACACATCATTGGCATAGATAATTCAGGAAATCCAGAAAAGAGAGGAATGTAACGATGACTAAGAAGTTGTGATTAGATAAGCAAAGGGGGAAAAAAAACTATTTAAAAACTAGATCCTAAAATGTTTCTCTTGCTCTATTGTGGTGGCACAAAGAAATAGAGATACTACAAAACATATATACATATATATATATTATTAATATAATATAATTTTTTTCTTGCACTTCAATGACCAGAGTTTGTCTTCTGTTTATTCCCTGCCCTGGCGTTTTGGATCCTGTTTGTATGTTTGAGAAATGCAAAACCAGACAGTGCTTCTCTAGTTAGTTTTAAATGTGATATCCCTTTCCTCCTTTTCCTCCTCCTCCTCCAAAATGCCCCACTAGTCTCTGACAGTTATGTTCCTACCGTTTCTTCCTTTTGCGTTTCCTCCTCGCTTGAGAAGTTTGAACACCTCTCCTCTGCATGTCCTTGTGGTCAAGGTTAAATGGGTGCATGGTAAAAAGCAGCAGATGATTTTATTTCCCTCCAAGTCAGTGAAAGTGTATTTAATTTAATATTCAGCAATAAAAAAAGAGAATCTTTCCCCCCATGTCAATTCTTGGAATATGCTAGAAAAAAAAGAGAAATACATGCCAGGTTGTCTTAGATTGTAAAATAAAATTTGAATCCACGTCTTCACATTGAAAAAAAATAAAATAAACCCTTCGTATCATTTCAACTTGTGCGCATATATGTGCAACCCTGCTGTGTGTGATTTCCAATGAATGGTTTTTTTTTTGTTTTTTTTTTTAAATCTAACCTATACCTCCAGTATAGTGGTCACATGTACACAAATTTCATGAACATGTTTTGTCCAAACACTCCTTTTTTCTTGGATAACTGAGATAGAAGACAAAGATGTACCCCTGAATGTGGAGTCAAAAAAATCTATATTAATCAATAACATGTGAAACAGATTTACTTTACATTTATCAACATTTAATGACCGCAATAGAGTGTGGGGGAAATCCAGACAGATTGTGGTGGAAACAGACGCAGGAGGTCAGAAAGTGTGTACAAGGAAGGATATGTAGCTCCAGCTGTGCACATCTGAGCTGTTTTGTCAAAGAGACAATTCTTCCTGTCTTTGGAGACACTTGCCAAATCATTCATCTGGCTCTTATCATTGGTAACACTTTCCATTTTTCTCAGTTATTAACCTGATCAGCCTTCAGTTTCTATGTTTTTTCATCATTTTGGGCAATCCTGACGAGCCTAAACGTGAAACATATGCCTAACGTTCTCAGCTGCCAAAGCAAGACAACCTGGTCTACACTGGTGTTTTGGAGTTATGTAGCATTGAGAGGAATAAGATGTACAACAAGGTCATGTGATTTGAATTTTTGAGTGATGAATTATTGGCCTTCTTACAATTTTGTCATAGATCTGGAGGTATTTTTTAACAGTTTAACAGTGGAAATGACATTTTCTCATGCAACAAACTATCAACGTGTTGAAGCAAGAGTGAGCACTAATGCTCTGTAGACATCACATTCTGGGTCAACAAATGTTGAAATTAATTTCAGTTTAATCAGCCAAAAATCACAAAGTGTGTAATATACAATGACTATCAGGGAGATGAGTTTTTTCCCTTCAGTATGATTATAGGGTGTCCCATAAGTCCAGCATCATCGGATAAAAATAAGAAACGAAAGCTTTTATTTACAGACCTGCTCAATATATCCACAATTTTTCTCAAAACACAATTCCAGTGAGTAGAATTATTTGGATTTGTTCTTCCTCTCTCAGATATATTGTAGTCTGTAAAAATATAAAAATATACAACAACCCCTGTAATGCTGGACTTACGAGACACCCTGTATAATATAACACAGGTATGTGCTTCAGTTTACAAATTACAGTTTACAAATTGCTCAAATTACAGTCCAAATCCAAGCTAGCTAGCTAATTCCCAGAAAGTGTTTGTCTAGATATGTATGGTTTCTCAGAAATAGCTCCATTTTTTGCTATATAGTGCACTATAAAGGGGTAAAAGCTATTATTTCAATCCACATATATCAAACTTATAAACATATAAAATCATGGATCTAACATTAACTAGGTTGCTAGCAAACATGACTACTGGTTTTACTTTTAAAATATATTCTACTAGTTAGTCTAACATTAACTAGCAATACTGATTTATTATCAGTATATGTTATTTACAGTAAAATAATTTACCTTAAATTAGTTAGTTTTCTAGTAAACTTAGCTAGCGTTACCAGTTTTGATTAGTAATTAACTATAAAAAAAGTGGCTTTTTTATATGCTATAGTATATAGCTTACATACTTTCTTTCTTTTTTTATTGTGATCTCAAGATAACAAAAGTTGTTTTCTTGAGAATATAACTTGTTTTTCTTATATGTCAAACTGCATTATTGGGCATACATACTACTGTATACATCAGATAATGCATTAACAGAAAGCACCTGGTGCAGTAGTAGAGCGCAGGTTTGATCCTGAGCTTGGGAGTGTGTGTTGTGTTCAGCTATATTTTTCCCACATTATCCCTTTTGGGATCTATCTATCTATCTATCTATCTAGCCTATCTATCTAGATAGATAGATAGGTGTACTTTATTGATACCAGTGGGAAAATTTAGGAAAAACATAATCAAACACCACACAGGTTTCCATGCTCTGAATCAAACCCACAATCTTGGGGCTATAAGGCCATAATGCTACTTCCAATTAATGTTCTGCCTGATGTATAGTATATATGCCCAATAATGCATATGAGAAATATAAGACATATGAGAAAAACAAGTTGTGATCTCAAGAAAACAACTTTTGTTATCTTGAGATCACAAGAAAAATAAGTCATGATCCGAAGAAAACTACTTTTGTTATCTTGAAATTGCCAGAAACTCCACAAGACCTCTAAAGGTGTGCTGTGGTATCTGGCACCAAGACGTTAGCAGCAGATCCTTTAAGTCCTGTAAGTTGAGAGGTGGGGCCTTCATGGATTGTACTTGTTTGTCCAGAACATCCCACAGATGCTGGATCGGATTGAGATCTGGAGAATTTGGAGGCCACGTCAACACCTTCAACTCTTTATCATGTTCCTCAAACCATTCCTGAACAATTTTTGCAGTGTGGCAGGGTGCATTATCCTGCTGAAAGAGGCCACCGCCATTAGGGAATACTGTTACCATGAAGGCGTGTACTTGGTCTGCAAAAATGATTAGGTAGGTGGTATGTGTCAAAGTTACATCCACATATATGCAAGGACCGAAGGTTTCCCAGTAAAACATTGTCCAGACATCATAGGCTTGCCTTCTTCCCATAGTGCATCCTGGTGCCATCACTTCCCCAGGTAAATGACGCACACACACACACCTGGCCGTCCACATGATGTAGAAGAAAACGTGATTCATCAGACCAGGCCGCCTTCTTCCATTGCTCCATGGTCCAGTTCTGATGCTCACCTGCCCATTGTAGGCACTTTAGGCGGTGGACAGGGGTCAGCATGGGCACTCTGACCGGTCTACAGCTATGCAGCTCCATATGCAGCAAACTGTGATGGACTGTGTTTTCTGACACCTTTATATCATAGCCAGCATTAACCTTTTCAGCAATTTGTGCTACAGTAGCTGTTCTGTGGGATCGGACCAGAAGGGCTAGCCTTCGCTCCCCACACACATCAGTGAGCCGTGGGCACCCATGACCCTGTCACCGGTTCACTGGTTGTCCTTCCTTGGACCAGTTTGGTAAGTACTAACCACTGCATACCGCGAACATCCCACAAGACCTGCCGTTTTGGAGATGCTCTGACCCAGTCATCTAGCCATCACAATTTGGTCCTTGTCAAAGTCACTCAGATCCTTATGCTTGCCCATTTTTCCTGCTTCCAACACATCAACCTCGGGAACTGGATGTTCACTTGCTGTCTACTATTATACCACCCCTTGACAGGTGCCATTGTAATGAAATAATCAATGTTATTCTTGTCACCGGTCAGTGGTTTTAATGTTATGGCTGGTCAGTGTATGCTAATTCTAGCTAATGTTAGATAAAAAACTACAACCACTATATTTTTTACTAAAAAATGAAATATCAGTAAGTGAACATTTTCAAGAATAATGGGACATTTTCTTGTCTCCTGAATTCTCCCACAATGTGATTTTGGCAGTAGATAAATCTGTCATGTATTTAAAAGCAGTATGCTGCACCAAAGAAGTGAAAAAAGATTAGTGGTGATGTGATATGATCAAGTTTATAATTGGCTGATTAAATGTAACTTAAGCTCTGCTGTTGTTGTCAGGACATGTAGTCTAGACACACTGATAACACAGTGTCTGGTTTTAGTTTGTGAAAGTGTTTTTAACCAAATGTTCTGTAAACTTGGGCAGCACGGTGTTTGCTGCCTCCAGGGTCCCCAATTCAATCCTGTCTTCAAGTGGGTTTCCTTCCACCATCCAAAAAGATGCTGGTAGGTAGATTAGTGATTCTAAAATTCTCCCAGATGTGAATGTGTGTGCATGGTGCCCGGCAATGGACTGGTGTCCCAACCAGGGTGTATTCCTGCCTCACATTGAGTGTTTCTGTGATCCACCCTGACCTCAACAAGGATAAATCAGTTACTGAAGATGAATGACTCCTATGTAAGCTTGTCAGGAGTCCATGAGAGATGATGAAGACATCAAGGCTCCAGCTCTGAAATTAAAAGAAATAATTATCCTGATGGAAAACTTGGCATTAAGCACCGAGTACAGTTTTGTGAGCTTTAATAGTGTAAACTGCCTTTCAATCTGAGTTAACTTGACATTGCTCTTAGATTAATGAATAGCTGCTTGAACAACTGATTTTACAATAATGGTTTTCAGCTAGATGGATGTCGTGTGCATGGCAGCTTTCCATTGAGGTATGACTGCTAGTTTTCTTGAGACTCTAGTGTGAAATATCAGCTATGTATCTGTTAAGCAACGACTGAATCAATCTGGCACCCACTGTACCCAGTGTTCTGAAATGTGTTACAACTTGCAAATCACTACATCCATTACATTCTGGGTAGCATCAAATAGAATGTGAAAAACACTCACATTGTTAGTATAAGGGTGGGTGATGCCAAAAACTTCAAATCTGATACATGGCAGTGTTTGTAAGCCTACTGGGGATATTATTTAAATACATCTAATTATTTTTACGTTGTTTGGGTTGAATTTTTGGCGTGGCCACCATTGTGTCTTCATTAGTGACTACACAAAATGGTGTTATCATGGAGACAAATTGTAGATCATGGAGTCAGAATAACATATCAGACTTTTCTCAAATATCATTCCTTTTTTTCTCTCTTTTTATAAGACTTTAATTCTAAAACAAAGGTGCAGGAAACCCAATCCTAAGCAAGCTGACTGGAACACCAGACTCCAATTGATCACAATTGTTTAAATAATTCATTTGTTCATAAATACAGAACAGAAAGGACTGTAGTATTGTGTAGTATCTAAAATGATTTGGATGAAGATCAGTCACATCTCTGTCTGCTCCTGAAAAATAGTCCAAACATAATAACCAACCAGCTTCTTCACCGTGCCCTGCTACCAGAACCTCAGCATCTTGGTAAATGTATCACTTGGCCACACTCTTCCCTAGCAACCGGCCACCCAGGATTTCACAAAATTTATAAGCTGCTCCAAGCCAATTACTAGTGGAGTTCCATGACCACAGATTGCAGATTTCTTGCTACGGAGATTCCCCAGGAACTTTGCATCAAAGATCTGCAACATGTCGCTTTATGGAATGTAGTTTATTTGCAATAATACGCCAGTCAGAGTGACAGACAAAAGAGTGTTAGGCTCACATCTGGTTTATCTCTGCCAACTGGTCTGAAGGCAAGATGTTATATTGGGTACAGAACAAAGCATTTTGGTGTGAAGTAGACTGGCTGAGAGATTCAATGTTACATGTTGGTATGTCTCAAACGGTGCGGGGACGCCCTTCACCAAACCGGGAATTGTATCAATCAGCAACTGTTATCAATCAGCAACAAAGGTTACACTAGTCATCCTGGCTATTAAACATCCTACTTTAACAATACAGAATTGATCAACAGACATATACACATTAATTCACTTATGCCCAGTCTATGTGAAAGCCAAGAACCATGCCAGATGGAAAGCTCTTGTCAGATGGAAAGCTTCTCTTGTCAGTCCTGCCTACCACCTTCAAGACTACTGAGTTGTTCAATCACATATTCAGGTATTTCAGACTTCCAGAGGATATATTTTCTAGTCAGGGGCCTCAGTTCACATGCCAAGTGAAGAGCTCAATTATGGAGAACTTGGGACTTTGGGTGGTTTCACGCCTCAGTACCTGAGCAAACTTTAGGCTATTTGTTGGTACCTCAAATAGTGAAGGCTACAGCAAGGGGTAGAGCTTTCTCTTGCAAAGCCCCACAGTTATGGAACAGCCTTCCAATTAGTGTTTGGCACTCAGACACAGTCTCTGTGTTTAAGTCTAGGCTGAAAAAAGTATTTGTTTAGTTAAGCCTTTTGTGAATATTTTTTCTTAGGTAAAGGAGCAGAGGGGCACAGAGTGTTGTGGTGAACTGGGATGTTTGGATGCTGTTAAACCCCCCCCCCCCCCCAACCCTCATGTCTGTGTTACTTTTTGGCTGTCCCTTTTAGTTATCCTGTCATAGCTAGTCTTGCCGGAGTCCCTGCTTGTACTCTGCACGCAAAGTACATTGTCCTTAACCATTATGGGAAAAAAAGCATACCCAACAATCTCTCCCTTTTCTCTCCCTCTCTCTGTCAAGCTACATATGCTACTACTGAGATACCAGTGATCCTGACCCCTTCTGCTCCCCGGACCTGCCTGATCCATCTTGACGCCCTACTTCTGGTTGGAGTTCTCATCGGTTGGAGATTGCTCGCTGCTGCTGGGGTGGCCCCAAATGGATGGCCTGAAGATCATTGGGATTGCTGGGAATGGTGCCACTTGGGTACCCAGTAATTTGATGGTTTTGGACTGCGATTGCCGAGAGCCATTTTGTACTCAGGTCTCCATCAGTGGACAGTGTATAGGTTCAACAAAACAAACTTCATGTGAAAACTGTAATCGGTTTCCTGGTTACACAATTACACTATTTGTCCATGTAGTACACAGTTATAGAAGGGATTTATTTATAATTGCACTATCCATTGTCACCCAGATGAGGATGGGTTCCCTCTTGAGCCTGGTTCCTCTCAAGGTTTCTTCCTCATATTGTCTTAGGGAGTCTTTCATTGCCTCTGGCATGCTCATTAAGGATTCATTTACAATTTATATCCTGAATGTATTTATTTCTGTAAAGCTGCTTTGTGACAATGTCCATTGTTAAAAATGCTATACAAATGAATAAATAAATAAATCTTAATATCAGGATACCACCCCCAAGCTAATGGCCAGGTGGAGTGGACCAATCAGGAAATAAACCATTTACTCTGCATGTTCTGTGCTAACAATCAGGGAAACTGGTCCCACTCAGAGACCAAACTGCTCACCTTCCAATGTGTGCTTGACTACCAGTCACCTCTGTTCCCATAGAACACAGCTACTATCAATGCTCAATGCAGTGATGACTGGTTCCATCAGAGCAAACAGGAGTGGGAGAGTGCAGATCAACAACCAAAACATGTGAACTGGCAAACCAAAAGAATTGGGGACCAACACAGAAAAAAAAACATCTAGCTCTTTGTCTCATACCTGACAGAGATGGCATTTTATAAACCTTTCATAAAGAAATTCCAAAGACCTCCCAAACTTTATGACAGTTACAGCAGGCAGCCAGATGAGTCAATATTTCCATGCATGAGATGCAAAGAAAAATAATAAATTACTGTCAACTAGATGTCATCTGCCCACCTATCAAGACTGAACGAAAAACAATGAAAGTATAACAGGAAATGTAAATTTAATAGGAAGAAAATCATGAGTGGGAAAATGCAGGGACATGAGGCCACAAGAACTTTTGCATAACATGACCATGCATGTTGTACTAGCGTGCCAAATAAAGAATCACGTATCCCAGAAATGCAGGAGGCAGAACGATCATTTGCAAACATCACAAAATAACTGGACTTTGCAACAAGCCATATCAACTTTAGATCCTGAAACTGTAACAAACACCGTGACACTTGATAGACTATCCCTTATTTGGTGCAGAAATGCATTCTGCAAAATTGCCCTTGTGCTCATGTCTCTATTTTCCATGGACCCCACAAGGCTTTGAGCCAGGTGTCACTCTGAGCAAATCTCTGCTCCCTCAGTTGGACACTTCAAGGCTTTTGGAAACACTCCTCTCCCACCTGGCACTAGCAAGCCCACTAATTACATGCCCAACACTCTCCTCCTTACACACACTCATCTTAAGTCTCCTTGATTGAAAGGCAGGCCTGCTCTCCTGGCAGTAGCAAATACCTTGATATATGACCAACAGATAAAGTAAACCCAAGCCTATTAAATGTCCAACGAAAGAAAAAAGATAATTGCTGCTGGGTCATTCTACTCCAGATGTTTTATGATAACATGGAGAGTGCATGCATGGTAAACATCAAAGGCATGCCTAAGTACATGCTACTCATGCATGGTGTATGGATGGATAGCTGGCATAATCACTACCTCACTGTCCTCAGTATCCATCTCTGGACATGCCTGCACAGTCTTGCTTTACATAGTGTATTTCAGAAATATATCCCTGAGTTATTTATGTCTGCTTCATGGCAGGAATGTGTCGGAGGCTCTGCAGGAGTGCAGCACAGAGGGTGTGTGAAATGCAGCAAGCAGATCCAACAGCCTTATGCGTCCCCAAAGAGCTTGCGTGTCCATCAATCACGCTATAACCGGAGGTCATCATCTCAACATTAATCCTGCTGGCCAAACCCTATCTATTATGTCTTGTTAGCATGTGAAATAACTAAATATATAATAAATCATGATATACTGCACTGGAGGGACTGATATTGCATTTCAGAAAGGCTAACAATGGTGACAATGGTGAAGTACCACTCCCAACCACTGCTGCAGAAAAAAAAGGTTTTGAAATATGCCATATTCCCCCTAAAGATCTTCAGAGTCTGCCCCCAAACTGTCTCAGCCTGACACATTTGGCATGTTCAATACCAACAAGACTAAAATAACCAGCAGAAAGTGGCACATTTATGTCATTTTGCAAACACTACTGACAGGAAAAACAAGTACGTTCACGTAATCATTGACAGTCGGGCTATTTCTCTCTAATCAACATGTGCAATAATATTTATGAGGGTCTGTGAAAAAGTAATAACAGAGTCAGACATTGGTCCATGTGGGCCTGTTTGTAAAACCATGATTGAAATGGTATTTTGGAACATTATACAGCACTATTGCATTACATGCATTCATTAGAGTGGTACTCAGAGAGTAACACTAAATAACAGCAGCAAGCACCAATTAAGGGAGTGCGAGTTAGAAATTAATCCTTTTAGAAATCTTCAGCCTAACCAGGTTGACTTGGATGTATGTTTTGAGCAGTGATCTTGTTTAAAAAAGGTCCATCTACTATCCAGTCTTAACCTCCTGCCTCAGGCACCCAGATTTTTGGCTGGAATATCCTGAATATTGGTGTGCATTAGAACTGTGAAACTATGGAACCCAGTAAAACATGTCACAAGAGCAGGCGGTCAGACTTAAGGCTTGCAGGACACAGTAAGGCCACGATGATTAACATTGGGGTTTTTTGGATGTGTGGGGTTCTAACCTTGAATCTTCAATAACTAGTTTATCCAGATCTGCTTTATCCTGCTCAGAGTTTTACTAATTTATATTTCTGGAAATAGAACCAACTGAGTTTACTGGAAAATACTGCAGGCAGTTACGAACTTTAAGAGTGGGCAGGATTGTCAGAATTCCTTCAGCAGTGGGTGAGACTGGGATTTAAAAAACAAAAATCCCTCGTTTTTAGACATTTTTATGATGGCCTTGATTTGATAGCTTTAACAGCTTCTGTACTGAGAGCATTTTATTTTTCTCCATAGTAATTGTTGACCAAGGCATTTTACATATACATTTATTTTAAATAATTTACAGATGGTCAAAGACAACAATAGATTTCAGCAGATTTTTCCCAAAGAATAACTATTTATTTGCATATTATTTAAGGGTATAAATAATTTTTCCACATACACTCTCTGATCACATTATTAGGAACACCTGTATCCCTGCTCATTCATGTAATTATCCAATCAGCCAATCATGTGGCAGCAGCACAATGCATAAAAAAGTGATTTTCGAAATAACCCAAATGCATGTAGCTACAATACTAAATTAGTGCACGATCACTATCTTAATATTGAAATATTAAGATGAAATCTTTTTATTTTTTTTCCCTTCTGTCTGCTTTGTAATTTCACTTCCTGATCTCAGGTGACCATGAAGTATAGGCCTACATTCTATCAAAGCTAGCTAAATGCTAACTAGTGCGAACTAGTGCTAATCCTAAAAAAAAAGCACACAGGCCAAAATCAGTCACAAAACAGGCCAGACCACTGAGATTTCTCCCCAATCTTCCAATGACCAGTCCAGATCTAGCTTCATCACTAGAGTCTCCAACATAACAAGAACTAATGTTAGAATGCTTAGAATGGCCCAACCACAAGCAAATGGTAGGAGAAAGCCTCTGGCTTTGGTTTATTTAAACAGTCCATGTTTGCAGGTGCTAATAGGATACAGGTGCCAGGACTTTTGGAGAGGAGTATTAACTGGAGAAAGATTCATGCGAGAAAGTATGTTTGGATTAGCAGGATTTTTGTTATTGAAACTGTAAGTAGTTGTGTGTGATCTTTATTTTCTCCAGTCATTTGTTCATGAAGGGTGCCAAGAATTCTGGCAGAAGAATTCTAAAGCTGAACTTTAACTACAAGTAAACAACATGATGATGATGATACTTGTATAATAGTATTAACTTTTATGACAAAGGGTTAATTGTAACCAAAGAAAGAACCCGTGAGAGAGGTACATTCTGATGGCATGTGAGGCATGTGAGAGGTGTAAATAAGAGTAGGCAATTGACCTACATATACCTCAAGAATGTTTTGCACATGTTGAAGCTCGGTTCTACCTGCTGTGTTCCTCAGAGGGAAGTATAACTTTCACTCTACCATGTCTGTGCTACCTAAATAAATCCACATGCACTAGTATCCATGCAGATCCTGATCCATTTGTCACAAGTTTAATACTGTAAATGTATTTAAATCCTTTAACCTATTAAACCGTCAGCTTAGCACTCAGTTATTCATCCTAAAGCATATTATTCAGTAACTCCTATGAGTGTCTATTATAGTGAAACTAATAGGGAAGGTACAATACATGGCCAAAAGTTTGACGCCTGTGTGCTTTTAAACATTCCATTCTGGATTTAGTCCCTTTTACTGTTATAACCTCCATTCTTCTGGGAAGGCTTTCCACTAGAATTTGCAGCATGGCTGTGGGGATTTGACCATTCAGCCACAAGAGTATTAGTGAGGACAGGCACTGATGTCGGGTGAGGAGGTCTGGGGTGCTGTCGGTGTCCCACTTCATCCCAAAAGTGTTCAGTGGGGTTGAGGTCAGGGCGCTGTACAGGCCACTTGAATTTTTCCACTCCAAACTTGACAAACCATATCTTCATGGAGCTCACTTTGTGCACAGGGTCATTGTCATACTGGAACAGGTTTGGGCCTCTTCATTATAGTGAAGGGAAATTGTAATGCAACAGAATACAAAGACATTTTATACAATTGTGGCACCAGATTGGGGAAGAACCACATATGGGTGTTATGGTCAGGTGTCCACATACTTTTGGCCATATAGTGTATGTAATATGGATCTAACCAAGTACAAATATATTATTCAGAATGAATAATAATGTGGTCTAAAATGACATAAATTCTGACTTCCCACTTCTTAAGTCGAACGCAGCATAAATTCAGATACAGGTACAAATTTAGAGGGCTACACAGATACAGGCTCTGCTTTATACTCCTAGTATGTAAGCCTTGACTATGTGTCCTGGGTTAATGAATTAATTCTACTTTTTTAATTAGTACTCTGACTTGATCATGTTTAGGGTGTGTGGCTGATGACAGTGGAAAAAAACATGACTATGTTCCTACTTCTCTGCTGTATTTGTCTTTGTATCACCATCAAAAGCAGGAGTATGAAAAACAAAGCAGGAATGAATTACATGCCGAAAGTATGTACAGCTGGGGTCATAAACGCCTTGCAGAATCTGCAAAATGTTAATAAGTTAAAAAAAATAACTTATTATATCATAAAAATAATCATAAAAATTGCATTTTGTTTTTTATTTACTACTGCCCTGAATAAGCTAAATTGTTATTATTTTGTTTAAAGATCTTTTTTTTTCCTTTTTTTTTTAGCTTCTGCCCTTCAGAAGCTACATAAGATATTTACATGTTTCCCAAAGGCCAAATTAATAACAATTTACACCAATCATCCTGTTCAAAATTTTACACCCCCTGGCTCTTAATGTAGCGCGTTGCCTTCTTGAGCATCAGTGAATGTTTGCACCTTTTGTAATAGTTGTAATAGTCTATGAGTTCCTCAGTTGTCCTCAGTGTGACGAGATGGATCTCAACATCATATAGCCACTGTTGGAAAGGGGTAAAATATGCAGAAGATGCTAGAAAAGCAAAGAATGCACAGGACCTGGAGGATTTTGTTTTTTTCTGAAGAACAGATTAACTGCTCAGAACAAACAAGGGACTCATGAACAACTATCACAAAACATAAAAACAGTCGTTGATCATCCAGGTAACAACATACAGTTTTAAGAATCAAGCATATGTAAACTTTTGAACTGGTTCTTTTGTGTAAATTCAGATATTATTTTGTCTTGTAGACTATATGTAAACATCAGTTATGTGAAACTTATTCAGGGTAATACTAAATAAAAAACAAAATGCAATTTTTATGATCCCCCCTTTTTTTTTTTTTTTTTAATTCTTAACATTTTGTAGAGGCATATATAAACTTATGATCCCAACTGTAGTTGTAAACAGTCATATGACCAGCACTTGCAGTTGAACATTGACCCTGAGATAAACAAATGAATAAACCGACATTACTCATGGTCATGTGAGTCTGGATCGGTCATTCCATTTCAGGCTTTATCTGGTGCCATCTGTAATTCCTTGCACGCTTTTGCCAGTAAAATGCACCGAGAGGGGCATAGAGATATGAGACAACAAACAAATAAAAAGCTATAAAAAGATGACCTGCTTCAACATGAAGTAAACAATAAGATTTCATTCTGATAGAAATTATTTAGAAAAGTTGCCTCTGAGTTATTTTTGTATCTTTTTATGTCCACTGAGCTGTTTGCATTCACTAGTCATCCTCATACATACTGTACAGGCCCACCAAGAGGTGGGAAATAACACAAATCTATGTTACTGTGCTTAAGTCTAGTTTTCAAATAACTGGATCTTAATTGAGATTTTCTTTCACCTAGCACTTTAACTTTTACTCAGTACATATAAAAAAAAATCTCTACTTCCTACTCAAAAGCTACATCAGTACATTCCTCTATAATCATATATTTGTTGTCATAAATTGACCTTTCAGCATCAAGGAGTGATTATATTGCTAACAAATATAATCTTTATAATGTGACAGCGAGAATGTGGCTTAACATCCATCACTGTAATCTGATGCTACGTATACTTTGTATTTTTTCATGGCAGTATTTATTGACAGCTAGCTATTAGCATTCAGCTAGCTTGTATTGTCAGAGATATTATAATGCTATCTTACATTTGAGAGATTAGGAATAAAACTGTTGTTAAGTAACCTTAGCTAGCTAACATGTTTTCCCACGTTCTGTGGTTCCTTGGTGAAAGAGACACTAATCTGCCATCAGTAATTAAAATCACTGTGTGATTTGAGGCAAATATTTTTTCTTCTGTGAATCTTTCTCGAACTTAAATAAATTTAATAGTTTATACCTTTCTACTTTAACTTGAGAGAAGACTTTAAAACGGTATATCCTTTTACAGAAAAGTCACATGAACTTCACGTTATGTTACAAATCGTTTTAATTTTCACATGTAATTTCTCACACAATTAATTTTCTGAGGTTAATTTGTCACATCTACGGCATCTGATTTTCCTTTCAGATGTAATTTCTTACACGTTTAATTTTCACACCTTCATTTTCCCATCAAGGTCACACTTTTTCATTTGTAGATATGATTTCTCACACTATTCACCTTAAATCTTCATCTTTTCTCACATGCATAATTCTTCCTTACGTGTAATTCACATATAATTCACACGTGCAATTTCAGGGCATAAAAGGTGAAATGCACCTTTACATTTTTCACATGATCACATATTACTCCTATAATCCCAAGTGAGTGTCAACATTTAGCACCGCGTCACAAAGCAGAACAAGAGTCAGAATAAGTTAATAATCAGCTATACTGAATCAGATCTGTGGTTGTAATACTGGCTAGGTGAGAAGGAAAATGTGGAGACCAGTGGGGTTGGAGCTGAGCAGTTCAGTATAAAACCCTTGTCATTGTGTAATTGTGTTACTGTGTGTTCAGTTTGCCAGAATCGGAACCATGCAGGCTGCTTTGGTGCTTACAATCATCTTGAGTGCACTGCTCAGTGCCCTGGCTCAGAAACCCCACCACTGCAGTAAGTCCAGCTTAGTGAAGCTTTCGTCTTATTTTTAATTCAAATAATTGCTGTACAGTTTGAGCTTTAGTTTAAGAAGCATGTACTGTTACTGTGTGGCAGTCAAAATGGTTAATATGGCAATGTCTTATATTGATTTTGAGATTTCTACCCCTGACTACACCAAAAGTCCAGCTTTTTTAACTTGATCTCTATCCGGATCTGTAGCATATGACTGATATCAACAACCAATAAGATTGGAACATGAAACATGTCCATGTTTTGAAAAACAAATGGAACATCTTATACTTAAAAAATATTATAAGTCTAATGGCAGTTCTTGGGGCACTTATGAACTAAAAACTCAATAAATAAACGTACTCTGCTGGAATTTGTAAAGGTCCTGTTACATAAAATTCCTTGCTTACAAAGGTCTGGATGAGAGACTAACATGACTGAATGGCAACAACAGTTACCCTTCAATGCTTAATATTAGTAATTAGTTTATGGCTATACAGTAAATAAGACAATTTGAAGTGATTATGTTTTGATTTGTAGGAGCACTTTACATTACTATTTTTAACTATCGCCACAGACACTCTTTCCATTCATCTTTAAACATTCTGTTTTCATTATCAGTTTGCTAAGCACACCAGACAGGTTAAATAATTTTTTAAAAATCTATGAAAATAAGAAAAAAAAATCATCCTTTCTTGATGAGATGCCTTCAGCTTAATAACTGACATACATGCATGTGATTGGGTGTAAAAAGCTACAGAAGGTTCATGTTTACAAGACAAGTCACTGAACTTCATACTAGCCAGGTTTTTGTCATACATTGTTCAGCTCTGGACCTGATGATGATGATGATGCCTGTGTTATAATATTGATTGGGGGATTTCTTACTACACCTTAAAGGAAGAAGTCCAGCTTTTATTTTTTAATCTCTATCCAGCACATCTGTTGCATATGAGTGTTAGAACCAGTAATTGAAACATCTCTCTGTTGTGCGAAACAAATAGTAAGTCTGTTTATTTAAAACACACTAATAATGGATGTCTAAAGGCAGTTAAAGTTGCTAAAGGCAACTTCTCCAACACCCTTCTGTCCTTTTTACAATTAAGGGAAGTTCTTGTTTGTAGTAATTAACCCATACTTTAAAGTCTAAAAGGTCATCAATGTCATTATCACGTTTTGCTTTTTATCTGTTTTATTTAATTTATTTTTGGCTGATCTTTTCTAAGAGATGTGTCTTAAATACCATTCCACCAACCCTTTGTTGTTCCTCTTCCTTTCCCTTAGAGTCACCACCATACCTCCAGGGAAAGTTAGCTGTAGTAAGTGGGTCTGATGTGTATGAATTGCTGTATGAGAGGCATTACACGTTAATTCTCTGTGTCGGCTCCGGGTGAGAAGCTCTGTCCTGAACATCATGTCTTTCACAGAACTTTCCTGAGGGGAAGACAATGGTGTATGAGCAGTTCTACTACGACGCTGTGGAAGAGAGGATTCGTGTTGTTGCAGCTGGGAAGGAAGGAGGGCATGACGTGTTCATGGATCGACTTCTGCTTTTCAGAGAAGTAAAAAGAACTATTGGGTCAAAGTGTTATTACAGATCTTAATTTTATTATAGATCTTAATTTGAGATTCTTAGATTTTCCTGAACCCTGACAAACATACCTGCTGTATCAAACCATCTTAGACAAAAACTACTCAAAATGAGCTGCTAGACTATATGCTGGATGACAGTGTTGTCACCTCTCAACTGTCTATTATGGGGATACTCTAAAAATTTACTAGATATTAACCTATAGCATAAGTCAAGTGTGATAGACTCATGAATTTTGGTGATGGTTATGTCATTATTAATGTCCGGCCTCACCAAAATCTGTGGTCTGTGCTGCTGATTATTACAAACTAAAACATTTGAGCCAATGAAATGGAGATGTTTGAGATTTACATTTTCTAAACTATGGCAACTCCAAAACTCATACTCTCGTATTGTCTCATATTTCAGAAGGTTTACTATGACATCATTTACCACAACAAAAGCTGTATCAAGACTTCTTTCGATGCTGCCTTCGTTCCCATTGCAATTCCCCTTGATGCCCAGCACAGGGCTCAGGTTGTCTTGGGAAGCCTGTCTGCTCCTGCACAGGGCCTGATGGTCAACAACTGGGTGGGATCAGATGCTGAGATAAAAGGTATAACTATGAACCCATATACTGAACATAACAGTCATTCAGGACTCAGTGAACAGCACTAGATTCATTCTGTCTTCTGTACCTCTTTTTCAGCAAACTACTCCCTGACCTTTACAGAGTTTGGCTGCATTCCTGTTGTCACCATCTATCACATCGATGGCCTGGGTCATCTTCTGTCAAGGTTGGGATTTTAAAACAGTCACATGAATGTGGTGCACAAAACACTGGCACTTATTGCACAATTATACACACAAAGATTCACAGATACCAGCTGGTTTACTGCTGAAGAACTGGGATAAAGAGCCAAGCAGTAAAACTTGAGCACTCTGGGGAATGCACAGCCAGTACAGGCGCACAAATGCAGCGGGTTTCCATCTTGATCTGAGAGCTTGATGTGAATGATGCACCGTGAGTCTCATTCATCAAGCTTGGGACAAATGAATTTATTCATTCGTATGAATAAATTGTTTATAGGAGTATTTACATTTACACAAGAAATTCAGTGCTCGAGAATATGCAATCCAGAAAAGTGTTCGTATCCTACGATGGCTCCTGTGTTTGTGTAAATTGAGACTCCCTAACGTAAACTGATCAGCTTCCAAGCATGTAATTGGTGATGAGTTACTGCAAGTTTATATAAAGATTACATTCACAAGTTTAAATTTTATTTCAAGATCACATTTATTTCCATTATACACATGAATTTAAAGACTTATTTTAATTTAAAGACTTAATGTGAAAGAAAGTAGACCAAAAAAACAATCCACAAATGAAGACAAATAAGACTAGCCATTCAATTAGGACAAAAGAAATGGCGCGCTATAAAAGGAGGAAGAGTTAATCTGTATCTATGATAGCCGATGTTCTGTAATGGCTGAGGTGTATTACTGGAAGATTTAGCACACCATTCTTAGAAGGCGCTCTTTCATCATTTAGTCATCATTTTGTCATTTTCAGCTCTCCGAGCTTTCCCTTTTATGGAGTTTTGTGGGTGTCGCTAAATGTAAATCAGCCGTGCTATTAATGCACTTGGCAATTTCAAGGTGATTGGCATTTATCAACATATGCACAAGTATGAAGAATATCAGAGTTATGCAAACTTTTGCAAATTTGGCAGAAGTTTTTTTATTCAGTTTGGCCTGTCAAAGCATTTACACACAAATTTAATAAAAGAATAAAAGAGCAAAAAAATGTAATGTAACTAAAATAGTTAACAATTTCGAAAGTCTCTCACCCAAAATCATAAATACAAAATAACTGAATGCTAGCTGAATGCCGTAGCGTCATCTCAGACAATCAGAATCACTTTTTTTTGCAATTTGGTATCATCCTGACATTTGACAACATTCCCTCTCAGCCCCGCTGCCAAAGATTTGATGGTCAAATTAGAAATTAGACCAGAAATTAGAATTAGACAGAAAGCTATAAGTTATGCAGGAGATAATATAATTCCCATAAAGCTTGAAGTATGTATATGAAGATATGAGCCTTGTAGCCCAAGTGCAAAACTAAAGACACAAACATGTCTTTGCTGATTAACTATATTTGGGGTTATGGGGAAAAGATGTAAATGTGCCTATTACTTCAAGTTCCAGCATGGGGTCCCTGGAGGACTAGTGGTTAGGCCGCGGTCCTCTCACCGCTGTGGCCCAGGTTCGATTCCCAGCCAGGGAGCCGACCCCAGCCACTGGGGTTGTACACGACAGTGTACTCCCAAGCCCAGATAAAAATTGGGGAGGGGTGCTTCAGGAAGTAAAATCCAGCATAAAAACTGTGCCAAATCAAATTTGCGGACCAATGATCCGCTGTGGCTACTCCTAACGGGAGCAGCCGAAACAACAACTTTGAGTTCCAGCATGTTAACAGGACATAATTATCTTTTGAGACGTTCTGTTCTCAAAATGCTATAAATGCATATTTCTTGATGTTTCCAAAGGACCATCAACCATTTATTTGTTGTAGCTTTTCTGAATTAGATCTGGTTCTACTAATAAAAAACTTGATGATTTCTTGATTGAATTAGGCCAAGTGCATGAGCCGGCTCGTTGCCCTGGTGAGGGGGTGTGAGGATGCACTGGACTGAGTAATTCAAACAAGCTTTGAGGAACAGGGTTGTAAATTTGACTAGCACTACACCTATTCACTTTCTGTTTGTTCTATCAGTATATCAGTAGATGACCTAGTTATGGGAAATGGAACCATGACGGTTCATTTGAATCTGATTTAATATATATATATATATATATATATATATATATATATATATATATATATATATATATATATATATATATATAAACTTGTAACTTGTAAACTTGTATATCATCTTTGAATCATTATTGCAATATTGGTATTAGTAATGCTGTTAATGCAGAAGCCTTAATGAGCTCCACAACAACAAAAAAAATGCAATTGCGGCTTTAGGTCAATCCAAATTTGATTTAATTAATGGTTTAGTGTAGTAATAGTATTACAAATTACAGGTGCAATAGTCATTTGTCTGTCAGACACTCCACCCTATCTCCTTCTGTTTGGGAAGGAAAACCAGTCGGAATCTGCAACCACATCATTTAACTGTGAACAAAAAAACCATACTGTGCTTTCAAACAAAACTTGACAAAAAGTGTAGTGAAACTGAAATATACAGCACATTTTTTTCCATGATTCAGAAACTTATTACTAGTGAACGGGATGAATTTTGACACAGAATTCGTGGCATCCCTTCTGGACATGCATGCAAAAGCAATCTGTATTTTAACACATAGACAGACCACAGGTTCCCAACCCTGGTCCTGGAGTACTAGCTGTCTGGCACCTTCCTGAGTTAAAGCGGGCATGCTGGGAGTGGGGAGAAGACTAAAATATTTAGGTTACTCCAGGATAAAGCATCAAACTCCTGTGCATCCAACACCGGTAGTGACGGTCAACTGAAAAACTCTTGAGAGTTCATTACAAAGATTAACATGACAGCGAAGGCACTCTTGAACATTTTCAGCAAAAAAACTGAATTGAGATGAATTTCACCTGTTTAGAGTGCTATAACCTGGCTCTCAAACAGTTAAATGTCCTAATGAGAAAGGTCAGACTTTAGTATTGCTAACTCCACTGGCCACCATAGATTCTGGGACATTCTTTATGTACTTATGCTGGAATGGGTGGTGGGATTATGGAGTTTAAAACAATGCTCCAGTATTGTACTTCAGCCATTTAACCACTAGAGCTCCACTCTTAACTAATATACCTTTAATATAATAAAAACTTTTTTTTGTCCATGTTATGCACAGACTAATGGGACATCATGTTCAATATATGATGGTAATCATACAATATTTATATCTATAAAGACTCTGGAACTAATATATTTGTAGTATACACATGACTCCACTCCCATTTCTCTCTTCAGCTTCTTCGACATGGTCGTTGGCTTAGAGGATCCCACAGTCTTAATTCCTCCACCATTCTGTTCCTCTGAAAATCTGGTGGAGAGGAAAGATGGCAAAGGAGCCAACTTCTTCACTGCTCTTCTGTAAGCGATTTGGTGTATTATGTGTATGATTTCATTCACTTCCTTCCTTCACTGAATCTGCTGTCATTTTAATTCTCATTCAAATAAAATGACCAGAATGATGCGAAAATCATGACGTCTATTGCAAAATGTTTATTCTCACACTCAAACACGAAGAACACAAGCTGTATAATAAAACAGAGGTTTAACCGAGAGAAAATACTCCAGCAATAAGCATGGGATATGTGAAGAAGAGTAGGATTTGGAGTTATACAAAAAAAGGGAGCTGTACAATGTCCAGTGTCTGAAGTCACAGAAATCTGACCGTCTTGAGGGCGCTGAGAAAGAGACGGGGAGATTGAGTGCTGGACTCCTAAATTCATGTTTCACAGCTTTGAAGTCGACTCGAACCATACAGCGCAGGGATGTTGGGAACTGCTCCTGAGCAGCTATTTGTACAATATGTCGTAGTGACCCGGCCTGTACAGGAGGAAGACTTTGGGTTCTCCATCCTCAGGGAAGATGTGGTGGTTGACTGTGCCTCCCTCCCCTCGGTCCATGTACTCCACCAGTATACACACACTCAGGGCCTGCGCTAGAGCAATGATGTGGATATGGTCGCTCTCTTTGGACATGGGCTCCACCTCCTGGTCAACAGAAAGGAAAACACTTTTGATTTTATTTCCAATGTAGCATTCTCTAGATAGTAACAGATGTTGCATTTGACGCAAAACAACACAATTACAGTTCTTAGCAATATAAACAATATTTATGTAAATAGACAAAACAAACCTCCTTACATACATAGAGATTATCCTGACTTTTATTTTTAACACACTGTTACTCTCTGGTCAATATGGGTAGCAAAACATATATATATATATATATATAGACACACACACACACACACAGTAGCAGTAACAATTTATTCCATATTCTAGTATAAATTTTAAATCAGACCTAAACAAATACTGAATAATATCATTCTTGACGTGATGGTTCTACAAGACAAAAGTGTGCAGAAGCATCTACACTTTCACCTCAATACAAATGGAAATGCCCCCAAAGATACACATCCCTCTTACCCTTTCTCTAGTAAAATGGTGTTCCATGATCTGCATTTGTATTTTGGAACATAACTGGCTTTTATTATGTAAAGAATAAATTATAACGGGCATGCTGTTACAGGAAAATAATTAACCATGGGGTGATGTGATGCTCTTAGCACCCCAATACTTATTATTTTCCAATTAAAGCACATCTGGAAGCATTTTGTCCCTCTTATACCACGGGCATTTCCCAACGCTAACAATTATTCATATATTAAAGAATGGCATATTGTATGTTTTATCTATTTATAGTTACAATTAACTATAATATTGTTGAAGGTTCTTGTTCCTGTTGGCACTTATATTATAGTAGCTATGAACAGTTGTGTTACTGTTACAAAGTGCTGATACTGGAGACTCCTTCCATAATGCAAAATATAAAAGCCTCAATCGAATTGTTCCTGTGCCACGTCTGCCATACATCTCCTTTAACAAGTTGCTACTATAGAAACAATAACATGATAGAATGAGCATATTAATATAACACTTGCAGCCAGAACTATTGTCAGAGCTGCTGTAATAGAAAATTAATCAACACCTTCAGACCATTCAGAATCGTTCATGTCGTGTAAGACGCAATAACACTTGCCAACTCAGATATTTCCAGTCCCAAAGCATTTAATAATCATAAATTTAAAAAAAAAAAAAACAGACCATCTTTCATTTGACAATTCTGCAGGGATATATCGAGATGTTAGCTCACTCACCTGCTGGCAGAATTCTCGCACAGTGCGTCCACCCTCTATAAAGTACTGGAAGAACTCATCCTCTCTCTGCAGGTAGCCTGAAGTCACGAGGCGCAGATACACCACCAGGTAGTCGGACACGCTCTGCTCGTTGAAGGAGCTGAGCAGCTCTGTCACGGATGGCTGCTTATCGCACACCTCTATCAAGTCCATGAACTAGAAGTAGCAATGGAGGAAAAAACACTTTCTGCATGAGACATGAGACAGTATCACATTCCATAAGGTTTCCTCAGAGTAACAGAGAAATGACCCAGGATTTAAAACAAGCTACCATGTGTGGTTTCAACAGACTGGGTCTGAACATGCTTTGAGAACATCAGGACTCATGATAAGCACCCAAGTTACAAATTACGAGTGTCCAATTCTGAGGTGCAAAAGTAAAAAAAGCCTGTAGTCGATTTACAGAGAATCATAAATATGCACACTAAAGACCTAGACAGCTGAGCATAAAAGCTCAACATGCCAAAGCTTGAGGGAGATGGGCTACAACAGCAGAAGATGACATCGGGTTTCACTCCTGACAGGAATTTGAGGCTACAGTGGGCACAGGCTCACTAGAACTGAGTATTTCAAGACTAGAAAAAGATCAGGCAATGTTTTTCCATTGAAACTGTCCAGTTTTGTGCCACTGTATCCTCAGATTCCTGTTCATGGCTGAGAAGAGTGGAGTGAGGTGGAGAAGTGGTTGATGAGTGTACATATAATCCAAATCTCAAAGTAGTAACTATGCACCATGTGCCATGCATCTGAATGTACATGTTTACTTGGTAACAGGCTACATGACACAGCTTTATTATTTAGGGCAGCTGCTAGCCTGAGGCCAATGTATTAAATGAACCCTGATGTTAACCTCATTCATAATCATGTCTGTGACATTTATACGTCTGCGTTGAAGCACATTTATGTATCCGGGTCGCAACACAGAGAGGGGGTTTGTGGATAAGCGTGGTACACAGACAGGCACACCGCAGGAAAAGTGTTGGTACTTGAAGGACCCCATCAGCAAGTAGTTATTTTATGAACATAAATCATAAAATATAACATCCTACTAATCAAATATTAGGCTCGTTATTCAAATATATACAATATTATATTGGGTATTTATTAGAGCTTTCTATTCCTGAACTTTCCATTCACAGAACACATTAGGTCTAACTTAATCCAGTTTACATATATACCTGTTTCTGAGTTGTTGAGGTTTGTATTAAACCCATTCAAGTAACTTGTTAAAGAGCCTATAAGAACACAATAATAATTTTAAGAGAGGTAGGTTATGATTTCCACCACCGTAACAAAATTTTAAAAATTGCAGACCCCCGGGTAATGATTCACAGACCCCACTTTGAGAAGCACTGGTGTAAACATTAGATAAAAGCTTCTCATTACTCACTACTCATCTGAACTCATAGGAATATGTGTGGGTTACTTTGGTTTCTTCCCACCTCCCAAAAACATGCCAGTAGGTGAATTGTCGACTCCCGTTGTCAGTGAGTGTGTGAATGTTTATGCAATAGACTGACGTCCCTAGCAATGTGAATTCCCACCTCACAGCCAGTGTTCCTGGGAAAGGAATGAATGGCTCTGTATCCTCCCTGACCTGACCAGGATAAAGTGCTTACTGAACATGAATGAATGAATGAATGAATGACTAAATATCTCGTTTTATGATATTGGAGAATAGCATGTTCTCAAATAATGAATTAATAATTTATTAATAATTAATTAAGTGTTTGGTATACATACACCAATACTGTACTCACAGTAAGTAAAGAGTTTCAGAAAGTGCAGGGGGAAAAAAACATTAAGCTCGTGCAGCAAGGAGAGAGAATGGTCTAGTTGCAGCTCTGCTCATCAGTGTGGACACGCATGCTCACATTTCAAACCATAACTGTATCTGATCAAAATATTGGCTTTTTTGGACAAACTGATGTTCAGGGGGGGAAATTATTTAATTTATTAAGATCTAAAATATCCCAAACTGTACTCTACCTAGTCAGATTTAATATCTAACAGCACGATATCTGCGATTTAGAGTCCAGAAGTTAGCAGTAGTGATTCTCAGCATCTCTCATCCAATACATCGCTGCTTCTCTAAATTTTTTTCTGCAGTGAATGTGAGAATTTCATTCACTTTTTCACATTACGCCCTCTGGTGGACACAAACGTGCATATACAGCATGACGACAGACAGCTACGTGACGCACCATGCTTCACGTTCACCTGTTCACAAATAATCTGATGAAGAATTAGTCATGGTTTTGTACTTAGATAAGAAAGAAAGAAACAAAGAAAGACAGAATTTCCCAGAATATTACTGTGTGTTAGTATCTAAAACATTCTGACAATGTTAGATACTGCGGTCCAGTGATTCATACTAACAAAGTATGATACTCACTGAAGCCAGGAAACTCACTGCAGTGTGCTTGATAAGTGGTCCATGTCATATTTATCAGATCTATGTCATATTTATCAGATCTACAAATCTGTCATTACTACATCTCTGTACCAGACTGATTAACGTACCGTGTTGTGAAAATCTTCGATAGTGAACTCTGTGAAACCTTGGCTCACGAGGTCCAGTTTGCTCTTGGCAGCAATGGCTTTGAACCTGCAAGTGCAAATATTTTCCATTTTAATAAGTGTATCTAAGCTCATACATCTGCATACAGACATACACTCCTTCAGTCCGATTGCCAGTGTGAGGGACGAATTACCTGTGTAGTTCTTTACTGTCATCCAGCAATGACTCTAAGTATGCAAAACCGAAGGCTCTGTAGAAGCAGTTTCCATCGGGCCGCGTCTTCCGTATGAACGAGTACTTCTTTTGTAAATCCTGTTAATACCCCAGGGAGCGAATGTTATAAATTCACACATCCCATTACTATAGGTTTCATCACAGTAACTTTTTGCAGCTTCACATTTTTAAACAGGAAAATATTGAACGACATATAATGCTGTAATAGGAGTATAAGTATTATTAGTTTTGGGGAGAAAACTATAATTTTTTAAAAACTATTTTATATTTTTTTATAAACTTTAAAAGAGGATTGTTAGGATTACTGATCATTAATAAACTTTTAGCAGCATTTTTAAATTTATTTGCTGATACAGTAGCATAATACAGCAAAATTCACTGTCCTTTATTAGGAATTAGTGTTTTTTAAAAAAGGAATGGTACAAGCAGGTGTACAACGTCTTACCCTTATCTTTTGCTGGTAAATTGTGTCATCTTCAGCATATTCTTTTTTAAGTATAGCTAGATCCTGTTGTTCTGATACGAGTGGAATGCTGGTGGCAATCTGGAATTAAGTAATAACCAGGTTAGCAGCACATCAGGCAGACTTTCACTCAGACTTATACCATGTTTTCACATTAGAAGTCGCAAGATGTCTCTTGTGGGTGTATCACAACTGCTAATATACTAACTGGGGAACTTTTATTTAAAATAGGCCTGGGAAAACCCGTTGGAAATTGCTGTGGCTGAATTCTGGCAAATAGACAAAGTAGATGAAACGGCAGGTGTTGGCCAAAATTGGGGTTTTCTACCTATAACATGCTTTGGCACCTCAAATTTATGAAACCAAAATTTATTTCACCAAAATGAAATGGAAATAATTTACTCTATAATCTTGATCAGTGTACTGTCCTGCAAAGACCATGTTTAATAAATGTTATGATGGTAAAAACAGTCAGTCTGTCTAAAGATGTCTAAGATTGTCTTACATGGTTAATGTCAGGCTTTGAGCAAGTTGCTCGATAGCTACTATGGCATAGCAAAATGGACACAATCGTAATTAATTCAGTTTGTAATCAGATACCATGTGCTAAAATGTCTGTGACACCACAGTCGGAATGAATCTTTAAATGCAGTTTTCTCTGTTTTCACCTACGGGGATCATCAGAATTTAAAATGCTAGAATTTTTTTCTTATGGTTGAGATATATGCAAACAAGAAATGTGTTTTAAACCTTTGGTTTAAGGAAAGTGTGTAGTTTTCAGAATTATATATAATAGAAAATGTCGAAATTTCACCATGTGAAGGGTTTCCCCAGGACGCCACACACACTCTAATATTTCTACTGTTGCATTAAACGGAGTTATTTATACACTATTCTTGCTTCAGATCTGGCTGGATAATACAGAGGGGAAAAAATGAGCCTGAACATTCAAAGAATGGACACTGCTTTTGACCACCAGGGCTTAGTCTACATGGGAACTTCTAACTTTATCTTACATTTTTCTGCAATTAGAATCAAGCTCTGTTGAAAGCGAGGTACACAGAAATCAAAATCACGAAGCATCTTAAAGTTGGGGGAGAAGAGAACTGAGGACATCAGACACCATATGCACCACTTGAGTGGATTTAATCATTTGGATTTTTATCTTTACCACCTCATCTAATTTGCACAAAGCTGAGAAAATCTTAATCTCAATGATCATTTATCACTGTTGCTTGAAGTGCAGCTCATTTTCATTTACTGAATTAAGCAAGCTCTGCTTGTTGCGTTGTCACCTGTTGAGTCAAACCAAACATTTTACACAATACTATGATAAATAAAACAGATGTCAGAGAACAGGTATTACCTCTTGCTGAATCCTGTCTTGTTGTGCAATAATAGCTTCATCATACGCGAGACAATTCAAACCTGTCAGAACACAAAAGTTACACTGACTACAGATCACCTGTTATGTACACAGTTACTGGTTGTGGACTGTTGCTATGGACAATATAACAGCCCCCCTCTACACCTGTCCGTCAGTGGAAAGGGACCACCGTAAAACCACCGATATTATTCAGGTGGTGGATGACTCTCAGCACAACGACACTGATGTGGTAGTGTATATTTAGCTGGTATGAGTGTATTAGATACGGCAGTGTTAGTGGTATTTCTGACCACAGGTTTTTTTTTTGACAGAGTAGTTATTTAAGGATGGAGGGTGCAGTGACAGAAAAAGTTGAAAAAAGAAAGTAAACTTTGGGGCGAGTGATGCTTTCAAATTGAGCTGCAATGCAAAATAAAAAATATGGTTGAATACACTGTGTAGTCCAATGGTAAACAGAATAGACATAGGACGAGTGTGACAGTTCAAGTTACATCAAGTCTGCCGGCTCTGATTTAACCAAGTATTAATAGAGTTCATATCCGATATGAGATGAAGAGATTGAAAAGAAAGAGAAAGCATGCTGAGTGACTACAGCTTAAAGCTTTGTATTGAGGCTACTACTCTACTGTTGGAGGAGTTCAAAATAGTTGTTGAACTGAGACAGGATACCCTGTGGCAGCCTGGTGGTTCTAGGATTTAATCTCACATTACACCACACCACAAAAGCTCTTCCCTAAACCGTTACCACAAAGTTGGAAGTACACATTTGTATAGGAAGTCTTTGTATGCTGTAGCATTAGGATTTCCCTTCACTGGAACTAAGGGGCCCAAACCTGTTCCAGCATGACAATGCCCCTGTGCACAAAGCGAGCATGTCTCCATGAAGACATGATTTGCCAAGGTTGGCATGGAAGAACTCGAGTGGCCTGCACAGAGTCCTGACCTCAACCCCACTGAACACTTTTGGGATGAAACTGAGCGCCAACTGCACCCCAGACCTCCATGCCCAACATCAATGTCTGACCTCACTAATGCTCTTGTGGCTGAATGGGCAAATCCCTACAGCCACGCTCCAAATTCTAGTGGAAAGCTTTCCCAGAAGAGTTGAGGTTATTATAACAGCAAAGGGGCACTAAATCTGGAATGGGATGTTCAAATGGCACATATGTGTTCACATACTTTTGGTCATATAGTGTATTTATTGTCAAAAAAACAGCAAAGTGTATGGTCATCATTACAGATGTCTATGCTGAATGATCTAAAGTAAATACTACTATAAACTCATTTCACATAGTGAAGTGATATTTTATTTATAGTTCACAGTGTGAGCAGCCATGCTGATTTGATGTCACATGTTTAACTTGGGGTTAAGGACACCTTCCTGACTATCCTACTAGGAATTCCAAGCTGAGGCGGTGTACTCTGGATTCTCCTAGTCAGAACTTGGAAATACCGAGTTATGAGTTTCAGGTGAATGCAGAATTTTGACACTAAACTCATCTTTTTGCATATGCAATGTGTGGTTTGGATTCTCATCTCAGCTGTGATATAGAGCTATATGAATCCCAGAAGCACTGCTCCACTTAAAGCATGCGCATCAGCATAAAGCACAACCATGTCACTAATGTGAAGAGCAACAAATGGACTACAGTCTGTAATTATACACCGACAAAGTGACCTATATTGTTGGTGTCACTCCCAGGTTCCCAATCCTGGCACATTTTAGTGTTTTCCCTGCTCGAACACATCCACTTCAACACTGAAAGGGCTATTATTTATTTAATTAATGAAAAAAATAATTGAATACAGTGTACTGGGAACAGGGAAAACACCCCAGGACCAAAATTGGGAACCTGCGGTGTGTCTGATTAAAGGACCAGTGAGTTTATATACAGGGTGTCCGAAAGGTCAGGAACCAATTGGAGTAAAACTACATATACTTAATTTTGTATTTTGTTTATAACATATACTTTACACATTTTCTCTGCCACTGTAGTATTGTGGATTTTTGCTCAAAATATTCCCACTAGATCCTCACTTTTCGGACACCCTGTATACATGGTAGGTGTACCTAATAAACTGAAGGCTATAATGGTTACAGTTTCACAATCAAAGTACACAAGTGGTTAAAATACAGTTTACTAGATCACAAGATCCCAATCCTGGTCCTGGAGTACCTCCTGTCCTGTAAATGTTAGTGTTTTCCCTACTCTAACACACATTTCAACTCAAGAAGGGTTATTAATTAGTTTATCAGTTGAACTGAAGTGTGCTAGAGCAGGGAAAACACTCAAATATGCAGCTCAGAGGGTTCACCAGGACCTGTGTCACAGACAAAGGGGGCTTTTACTGCGCAGAGGAACACTGGCGTTAAATTCCCGGAGTCAGGAGCAAATAATAAAGCGTCCATTTCATTAGTGTGGTCTCAGTTAACATCTAGAAGAGGATAAGTGTACAGACAGAACTTCAGTTTTCTAAAAATCAGAGCTTGACTAAGGCGAACATTTACAACATTATCAAGGATCTCAATTTGGCAGCTACATTGCTATCGTCTTAGCCAGCTAGCATCTGGTGAGCGAGTTATCCTCAGCAGCTCCTCTCTGTAATTAATTCAGCATAAAAATATAATTTACATGAATAGACCGGTTTATAAAAGCTAATTTCAAGACCACAAATTGCTCAAGCTTGGTGAAATCTCTCACCATCGAGTTCCTTTTGAGACATCCCTTCTTGTTGTTCTTCGTCCGCCATGTTGCCTGGAAATATTTCCTGTCACGTGACGACAACGCAAACTTCCAGTTCGCGGCGTCCGTTCCGCCCACTATACAGTATGTTGTTTAGTATAGCATTTTAAATGTGTCTAAACCGGTCACTAGACCTGCAACACCGAATTAACAATTCCAAAAGAAACTATTTGTATGTCTTTCTTTATTTGCAGTCATAGTGCCAGTGGAGCAGAATGATCACAATCCTGAGGGAAAATAATGAATCTGCATTTCTGCACCAACCCAAAAGACATGACACAGCAACAACTTAAGATTTAAATAACATTTTTATTTTATGTGTGTGTAACAACATCCACAAGAAGAGCCATAAGATCACCATTTACAACAAGTCATTGTGCAGCCATCGTTCATTGACTTTTAGAGACTGGTGTGAATGAGAGAAGGTAAACTGCCTCATGGAGGAGAGGCGGTCAGAGGTTCCAGTGGTCCCAATACGGGTTTGAAGGAAATGATCGCAGCAGACTTCTTTTTTTAGGCCTCCTTCTTTTTATAGCTCTCAAGGTTAGCCAGGACCCAACCAGATGGAACCAGGATGGCCAGCGCAAACATCGCAAGACCAATTGTTGTCTCCTGCGTGAAGGACAAATATATGATCAGTTCAACGATGGTAAGATGAATAAAGTTTCAAGATATCTCAGCAGGTATCAGACATCAGCAGCAAGCCAACAATGTTAATAGTCACATAAAGCAGGTGTTCTTAAACTTTCTACAATTGCTTTATAACCACAGCACGGATTAAATTAGATTCTAGTTGACATGTACACCTGTTTAAATTGCTGAGATTAGACAGTTCTTTTATAAGAACATTTTAGTGTGACTGGCATCATTTTAAACCCCATTCAACTCAGGTAAACATTTACGTTTTTAACTGCAAGAACCAAACAACTATAATAGCAGTTAAAACCCTCATCGGCTATACACTACCCAACAGATGTTTCCCCTCTGACTACCGAAATAAACATACTTCCAAGTCATTTGATGTAGTTTTTCTTTGTTGGCATACAAACATAAAACGTACAGGCAGCTTTGCATATTCTTAAAAAAGCTCAAACCTCTACATCAGGTTTTCTCAACTCCAGGCCAGTGCACAGTGTCAGCTTCTTAACTCCCAAAACACCTGATCAGACTCATCAGCTCATTATTAAGCCCTTCATTAGACAGAAAAAATGTTGGCTTGGAGCGAGAACATCATTAGGGAGCAAGGATACTAAACTCATTAAGTTTTGTTCTTGACAAAAACACCTTTCGCTGCAGCACTGTGCTATCTCTCTCTCTCATATCTTTCTTTTCATCCTGCATGTGTTTAAATGTGAGGCAATGGAGAAAAGAAGTCAAAGTTAAGAGTGTTATAACCTCCTTTTAATTAATTAATAGTGATCACTAAATTATGGTTGTCAGTTATTAATTTCATCACAGTCATCATCAGTTACATACAGGACTGGAATACTGACTCAGCATCTGATCAAATCTGAAATCACAGGTTTATATAAATATATAGCAACAGTTCATTCATAGGACTTCTAAGGCAGATGAGCTACAACAATAAAAGACTAATAATGAAGGCATTTTTAAAAATGTGTGAAAAAAAACAACATCTAATCTTTGACATGGTGAAGCTTTCTGTAGAGACACATTTAACATTAATGAAGTGTGTCTCAAGTGTCAGCACTTTGTAACAGTCAGTAAACTTTCTGACTCGAGAGTCTTCAGGACCTTGCACTTCCTTGGTAACATGAGCTTTTTTTTTTTTTTTAAACCATCAACTTATTCTCTCTGTTCAAGAGATTCTGGTGAGGGAAACGACTGTTTATAGCTGCTATAACAGAAATGAAGAGTTAATAGCTGCTATAAAGAAGAATTTTTGCCATAAATTTTAACTTTAAATGAGTAAATTTATAGAAAGACTTATTTAAACTATTATACCCTTATAGTGAGAAATAAACTTCCTTTATTCAGGATATATAAATATATAAAATGTGTGTGCGCGCGAGATAGATGGGTGCCTGGACACAAAGTTTAAAAAAAAAAAAAAAAAATTAATCTTAATTTATCAACTGGAAGTAATAAGGGTTTTAACTGATGATAATAATAATAATAATAATAATAATAATAATAATAATAATAATAATATTATTATTATTATTATTATTATTATATTAACCCCGACAAACTATTGTAGTTGTGACCTTTCCAGTCTAGTGTGCTAGCTAGGCTAGGCTAGGCTAGACTAAGCTAGTTAGTCGTATGGCTAGCCTATCTTTCTATACCGCAAACTATTTACAAAAAAGTTTCTATTTAGAATATCACTGTTTTTGTCTGCATATGTGACTGACTCCTAATATAATTACTACCATCATTACCTCCCCTGAAATTATTCTGCCTCACACACTAGCTTCACCCTGCCATCTGAAGGTTAAGCTAGCATACACTGCGCTAGCCGTGAAGGCCCGGAGCCCGGGGAACAGCGCGCCAGCAAATACAAAAAAAACCCTACAAAAGACTTACAGCTGGTCCCAGAACATCCTTTGCGGGTTTTGCTGTAAGGTTAGCCCGCTGGGTGATGGCTGTCCCCCGCAGAGCCGGAGCTGAGCGGATTCGGGCGAGTCCTCTGAGCAGAGCAGACATGTTGCAGAGTCTAAAACAGGTCGAGTGCTAATGCTAACGCTAAGGCTTCAGCTGGGGAGATTTGAAGGAAGAGAAACGAGAAATGGTTTCTGGGAGTTTTCATCCAGCACAGGGGTTTGTGGGAGTTGTATGCGCCCGAAAGTATAACCGCTAACCACCAGAGGAGTGAAAATAGCACTGGGCTATTCCAGTGTCGTTTGTATAAAAAACAAAACACAACATTGTGTGCTGTTACAGGGAAATAATCAACGGCATGGTAGTGTTTCCCAATAGCAGCACACCCTCAGGTGTTTTATTTCTCTTATACCACAGCAATTTGCCAACGCAAATTATTTTCATTCATTAAACAATGACACTATGGCCAAAGGTTTGTGAATACCTACCTATTACGCCCACATGTGCTTTCTGAACATCCCAGTCCAGATTTACTGTTATATTAACCTCCACTCTTCTGGGAAGAAGATTTTAGATTTTGGAGCGTGGCTGTGGGGATTTGTGCTCATTCAGCATTAGTGAAGTCAGGCGCCGATGGTGGGCGAGGAGGTCTGGGGTGCAGTCCGCGATCCAATTCAGACCAGGGCTCTGTGCAGGCCACTCGAGTTCTTCCACTCCGACCTCGGCAAACCGTGTCTTCATGGAGCTCGCTTTGTGCACCGGGGCATTGTCATGCTGGAACAGGTTTGGGCCCTTTAGGTGATTTATCCCTCTTGTTATCCTCAAAATTACTAACATCTTTTATCCTTGTGGTCAATTTGACCCCAGCAATTTAAACCTCCAGAATATGATTTTTACCCAAATGTGTGTGTCAAGTACTTTATGTTTATTTGTTGACTACCTAAATAGCCATTTAAATAAAATATAGACCCTCACCCAACCCCTCCCCCCACTTTATACACCCAGAATACCGATTGCACGACTATGGAAAAATACGCAAATCCCCATAAAATCTCACTAATTGACCTACAATTGGAAAGAAAGATCTTTTTGGTTTTTTAAAGGCTTTATATTATTTCTAAGTACAGATTTTTGTTATTTATAACATTTGGAAAGAAGAACAATTTATGTTATCAAGGATAGTAACGTATTATGTTCGGGGTCAATTTGACCGCAGGAAAAACAAACACAATTTCAAACATTTAGAACGATTGTATTTGTAAAACAGAAGGGGTAGTCATTGTAGTCCAAGACCATTTATGATTTCCTGTCTTCTCTGGTGCTCAGGACATTTCGTGCATGGTGCTCATCAGCAGGACATGTTTCCCTTTCTTGGGGCAATAGGGCCCTAAAGCAGAAGTGTTTTGAAGATTATAAAATTGTATGTTATGGTGACCCTCAATATCATCCAAAACAAATGTGTGTAAAATTGAGATATTTCTTATATGTTTTATACAGCTGAAACAGCCTGGGGTCAAATTGACCCCAAGGAACACTGATGCTACAAAATGTGTACAGGAAATTGAAAACATATCATCATGTTAATTTTATGTTTTCCCCATTGTCCCCAATAAATTAGGAAAAGTCATTAAATAAGAAGCAAAAAAATGATGTCAACCATGTATTTAGAGATATTAAACATTGAATGGGGTCAAATTGACCCCAAAGATAATAGGAGGGTTATACTTGCTGTTAACTATGCATACATGTACACAAGATGGCTGCCACATGTATCCTGCCGTCATTTCCTGCGGTCATAGAGCCTACAGTTAACTTGTCAAATTACAATCGTAAATGCTATGCTTACTACTTTGATAGTGCTGCGGGCTTTTATACATAACATGTTATAACTTACTGTGTTAACAACAGAACGGCACATAATAAATCAGCTGGAACATGTTAAAGAAGTGGCTGTTATCAAGCCGCTGTTGTTATCGTTGACAAATCGCACCTCTCCAGCTGCCATGCTGCCAGACCAGTGTTGGATTTAGTGATTTGGGGGCCCTAGGCAAAATATAGGAATAGGGCCCTATTCAACTGCATAAATTTGCCTCTATTATCCTTGAGCTTCCTTTCTGTTGTGATAACAGCAGTATGAATCATTTCAGTGTTTTAACAACGATATTTAAATTTGCAGCATATGTTATTTAGCATTAATAATTAAAAAAAAAAAAAAAAAATATATATATATATATATATATATATATATATATATATATATAATTTGCATTTTTAGGGTGCCCTTGGCTTCTGGGGGCCCAAGGCAGTTGCCTACCTTTGCCTAGTGCTAAGTCCACCCCTGTGCCAGAGGGCATACATATGCCACTGAGCAACTTGCAGGACCTCTAAATGGTCGAAAATAGGCTTAAGGAGGACGCCTGCTACAGTGAAATGGTATATTTGGTTTCCTCAAATACCATATTCTATGATCACAAGTTTATTACATTTTCCATTACAGTTTGTTGCTGTCTTGTGAATACATTAATATATTACTACCTCAATTTAGGTAAAGTATCTGGCAACAATTGGGGGTACCAACCCATCCGCCAACACAAGACGCATCCTTGTCCACATGCTAACCACCCCACTGGCCCAACGATTGTGCGGGGCTCTGGCCAGAAATTGGCCTTTGGGGATATGCTGGTCTGCAGAGCAGTCATAGGTACAGTATATAATGTTCGTATGTGATAAGACCTTAGAAGAGGAACAAAATCAAAAGTTCCAATTTAATTGTAAAGGCCAAATTACAGAATTATTGTCCAGACCTGTCATTACACAGGGTGAGTGCAGAGCGCCTGTAGCTGTAGGCTTTTGCACACAGTGATTCATAAAAGCACGTAGCAGTATAGAGATTTGAAGGTGGCAAAATAAATGTTCTGATTTTCATGCTTTTTCACTGTGAAAAAATGTATTGTACAGTTACATGTTCCTCAAGGTACAATATAATGTGTAAGCATTCCCAAAGGCTGATTTAAGTAACTTCAAAAAGGTATCATTGTAAATTTCATTAGGTAGAATAAAGGTACCATAGATGTGTCGTTGAGCATACCAACCCAGTGAAGTCTTAATTTTATTGTATATCTTTTTTTTTTTTTTTCCTGAGAATGTTAAGTAGGCTGTGACATCTTTGGTTCACTTGATCTTAACGTCTGTTCCCAGGCTAGTTTAAAGGCTCAACCAGTGGCTCAACCAGGCCAGACATTTTTTACAGCTGACATTTTAACTTGTCATATAGCTCTTTTTAACCCAAAAGATCCAGTAACTATGGAACCAGATGAACTAAACCCAGGAACTAAACTAGGAACTAAAAGTCCTTTTTGCGTATTCCTGTTTCTGTTTCTATAGCATCTGAAGAAGTAGATTAGGCAAATTACAAAATCAAAAAGTTTGAGGAATAAACACTGAGTCATCATGTTGATAGAACATAAATATAAAAATATTACATATAAATTATTTCAATCATTCACTCTCTGTTCTCTCACTGCTGCTCCTATAATCTCACTCTCCAGCTCAGTCAGCCGCAGCGCTCCCATTGTCTCATTCAGCATGCTCTCAGTTCATTCTCCCTCTCTCTCTCTTTCTCCCTCTGCCAACAACAAGGCTTAACTTTGTTTTTAACATTAATACACAAAATCTGGACCCATCCTCCTGGAACTCAAATAAATATCAGGTTCCTCCAGTCACACAAAAGATTCTTGGTGCCAGGGGAAACTTCCTGAAGTGGAAATGCCCTAACAGTAGGGAAAACACAAGTGTGTACTTTGTACTAGGATAGCCCTTGTTTTTTTTTTGTTTTTTTTACATTTACATTTCAATTGTTGTTTTCTTTCTCACTCAGATGCTGTGACAAAATAAAGCTGGGCCACAGCATCCGAAGTGGAAGCATTGGCATGTCGCTTGTGCACATCCTCAGAAATTAACACAACATGTACACATGGTGCAATAGTGGAAGCATTTTAACACCATGTGACAATTTGTGTGCAACTGACTTTACAGTTTACACTTTCTGCAGAAAGTTTTAAAGAGAAACGGGCCTTGTGAGTGTGTTTAACATCACTGTGTGTGAAATCACTAAACATGATTAGGAAACCAGATGGATAAAGATGTTTTGGCTCTGATGTGCTTCTAGTGGACACCACTTTTAATCCCTCAGATGTACATACAGTATGCACAATGCCGCTCACATAGCCACTATGCACACGCATGTACTTGTGGTGAAACTGAAGTATATTTGTGCCTTTAGTTCCAGTGAAGAGAAATTGTAATGCTACAGCATACAAAAATATCCTATACAATTGTGTGCTTCCATTTTTGTGGCAACAGTTTGGGGAAGGCACACATATGAATGTGATGGTCAGGTGTCCACAAACCTTTGGCCATATAGTATACTTTTTATGTATTTATAATTATGTATGATGTTGTGGAATGCCCATGAGAGAAATTAGCTCCTGTTAATACTTGTTAACATCTATAAACAACTGTTCCCTCTTTTTCTTTTAACTAGCTAGCTTGTCACGTTACCGAGAAGCCACAAAATCTTGCCATGTTACAGCCATCTGGTTGTAACAAAGTGTTAACACTGGAGACATCTTCCTAAATGCTAAGCATACAGTATGTCTCCTTAAGTCAGATTTACATTGTACAATTTTGACCCTGTTTTCTAGCTGCAGGCAAAAATTTGCACAACGTAAAATACTTCTTTGGTTGTAAGCTAAGATCAGCGGCCTGAGAACACAGACTGGAACGTGCTGACTAGCAGCCTATTTAGTGTGACCAAAGACAGCTGACAGCAAATCTCTTTCTCTTGTCTGAAAGCCACCAATAGGAGGACAGCAATGGATTACGTGAAACTCACGGGACAGCTATAAATACGGAAGTGGCAATGGAAGAATGTTAAACTAATTAGCCTTATTAACAGAAGCTTGACCCCATGTGAGCCCATTTTTCTGCATGATGTAAGAAGAACGAAGTAGTTTTCTTTAATCGTAAGTCTGTCGTTAGAGGATCTTCATCATATAATCTTAACATTATCACACAGTCTGGTACAGAATTCAGTCAAGATTTTTTTGGATCTTGTATTGTATGACAAGTAATAATCTTACAAGTCTACGAGCTGCTGTTATAGAAAATTAATCGTCACTTTCTGACCAATCAGATTAGAGAATTCTGTGGTAAAACTGGGATTTATCTGTTTTTTTGCTCAGGTTTAAAAAGAGAAGAGAAATGATTCATTAGGATGATTACAAAGGAATACTTATACCAAAAAATTAAATAAAATTTTCCCCAATGTAGTCAATCAGCCAAGACTTCTTTCTTTCTTTTTTTTTACTAGAGCTACAAGGCTAATTTAGCTCACCTATAAGGGAAGTGTACAGCCTCCAGTTTAGTGTTGTGCAAAAACCATCCCTAAAACACTTGTTTCAAAATGTGTCTATTAAATAAACATACTGTATATGTTGGACTTGATCCAACTCCTCCTACCTGGGCGGAATCAAACCAAAATCCAGGAGGTTGATACAACTCCGTGCGTTTCAGCCTGGATAAGTATTTGTTGTATTGTGTTCTACAGCATCCCATAGGTTAGGGTTAGAGGTTAGGTTTAGGATTAGGCTTCTAGGAGGAATTGGCTCAGGTCCTCTTCTTTTGGTTGCGGCAGCAGTTACAATCTCAAAATGGCCAAAAGAACATTGCAGTGTTAAAATAATTGTAGCAGCTATCTTGAAGCTGACAGTTTGGTTTGAGTTCATGCCTCAAGAAGGCCTAAAGTTTGATGGTGAAATTGTGCTTGTGTTGTGGTTGGATCAAAATTATTTACACATTTTGAAGAAAAAAATGACAGAAAAAGCAAATTAAGTGTACTCATACTCATACTTCCCACTTGTGGAAAACGTCTTGTCTGTTGAAAAGCTCTGACACTGCAGAATCTTTCCATTAATATTAATTAAACATACCTTTATGGAAAGCTTCACCATATCAACCATATATCATATAGTTTTCGCATTAAATAACACATTGTAACACCATACAAGTCCCTATGAATGAGTTGTTACTATAGAAACAATAACATAGAGCGAGTGCATTAATATTAGCCTATAGTGCTGTTATTAAAAATAATTAAACATTTTCTTACCAGTCAGATTCAAGTATTCAACAGTACTCTAGTATAAAAAGACTAATATTGTAGAATCTTTAAGTTGCTTTATTTCTTTTATTATACATTCACAAAAGAGAACAGGTCCATATATAAAACATTTGCAGTTAAAATAATCTTTTTTTCTAATTTACATGAAGGATATTATGCATTTACTATGAATAAACAGTTTTACCTTGGTTACATTCTACTTACAAAATCAACTTTCAGTACACAGGTAACTTACTACTCTGTTACTTCAGTCTGTCTGTTATGTTGGATGCATTCTGCTGCATTTTGACTGCAGGTTGTTAACATGTAGTAAGTAAGACCTCAAGCACACTCTTTCAGTGGAATACTGCTCTGGTCATTCAGCACCACTTCCTCCTTCTTGGAGGAGTTTTTGGACTTTCTCCTCTTGAAACCTCTGAAGTAATGAAAAAATTGAAAAAATGAAAAAAGAATAAAATTGTATTTTATATGTAATTTATTGCTTTCTCAGTAAATACAGTAAACAGGCTCTAAAAAATTTAATATTATATATAAAAAAATTGTCTATACTTAAAAACAGAGTATACATTCATTTCTGAGTATATATATTTTGAAAAATCATTTAATTTTTTTAGAGCCTCTAGTTTACCTATATTTTGTGGTAGAAAAAACAGAATCAATAATCTGTCAATTTGTGTAAAATTGCGTATATTTTGGTTTTGCCATGTCATATAAAAAAAAGTCTTCACAGCAGTCACACAGCCCTAAGTATAATTATCTCAGCATCTCATTTTTGGTGGGACATCAAGTAAACCAATTTTTCTCTCTTTCAGCAGGTCCTGCATTCTGCCTTAGTAGGTCAGCAATAAATAATGATAAAACGTGACTTTAAACCCCAAAGGAAAATTGTAGAATTTACACAAAACAGCATTTTTTCCAATGAAGGTGTCAAAAGCATATCCTGAAGACATACCAGACTTTCCAGACTCACCTGTCCTCAGCATCTTGGAGGGTATCAGGAAGTGGAGTATTTAGCGTCTCAGGGAGGAAGTAAGCAAAGATTCCACTCAAGATAGGAGCTCCTCCATAGATTAAGCCCGGGAGCCAGGCAACTGCCTCAGAAAATAGAAGCACCAATGGAGCTATCATTGCCCCAAGACGAGCCATCATGGACACCCATCCCATTCCGTTCTGCCTGTGAAGAACCAAATGAAAGCAGCCAAAAATTCATTTCACTGCTTTCTCTAATGAGAACATATAATGATCAAATGCAGATTGCAGAGGAGTTGTGCAGTTGACCAAACAATGGTGATCTCACTGATGTGATCTCATTGAATTTAACCATGGCATGGTTGTTTTTCGCCAGATGGGCTGGTTTCAGTATTTCAGTAACTGCTGATCTCCTGAGATTGTCACATACAATAGTCTCCAGGGTTTACACAGAATGGTGTGAAAAACCAAAAACATCCAGTGAGTGTCAGTTCTATGGGCAGCCTTGTTGATAACAGAGATCATAGGGGAATGGCCAGTCTCCTTCAAGCAGACAGGAAGGCTTTGGTAAGGCTATAGCAGAACCCAATATGGCCTTCCACCGTTGTAGCCAAGCTGCCTCAAGGCTCAGTGTGTTGTGCTTTCTGTGATGCTTTTCTGCTCACTATGATTGTAAAGAGTGGTTATATGGGTTAGGCCACTAGTCTGGCCATTCTCCTTTGATGTCTCTCATCTCATCTGCCACAGAAATGCAGCTTACTGGATGTTTTTTGGTTTTCACACAGTTCTGTGTAAACTCTAGAGAGTTGTGTGGGAATATGCCAGCAGTTTCTGAAATACTCAAACCAGACCATCCGGCACCAACAACCAGGTCATGGACAATGTCACTGAGGTCAGAGTTTTTCCAATCTGATGTTTGATATGAACATGAAGCTCAGCTCTTGAACAGCGTCTGTATGATTTTATGCATTGTGCTGCTACCACATGATTGACTGCTTTACATTAAAAGAATAGAATAGAGTAGAAAAACAGAATGAATAAAGATGTATAATGATTTTGGATGTGTGTGTTGAATGTTGTTTACCAGCCCACCCACACTACCCACCATCAACTACTTCTGTCACTCAACTGTATATAAGCTGTGCTTTTAGGTAAAAGGAAGATGATAAGAATGAAGAGAAGGATTACCGGACTACTGTCGGATACAGTTCCCCTGAGTAAAGGTAACAGCAGGTGAAGGCAGCAGCCAGACAACCTTTCCCAAGTACTGCCAAGGAGGTACGCAATGTCTGCAGTTCTACACATGCACAAGAACATGCATCAGAGCAAAGCATTATATCCCAAAGTGCCACAGTAGTCTTCCTCATGAGTATGGATGTTACAGGGCAGAAACAGAGAGGAATGAAATAAAAGAAAGCAGAACACTTCAAACAAACCTTTTCAAGACATAGCATCACTTTTATAGATCCCAGAATAGCAGTAACATTAGCATGACAATGTTAGCATGCTTACCATAAGGCACAAGCAGATTGGCGAGAATGGTAATCCCAGCCAGTATGAGTGATGCGCACTGAGACAGCCTGCGTCCAAGTGTACTCATCATTACTGTGACAATGATTTTGGCTGGAATGTCCACCGCACCAAAGATCACCTGAATCAAATATATGTTCACGCCAAATTTCTGTAAATCCATTGACAAGCCATAGTAGGAAAAGCTTGTCGAGAACCTAGAAGGACATGACATGAATGTGTAGCAAGAATTACTAGCCAGTCACCATGTACTGATTTCTACAAATTGAGTGTCTAAAATGGTGATCTAACTGCGTGATCTTCAGCGACTGACCACAATACACTGAGACAAATGGTGATGGTTCTCATGGTGCGTGTCCGCACAAGATCCAGAGCGCTGTAAGTGACTTGCGAGCAAGACAGCTCCTTCGTCATGGATTCCTGCAGCATCTACACACACATAGAACACACACATGTCTAAAACTCTTAAAAGAAATCACTTTATTATCTCTATAGTTTCTTCTAGCTAGCAATTAGATCTAATGAGAATAAAAGAGCAAAGGTAACAGCAATCTGCTTAGGTCTCCTTTTTCTCTGCTTGTTCTCCTGAGACAAAACTCCTAGTGATCTCACATTTGTCTCCTGTAAAGTTTAAAGACATCTCAACAAACTCATAGACTGTTCTCAGATCTGTCAAGTTAATGATGTGTCAAGTTCATTCAAATATATGACCAAGTTTATTACAAGTATACTAAATGTATATTTGTAGAGATGTACAGTATACTTTTGGTACCATAATACTGTCTATGTTACAAATGCACGTTCAAGTAACATCTTTTTGCAGTGTATTTTTATTTTTTTTTTTACACATAATTTAACAACTTCTCAGGTTGTGAAATGGTAAAGTATTTTCCTTGTGATTGGATGATTGTGTGTTTAAATCTTGGTGATGCCAGGCCTTTCTCTCTGTTTTGACTCATTTCATGTCAAAAAGTCTGTGTTTTGTCTCATTCTACTACTTCTAAGGAATTTTAGGAAACACATTTGTAACAAGGTTCATATCTAAATGAAAACACAAATGAGATTCCCCATTACAATGCCTGATTTTATTTAAATAAAAAAAATTTCCACTAGCATGGCCACTTTGCCTCTCATTACCTCCAGATTGATTTTGTCACCCTCAGCCCGACGGCCGTTAATCCGAGCTACAGATTTGAGGTTTTTAACTGCCTCCTCAGGCTTCTTGGTAAGAACTAGCCATCTTGCAGACTCCAAGAACCACCTGTGAGTAAAAATTCATATAAGTACAGTTACTTAAGATGTAGTGCGGGGAAAAAAATCAGAATAATGCAAGGCCATGCTAGATGAACCTGGTGAAATTTTGCTAGTCATACTAGTCAAGTTAGAGACCAACTTTGAAAATGTTAGAACACAATGTTAGAAATGTTGTCACAGCTTTCAGAAGTTAGCTAGTTAACTACTACAAAATATTTCTAAACAACTTATTTCTGACAACTTATTTTCTAATATATCAGGAAATTTATTATGCCATGCTAGTAATTCAGCTAAACCAGCACCAGACCAACACTAAAACCAATTTGTTCCAGTATGAAATTTGCACACAAAAAAAAACTTTCCTTGTCTATAGGTTGTTGTAGGTGAAAAAGTGAAACGATGACCCAATGCTTTCTTGCTTTAGTACCCTGAACCTGGTAATGTTCTATATTAAGGTTACTTTAACTGCACTAATTAGCAGTTAGACAGTAACACATATTAGAATTATCATTTATAAACTGTAAGTAATGTTACCTAACTAACAGGCTAACACATGTATTAACTCATATAAATTAGCAAAAATATATATATACTGTATAATAATAATAATTATAGCATGTTTGAAATTGCTGACCATTTATTGAAATCTGGTCTCCAAGTGTAAATTTTGGAACTTGTTTTTCAGCCTCAATGCATTTAATTTTACTCATTGATGGTAAGACATTTGGTTAATGTAGAGCTTTAGCTTATTGTGTTTATTATTTTTTTAAAAAAATGAATACAGGTGCGATTTACTTTGTTAATGTTACATATGGTGTATTTATGCTTTGGTCATGTCAGCTAATGTGTTAAATAATTTCAGTTTAGGGAACCCAGCATCCAAGAATGTCTGTTGTGTCATTGATTCTGATTGCATAGATTGGTATCTGGATCATGTTTATTAACATTGCAAAATTTAGATTTTACTATTTAAAATGGGCATTATGTCTGTACAAAATTAATTTAGAAGTCCCTGCGTATGAGTTATTAGAGTGAAGTGTTAGCTAGAAAATAAAGAAAGGAACCTGGGTACTGTGAGCTAGTTAGGTAGCTGATCATAGTGATACACAAAACCATTGTTTGTTTATAGAGAATATGACAATATGCAATGCAAATTGAGTCTACGATACTGAAATCCCACTCCTCTTGATCTGTGATAAATAGTTTACTAGCGGTTAACTTGCTGGCTAGCTATTTTGTATGCCTTTTGGCAAAAGAAAGGAATATGAGCTATTTCCATATTCTTTCATATTTAGAAATCAATGTATTTTTTTAAATTAGACTGAACATGTAGAGATGTTCCTACGTCACAGTAGTCTCTTCATCATTCTATTATATTATGTAGACTATTTCTGACAACTTAAAATGACATTCAGGAGTACTATATGGATGTTTACTACTTACCAAGAGTAGAGGAAGAAGACATAGAAAGGTAGAGAGACAGCCAGAGTGAGCCAGCGCCAGTCTCGGATGTTGTAAGCCACCGCTGCCAGGATCAGCTGCCCAGTGGTGTAACAGTAGGCTGTAGCTGTCCCCACCACGGTCCGTATGCGAGTGGGGATCCATTCCACAACTATACAAGAAGGACAGCGAAAGGAGCATACAAGACATTCATTCTACATAAGCAAATCTGGTGCAAGAACTTTATGTTCCACACATTTTCTTTAGCATTTTTACATGCCATACAACATTCACTGGCTACATTTTCAAAATAATCATTGCTCAGTCAGCCAAGTGTATGTATGTGTGTATGTGTGTGTGTCTTTGTGTGTGTGTTCTCACTGAGGGAGAAGGAGTTGAGGACTATTCCAGACAGGGCCATGCCACAGAAGAAGCGGAACAGACAGAAGAGGGAAAAAGAAGATGCAAAGGCAGTGCATGTCCCTGAAACTGCCATCATTAGGTTAGAGATCAGGAGCAAAATACGCCGGCCAAACCTATGGGGGGGAACAGTTTAGCATTCTGTGCAGTGATAGCTAAAATTTTGCTTTGATGATGCACTTGGACATGTCTGTGATATTGCCAACATTTCTTTATAATAATATGCAGGAAAGGGAAGTATATGGAGTATACTGTTTGTATATTCTAAGTATATAAATAGTAAATATGTGGAGTGCGAAGCATGAGGATGGGTTGATGGGAACTGGTCACTTAAAGGACACATAAGGTATGCCAAAAGAAACTGCATACTGCCATGTCCATTCATTCATTCACTCATTCATTCATCCATTTTCAGTATCTGCTATATCCTGGTTAGGGTTATGGTGGAAGTTTAACAATGACGTTTAAAGCTAGTGCGTGATGTTTTGGGCATGTATTCAAGTAAAAATTTTGACAGACTAAGACTAATGTCTTTCTGTCCACACTCGATTTTCTGGACTGCTGCTTTTCTGAACAGCAGAGAGAGGACCACCTTCACTGTTGATTTTTTAGCAGACTGGTTTACTCATTGACTATTCAATGTGATCATGATCTAACATACAACACTACAAGGAATAAGAAAATGTAAATTCAGTGGGTTTTTTTTTTTTAACAATCTTTGAGGTGATTAACCACAGTTTCAGCCCTGTCTCATGGTACAGTGGATTGAAGATGCTATCTACAAATAAAAATTGGAATTTTTAATGCTTAGTTATCATATGATAAAGGGGTAAGAATAATTTTGTAAGCATTGATTAATTTGTTCCTTTCTATAGTTAATTTATATATTAACAAATTTATATTAAAATTATTAGTTAATTAACTGATTAATCAATAAATTAATAGGTGATGTAATTACCAAATGGCAAGCACACACTCATACAGTATTCCTTACTTGTCAGATAGTCCCCCAAAGATCAACGCTCCCACAAGCACCCCTCCCATGTAAATGGTTTGGCCCATTTGCTTCAGACGTTTCAAATCACACACCAAATCCCACTGTAAGAGAAAAACAAAGAATGTCACCCATTGCTGTATTTACACAATTTGATCAAATTTGCTGTTAAACTGAGCCCAGTACTTCTGTAATAATGGTCGAGCTCATGTCAGTCTTGTTATAGCTCCATCCGTCAACACATCCCTCCATCTCGATTTCTTTCTTTTCCAGGTCCTCAGAGCTGTTCTTGCTCAGAAGGTCCCACTGTGGTTGCACATAGCGTCTACAGCGTTCCAGTTTACCCTGCCCATCCAGGGGCACGCTGAGGAGCAGGGTCTCACCTGGACCTATTGTAGGATCAGAGAGGTTGGCATGGACAGTGCAGTGGTGTGGAGGCACGGCCGCTACGAAGTTCTGCAACAGGTTGTGGCTTGCCATCATGAGAATGGGCACGGCCAGCAGGGTGACATGGACCACCTGGAAACGACCCGTGCTGCCCACCTGCTCCAGCAGGTCTGCAAACACCATGGTTTAGAGTTGAAGATCTGCTGCTGCTTTCTAATAGATTGGGTGGATGTCTGTCCTCAGGGTAGAATCTATGAATGCACAGAGATCAAACTAGAGATCAAACTGGTCAGTCGAAAAAGTAGTAGGAATATCTGCATACAAAAATAATACCTTTATTATTATTATTATTATTATTATTATTATTATTATTATTATTATTATTATTATGTTGATTCAGTGACTCATATTACATTGCTAGACTTCTTTCTTCTTCACTGGATTACTAGAACTGAAGACGCCTTACTGTGCAAAAACTCCAGAGTTCAGAGTGACCTCCTTTTGCAGAAAAACAAAATTCCCTCCTGTTATTCACATGCAGACAAATGCTTCATTAATACACGTCATGTCCAGAGTGTGCAAATCAGACAGGCAAGATCTCCAGCAGGCTGTAGAGTTGAAGGTGGGTAATCAGCTTTGAAATACCTTTGTTTTTTCTGAGGAAATCCTGAACAATCTAAAACTGTATTAGAAACACCACTGCTAAACCTCTTGTGGCCATAAAAACCTTTTCTGTGACACAGAAGATCGCAGGCTCTGTTTGTCCAGCTGGCTTCAAAATAATGAGCTGCAGGATCCTTGAGCTCTCTCCTAGTCTGCAGCCAACTGGGTATGGCTCCTTGCGGTCAGTGCTTATTGTTAATTACTGTAAATTGATGACGTGACATCCAGCCTGAATCATGTGTTACACTGTAAGAACTGACTAAGCAGAGTGATGGACTGTGTCAAAAGCAGCATGTTTGATTTTAATATGAATGGAAAATAAGTTGCTGGTAGAAGAGTAACCTCCGTGTGTAACAGGGTTTACTGTCAAAGTCCATTCATCTACTCCTGCCGGTTCCCCCTTCACCCAAAACAATTAAGGCTTTTCAGAGTTCAGTGTGTGCAGTGACTCAGCAAACACTCTCTGAAAGTGCTCCTCAAAGTTTGCTAATGACTCAAATGACTAAAAGAAGCAGAGAGCAGACTGCTGGAATCACACTGGAAAAAGGATGTGAGACATAATAACTAATAAATTTACTTACAATATAGAGCAAATTTAGAACGTTTTCCACAAGTTATTTATGGAAGAGTATATAGTAACTTGTTATAATGTCAATAGTTTACAAGTCATCTGCTTCAGTAATTGTATTTTGTTTCTGTACTTAAGTATTATTTTAGCATATTTATACTTTATTTGAGTATTATTGAAATTGAATACATGTACAATTGCTTTAGTACATTTCCAAGAAAAATATAGTTTTACTCCTTCAGAGTACTCTTTACAAATCTTCAAGGTCTCTTCTTTCCTTATCCAGCCAATATCTGCACAATATACATCAATCAAATGGGCTCAGTTTAGCATCCAGTTATTTCAGTTTAGCATCCAGTCAAGTTCAGCAACGTAGAAAAAACTATCACGAATCACGCCAATTCATCATCTGCAGTGACCATCTCTGCACAATGCAGTTAGTGCAATAACTATCTGTGTGTCTGAAGATGGATAACCTACAAGACTGCAGTGTTGAACTTAAGCGCCTCTGGCCCTATCTCAGTAAAATGTTTCAATATACAGTAGTAAGGAAAGACTCGTATAAAACAAGGTGTCTCATTTGCCTCCCTAGAAGTCGTAAAAATTAGGTCGAGGTAAATTTCTCTAATTTGATAATGTTAACAGATTGTATTTAACTACGTTAGCCTGTTTTCTTTGCTAAGAAAGAAAGGCAGCAAGTCAAAATCTAGATAATGGTACATATTGGTTATTTACATGATATTTTATTTCTAATTAATTCATTAGCAAAATATGTAGCCTTAGTCATGTTTTCAGGAACAATGTTGTAGAATAATTGCTTTAAAATGAAACAATGTTTTAGGTACATAAAAGTTACCACAATTAAATAAAAATGTGACATTACTTACTTCCATCAGTTACAGCCTTGTTCCTTTTTAATGCTTGAGTACATTTAATATTTTTCTTTCACTTGAGTAGATTTTTGGCTGGATACGTCCACTTTTAAGTGAGTATGATTTTGACACGTTATCTATACTTTCACTTGAGTATAAATTCTTAGTATCGTTTCCACACTTGTTAATTACCAGTCATGAACAGTATCTACTTACTTATTAATAAATCATGAACAAATTAAGCATTTAGGTGTTTCATTATTGTTACCTTTATCAATAACGTTTTTTTTTATTGTAGGTGAACCAGGACTTCATCAGCTTCATCCATTGGGTGAGTGTGAGGCATTCAGTACACCCTAAATTAATATGCAGCATTCCGCAATTACTTAATGCTGATTCTCAACTGATCAGCATGATGGGACTGAAGTCATCTTGAGAATCCCCAAGATTAATATTTAGGGCATACCCCCTTCCCTTCCCTTCTGTTCTCTCAGGTAATAAAGAAGGTGTGGATGTACTTGAAATCCTGTGTCATCAGCAGACTGATGGAATTAAACATGAATATTATGAAGGTACTTAAACTGAATATTTCAGGATTAGTGAATGTTGAAGTAAAAGCTCATACTATTGATGCCTTCCATGCTACCACTACTGCTATTATAATTAATCATTATTTCAGAGCACATTTGTCTAATGCATGTCAGAGAAGCCCCCAAAGACCACAGCTCAGTTCAACTGATTCTTGAGGTTGTCAAGTTTTAAAATTAACTTTTATATGTCCTGCTTCCATAAAAAGCTGTTTAGAAAGCTTGCACAAAAATGGCCTTCACAAAATGCAGTGCCAGCAAACTCACTGGTGCTACAGTTGGAATTGTTGAAGTGGTGAGATGAAACCAAAATCTTGTTTGGCATGTTTGGTTAAAAATAGGAACTGTATATTAGAAAAAGCCAGTCTGGTCTCATGAGTAAGTTGTATAGGGCAATGTGGTTAGATTTGGCTCAATTTTATAAAACAAAAATTGCTAACTCTGCCCCAATGTTACATTTTTTGGTATGCAAATCACTGTAAATTTGCAAGTGTGAGATCATGTTGGCATCACCGATTCCTATAAGTGTTAAGATATTTTCCAAGGATCTCCTTGCCTTAAAGTGAAACCATGCTGTTTTTAAAAATAGAAACTTTTTAAAATCAATGAACCAAATATTCCAGTTGTGATAATGTATATTTTAAATGGGGTGAAGTAGAAATTTGCTTTCCAAAACTGGATCTCATGAGAAGTTTCTTAAGATGATGTTCTCAGATAAATTATTAAATAAATAAATAAACAGATATACTCTTGAAATATGTGGTTCTTTGCACAACTGAAAATGAGCTCCTGTATATTGTTGTCTTGAGTTGATGATTACAGCTATGTGAGTATATCATTCTCTGGAAATGGGTGTAAATTGGCAGCATTCAGTATAGATGAGTGACCAGTTTGCTCAGAGGGTGAGCAATGTGCCAGAACCAACACCTCTGGGTCAGCAAGTTGTGAGCACAGAGTGGGACAGAGAACATCCTGCAATGGTCAGTCTGAGAGAAATGACCCTGTCAGATCAACAGTCCTGGAAGCATTTTGCTTTTCTCTTGCAACACCACAGGGGTCACAGACCTCTGTTAACTAATTAACGAATGTAGGTGACAGCTAACCTATTACCAGATTGCCTGTCTTAATGGTTTACTGTCAGGTCTGGAGCAAGGTTTGGAATTTTAGGAGGTTCCTTCAGATTTTTTAACAAATTTAATTTGGTTGTATTTCTCAAAATATAAGCAAACTAGTAGCCCAATTTAAAGCAGGCAGTTACTAAGGATGAAGGATTGAACAGTGTAACTGCACTGTGCAGTGTCGCATGTTAATGTTAATGAATGTGGTCTTTGTCCATGAGCTTCATATCTGTCTGTGTAAAAGTAAAAAGCTCCTGACTTTTTTGTTGCATCCCACAAGATCCCAGTCATAATGCATTTTATATATTTATATCTTATATATATATATGTGTATATATGTGTATATATGTATGTATGTATGTATGTATGTGTATATATATATACACAATGGAGACTGTGTGTTTATATCATTTATTTATTAATAAGGCTGTAGTGCTGAGAGAACAAACATCACTGATAAAAGTGGTCGGTTATTTATCTCATTAAGCTGTCTTTATTGGATAAAGACTCACCACAGAGAGTAACTAAGAGGTTTAAGTGCATGGCATCCCCCCCCCTGCGAGACCTTGACCTGTGTGTTTAAAGATTTTCTTCTGTTACAAAAACATATTCCAGGTGAAAAACATTGATTACAAATAGCAGTGGATTAGGTAGGCTCACTCATACTTAATAAACTGTACCTAATGCCTTGCTATAGAGCCAGCATTGAGCTCCATCATCAAGGACAAGCTAAGTAAAGCATGAATACAGCAATAATGATTTTAGAAGTAGTGTATCTTCTTGAGAGACAGACTTCCCTATAGAAGAGTTTGCTAGCTACTCAAAAACCTAAAAATCTTCTAACATTTTGCACGCAATGACACCAGAAAGTGCATCATCATCATCACCATGCACCATAATTTTCACTCTGACACACAGAATGAAACACGTGAGTTGTTATTGATAAACTTCTTGTCCTTATACAAGAGAGACTGGCGACACAACTGACGACATAAAGATTGACAATTGACAGAGTTCCTGTGTACGTGTGTATGAAGGCACTTAGACAGGAAACAAGGCATGACCATGTTAGGCCACAATGGAGAACAAATGAACAGGCAGACATAGCTAAATTCATTCTGAAACATCTGTTTTGAAGACTGCTCTTAAAGACTCATGCAGTGCTGGTGTTGGGACAGAGTCGGAGTTGGGTTTAGGCAGCCTGTGTGATTTATTTTGGGTCATAGGGAGCTGGGATCTTCTCCAGACTGGGTTCCATGCCCCAGATTTCGCGAGCATACTGAGCAATGGTGCGATCACTGGAGAACTTGCCAGAAGCAGCAATGTTGTAAATCACCTTCTTGGTCCATTCCTTAGGTTTCTGTTTGGTGAAGCAGATCAGAATTGAAATAAAGGAGTGAGAGGTTATATAGAGATCCAAGTCATTCTATAATAAGTAACTTCACTTGCCTTGTAAAGGGCATTGACTTTCTCTTGGCATTTAATGTAGTCCTCATAGTCAGCAAACACCTTAAATCTGTATGGGGTTTAATCAGAGGAAGAATGATAAAAAAATAGGGTGTGTACAGCTTTTCTTAGCACTTTTGAGGTGACTTTTTTGCAGTATAACACAGATAAACATTTACTACAAGTTTTGGTATTTATAAATGAGAGTTTAAAGAAAAGGCAGTAGCTTAATTTTTGACTAGAAGGAGTTGAATAACAGTGTTCTGATTGTAAACCCCTTGCACCAATGCTGGCTAGTTAACTAACATTATGCAAACTTTCTGTTTCTAATGTACACAGTTTTGTTGTAAAATTATATATTGCCTTTGTAAGCTATTTGTCACGGTCTATAAATATCAAGGTGGTGTCCAGCACTTGCAGAATGTTTGTTGAAAATGTATTCTGTCTTTGTTCTAACCACCATGTCAGTAACTTACAGTACACTTTGTTACATTAAAGCATATCCAAATAACCCAAAAACCAGGAAGCTCTCTTAATACCTTCCAATTTGACATGAGTAGTTATTTGGTTGACAGCTTTTACTTCTATACTTGCGGCGAGGGGAATGTATTGAAGCAAATATGCAAATGCTGCAGGAAAAGTGTGAGAATATGTGTGCCGCAGTACAAGTACCTGTCATGGTGCATGAGCATATTGACAATGCCACTGAAGATGTCAGGCTGCTTGGGACTGAAGAAACCTCCTGCGATCTGGTCAATGGCCTGCTTCAGCTCCGGAATACGGTTATAGTATTCAGACGCATTATATCTGTAGAGTAGATAATAATAATAACAATAATAATAAGAAGAGGACAAAGAAGAATCCTTCTCAGTACAACACTGTGTTTTATGTTACATGGAATTTTCAGTATTATGGATGTGACAGTTGAACTCATACTGACCTGAGTGTGTGTATATTGTCATGTAAGCTTTCAGTTTTCCAGAATTATAAATTTGTCACATGGAAATTTTTTGGGCAAATTTCACATTTAACAAACTGAATTTAAGGCACTTTGCAGGTAGCATTCTGTTTAAGACCAAGAAAAATCACATAGTTTCAGAAGAACAGGAATTACAAAACAGGAATTAAGAATAAACTAAGAAATAAAAATCTCCAGCCCAACTCCAACCTCAAAAAAATGTTTTTGAGTGTTTGAAGTCGTAAAAGTTACATTAAACGTACATTAAAGTTACTAAAAAAATGGTGCAGTGCAGCAGTTTTGTCTTTAAGCACACATAATATTTGATGGATAAATTAAAAAAAAATTCTACCCAATCAGAACAGCTAAATATATATAGCCCTAAATGGATGTCTTTTTATGGTAGACTGACCTTTACATGGATTTACCCTACAATTTTATTTTAATCTATCCCCAAGTACCTTCAACAGTCATTCACAAAAATCTTCAAAATTAATTTTCTATTCATTTACCCCAAGAAAAGGTTTCCATCATCCCCATGTTATTGTGCTCTCACCCCTTCCTGTCCATGGCCTCCACATCTTCCACTCTCATGCCAAAGATGAAGAGGTTGTCCTCTCCGGCCTCTTCTGCCATCTCCACGTTGGCGCCGTCCATGGTTCCGATGGTCAGGGCCCCATTCAGCATGAACTTCATGTTTCCCGTTCCAGAAGCTTCTGTGCCGGCAGTGGAGATTTGCTCAGACAGGTCGGCAGCAGGGACCGCTGAAGGACAGGGTAAACAAACTATTTTAATACTTTCCATTATGTTACTCAGCACTTTAATCACATATCAGGAAGAAAATTCAGTATGAGTGTCAAATATATGATAAGGCACCTTTTTCAGCCAGAGTGACTCTGTAGTTCTCCAAGAAGATGACTTTCAGGCGGTCACCCACCACCGGGTCATTGTTGACCACCTCACCGATGGCTGTGACCAGACGAATGATCATCTTGGCTGTGTGATAGCCTGGAGCAGCCTAGGATTGTAAGAGCATAAAATCGTAAAATCACTGAAATATATAGAGTGAGATGAAATCTTGTGGTCTGTATTTCAATCCTGAGCTTGGGTTCCTGACTGTGTGGAGTTTCTCCCTGTCTGTATGTTCTCCCAGTGTCCATGTGGATTTCCATGTGGATCTCCTCTTTCCTCCCACCTCCCTCTAGGTGGACTGGCTATGCTAAATTGCCAGAAAGTGTGATGTGTGTCGATGCATGTGTGTTGTGTCACACAATGGACTGGCATTCCATATAAGGTGTATTCCCGATTTGCACCAAGTGTCCACACCACAATCCTGGCCAATTACTAAAGATAAAAGAATAAAATATCATGGTCCCTAAGAGATAGACAGTGGTGGCCATAACTTATTTGGCAACATTTTTGGTGTCTTTTTTTTTTTAGTGTTTTTGTTTTTCATTTTAATTTTTATGTTTTGGTTTGGAAATCGTGGTTTTAATTCTAATCATATAACTTTTGCCTTTGGGAAAGAGGGATAGCGAGGGAGAATGGGGAAGAGGGTATATGCTGGCTTTAGCATATTATTGCCTGTAGCCAGTGCTGTGTTTTTGGCAGCTTTGACGATTTCTTGCATTGTGTTTTATCAGTGGAGCATTAGGGAGCATGAATTGGAGGTAAGATGGCAGACGGCCGTTAGTTCGTGAACTGAGATAGCTATCTATTACTTTGTGTGTTTGTGTTCCTATCTTTTTGTTCTCTATCTTGATTCTGAATGGATGTGTGTGTAGCTTGCAGGAAGCTTTCTTGCTTGGCTCAGAGAAGAAATATGTGCAATTAGTGAAAAAAGAATGTTTCTTCTGGACGTTGTATAACTAAGCCGTATAAATGGCGACCTTCAGACTTTGTTGCAGTGAGCATCAGTTGAGTTTACTATCAGAATTTTCTTCAGTATTGTGAGCTATTTTGAGTAGATTAATGACATATTATCCAGTCTATTTCAGTTCCAGGTTATAACACTGCAAATTGTGGAATAGTTCATGATGGTGAATACTTAGGCAAGACACAGTATGGGTGCTGTGCAGAGCACTACATAGTGTCAAGTCTATAGGGATATGATTCTGCGCACCTTTCCACCAATCATGATGGTTCTGGGAGTCCACTGCTTCTTGGGGTCCTTCTTGATGCCTAAAAACATATGTCTTGTGTCATGTGACTGATGGATGGATGCGAAGATGTGTAATGCATTGGGAGGTAGAAGAGCAGGAGAAAAGCACTCACGGTTATAGTAGGTGATAATGTGAAGGCAGTTGAGCAGTTGTCTCTTATACTCATGGATTCGCTTGACCTGGATGTCAAACATGGAATTGGGATTGATCTTCACCTTATAGTGTTCTTCCAGATGGGTGGCAAACTTCAGCTTGTTCTCCTGCAGCAGGAGTGAACACACACAGACATACTCTTCATCTCTGTGTCTTCTAAAAGCTGTGGTATATGACATGATAAAGGATCCTTAATTAAATATTCATGCACATCACTGATTTGAAGGCATAACAATAAAAGGAAACTGCTAAAGAAATGTTGAGCATCAAAACTGCAAACAAAATACCTTACTCTTAATCTTACTCACCTGTTTGACTTTGGCAATATCACGAATGAAAGCATCATCGTTAACAAAGTTTTGTAGTTTCCTCAGCTGGCCCAGGTCACGGATGAAATCCTCTCCTATTCTCTAGTACACACAACGAAGAATGGTCTTGTAATTGAAATGAAAGGTTTGCGGGGGAAGGAGCTAGTCTCTGTTATTCCACTAGAGGGCAAAATCAAGCCATAAACTCAGAGCCAAAAACTCAGCTACTGACAAAATGTGCTAATGATGTGATTCAAGCAAAAACTTGACTCTGTACCCAAGCTTAATTCCAAAATAACTTATTTGGGGGTTTCACTGCAACATACAGAATACTGATGCAAACATTTTTAGGTGTAAAAGTGTAAATTATGCAAACTATATATTTTTCAGCACTGCAAAACAAATTCATTTAGCAAGTGAAAATATCTTAATTATAGTCAAAAGCATCTAGTATTTCCTCTATGTCAGATGTCATTTTTACAGTGAATATTATGGGCTATTTTGTTTGGATTCCTGAAATATAATTCCAGTTAATTCCATAACAGTTCTAGGTTATATGATAAAATAATAATTTGGAAATTTTGGGGGATTTTGATAAGGAATTGCAGTCAGTTCATCTGTTTTGTAGACTGTATATATTCATATATGTACATTTGTGCATTCAGAATGTACCTTTCAGATCAGTGCTGATAAATGAACTAAGGCGATGTTGTTAGTGGTCCCTAAACTGATTTTTTTTTTGGTCCAGCCTGCTCAACATTGGACTCAGTGTAATGTGGCCCATTACGTAAAATGAGCTTGACACCCCTGTACTAGGCTAAAGACACCACAGGACACAGTATGACTCACTGTAACCTATAAATATGAACCAAATATCAACATGTAGCTGAATGCTGTAATGTTATTGGGGGCAGCCATCTGGACAACAAAAGTCACTCTTCTCCTGAGCTCCTAAGTGTCACCTTCCAAAGTCTGAATGTGGAAATGTAAAACTTTAATACATGTAATTCCACTGTTAACTTCAAATTGTAAATGAAAATTTATTGGTATATTGTTGGTATATAAAAATGATATAAAGTGAGATAACTTCCATTACTAGTTTACTAAAACATTGAACATCAGATACCAAATATGCCTTGGCAGATCAACTACATTAAGCAGAAATTTTTTAAAATACTAACCTCAGCAATAACCTCAGCCAGGCCAGGGTTGCACATGACCAGCCAGCGACGAGGGGTGATGCCATTGGTTTTGTTCTGGAACTTGTGTGGGTCCATCTCATAAAAGTCTTTGAACCTATTAACACATTCCATAATGGATATAAATCAAGCCGAGTAAAATATGATATATCTGACAAGTGTGTGTGTTAACTTGTGTGTGCGTCTGAGTCATACATACACAGTAGCTTTGAGGATGTCTGAGTGAATTTGCGCCACACCGTTGACTGCGTGGGCACCAACGATGCACAGATGCGCCATGTTGACCCTTTTAATTCCTCCCTCCTCAATCAGAGACATGCGGCGTAGGCGGTCCATATCACCAGGGTACAGGGAAGCCACACGCTGTACACAGAAAATATCACACACAGACTCTGTGAGCACAAACTGACCAGAACATCCATGGATGCATAATATTGAAAAGACATTTAATGTTATTTTATATACAGTTCACATTAACATTGAGTTCTTGTATAGAACAGCAATAGATGCCAATTCTATGTCCTTAAAAAGACTGTTATAAACTTTAAAAACTTTATCTTAAATCTAGATGTCCCATTAATGTCTGGTTCTGTTGTCTGGTTCCGGAAGTGTCAGCGATAAGGGCTCAGCCCAAATCAACTGACACTAAAAGCATCACCTGTCAGGCTGGTTGAATCTACAGTCTAGGCTAGAAGAAAATCAGCTATAAATAATCTGCTTTAAAACAGCAAATATTCTGATGTAGATGTCTTTTTGTCGCTGAAAAACAAGGGGAGCTTATCTCTACTAGCCCATCTACACCAGCTACTCCTGATGTAAAGACTGTGTGCTTATCTGACCTCCAGGTGGCGGCGATTGATCTCGTAAACAATCTCAAGGTGGCGAGGTAACAGGGTCTGGAAGAGGTCAATAGGCCAGCGCTCCAAAGCCTCAGGCAGCACTGTGTGGTTGGTGTAAGCACAAGTCTTCACAGTGATATCCCAGGCCTGAAAACACAACACAACACAACACATAGTGCTACTGAACATTCCACAAATGCTCGAGAAAGATATGAGGTTCTGAGGTCACGATTCCTCTTACCTTCTCCCACGTCAGCTTCTCCTCATCCACCAGCACCCTCATCAGCTCAGGGATTGCAAGAGCAGGGTGAGTGTCATTCAGCTGGATGGCCACCTGAGGGCAGACAAGAGACAAATATGGACTGAAAGACTCAACTAAGAAAGCTGGTTTCAGAAAACATGAGCAAAATGATGTGAGGAAGTAGAGTGTTAATTCTTTACCTTATCAGGAAGAGTAGTGAAGTCAGTGCGCACAATCTCTCTGGAGCCGAATTTGGAGGCCTTAAAGCGACGGATGATGTCCTGGAGGGTGGCAGCCACTACAAAGTACTCCTGCTTCAGACGCAGCTCCTTCCCCTCAAAGAACTGCAAAGAAGCAGAGAGATATGTGTGTTAATATAATAGTAAATGAAGCAAGCCGAGTTTAAATAAATAAAGTTAACTCACATTGTCATTGGGATACAGCACTCGAGAAATGTTCTCGGCCAAGTTGCGGTCCAGCACGGCCTGGATGTAGCCACCAACATTGACTAGAAACAAAAAGTAGGAAAAATTGTGTTTGATTCCGTCTCTTTCCAAGCACGGAAAGTTGTGCATAGCTTATCGCACAATTCTGTGTGACTCACAGTCTTTTAGGTTGAACTCGCACGGGGCCTTGGCAGACCACAGCCTCATGGTGTTCACAGCATTGTTCTTGTAGCCTGGTACAGGAGTGTCATATGGCAAAGCTAACACGACCTGCCAGTACAAATAAGTAAACAAGATCACATGGCTTCCATCGTGTCTGGAAAACACATGCGTACATAATGAAGAATTGTGTTTACCTGAGTGTCTACCCATTTGACTCCATCTGGATGGTGCTCTGTCCTGCCATAGAAGTGGACGGGACGCATGTATTCGGGGCGGGCTTTCTCCCAGGGGTTGCCATAGCGTAGCCAATCATCAGCTTCTTCAATCTGTTAGTTATTAAGTTTTCTAAATCAGCCATATTGTCTTGTGATTATTGGGACAAGAGCCAGTGTTAAATGTTATATACAAAGAGGTAACAAATTAAAAGATAAACTGGTGGTTAAGCTGTAGGGGGAATTTTGCTGGCATGGTTTGGGTCTACTTGTTCCCTTAGTGGGAAGTGTGACAAATCAATACAAAGTTATTCTGACTGATCACCAGGGTAGCCATATCTCAGCAAAATTTCCAACTACTTCTCAAAAAACACTCAAAAAGACCTGACATTAGTCTAAAAAGTTTAAGCATTGGAAAAAGGAGATAGATTTGTCTTCATTTTCTGTTTTTCATGGGAAACATGGTCAATTTGGTGCACACGCATTTCTGATCTGCAGTACATCTATTTATCATTGTCTGGTAATGCCATTATCCACTCTATGATCCTCTTTTCCCTCTCCCATTTTTTGCAATATGTCTTACAATAAAAAAGTTTTGTATATTATAGATACACTGTCTGCACTTACACTTTCCCTTTGTTTGCCATAGCCTATTTTTGGGAAAATTGATTAGATTTAATTAGATTAGATTTGATTTAGATTTTATTTGCTTTAAAAGAAGATGGTAACCTTAGGCTATTTTTAAAGCTGCTGATCCTATTATCCTATGATGAAGCATTTCTGTCCTGATGGGAGTGGTCTCTTCTAGGATGACTCCACCCCTATCCACATGCACAAGGGCTCACTGAATAATTCAATGAAGATATCCAACTGAGGGAATATCTTTTGGACTAATGGTGCTCATCCCTCTAGTACAGTTTGAGAGATGTGTAGAATCAGTGCCAAGGTGCACTGAAGCTATTGTAGGGACGCATGGAGTCCCAACACCTTAGTAGCACACTTTATGTTGAAATTTTTTCCTTTAATTTACTACCCGCCTGTATATTTCTTTGGAAAACAGTGATTTTTGACTCACCTGCCAGCCATTAGCAATTTTCTGGTTGAAGATGCCAAACTCATAGCGAATGCCATAGCCATAGGCAGCCAAACCAAGAGTAGCCATAGAGTCCAAGAAGCAAGCTAGCAGTAGGGATAAAAGGGATGGGGTGGGCACAAAGTGAGAAGGAAACAATTAACTACACTCTTTTAATGCATTTTAGCTTTTGTCACCATTTTCAATGATGCAGTCACTGGTAATTGTCTTTAAGTGCAACGATGCCATCAGTGGTGATTGAAATTTAATTAAATTCCTTAAAATTGGCCCATAATGTAATACTATGTTCATAAAACCTGATGAGCCCTTTGTCTATCCATTTCTATAATCATGACAAAAGAATCAATGAGCTTTTTAAAACTGTTAAAGGACAAGGAGAAAGGATAGAGAGGTACATACCAGCCAGGCGGCCCAAGCCTCCGTTGCCCAGTCCAGCGTCCTCTTCAATGTCCTCAAGCTCCTCCATGTCCAGACCCAGCTAGAACAAGAGCAGTTTTGTAACTGGTTTAAATAGAATTAACAAATCTAAGGCGTAATGCAATTTAAAGTTCTGTGGATAAGTGTGGATCAGGCACCTGGTACATAGCCTCATCACAAGCATTCTCCAAGCCCAGGTTGACCATGGTGTTCTGCAGAGTACGACCCATGTAGAACTCCAGTGAAAGGTAGTACACGCGCTAGAGAGAAAGAAAGCAGAGAGTGATTTATAAGCACCATGCAGTGAACAGGGAAGTGGTGGCTCATAGGTTAAGGCTTTGGGCTACTGTTCAGAACATTGTGACTTAAAATCCCAACACCGCCAAGCTGCAACTGTTGGTTCCTTGAGCAAGACCTGCTCAAGCAGCTCAATCGTATCTTGCCTCAATTGTAAATGACTTTGGATAAAAGTGTCAGCAAAATCTAAATGTAAAGGATAATTTCTATGAATAGGACATTCCTTTGTGATTCCTGGAGAAAGCTTCATTTTAACCAACAAATGCCATCTGTTGTCAGTATGAGCTTCCTTCCCTTCCCATTACAAAGCCACTTGAATATTTGTTTTATTTTTTAATTTGTTAATATATTTTTTCAGCTCATAAAATTCCGTAAATTTGCTGGAATTTTATCTAACGTTAGCTGAGCCATGTGCCCATCTAAAGTCCAACTTATCTTTGAATTCCAAGAGACATAACAAAAACATTGACACTTGAAATTACCTTCTGTGTTGCTCAGCTCTACATTCATAGAACATTTCTGCATTCATTTAGATGTTAACTCTCAGTGTTGTGTATTTGTGGGTGTCTAGCATGCTAAGCTAGATAGTGCAGTGTCTATTTGCACAGGGTATTTATTCATGCTTCCAGGTACTAAAGCTACTGGGTTAAATGGTCAACTGCAGTAAATATGGTAGCTATTTCAATATTTTTTAACAAATCAGCCATTTTTCTTAGTTTTCTTAGCTAAAATGTGAAGATACTCGGTGGATTTCCTGTAAACTGGTGGGACTTCAGTGGGTTTTGGAGGGATTTTTTTTAAAATAGTGGTTTAGTAGTAGAAAGAGTACAAGGTGCACACTGATGACATCAGTTGGGAGTGACTGGATTAAAGGAATGTTCTTTCAGAACTTCTTCCATCTGCTGGCTTTTTTAACATGTGATAATGTCTGTTCAAGAGAGTCTACCATCAGTGAGGTCATTGTTCACCATAAAAAACCCAAACAAAGCAACACCCAAGCCTCATCCCAGCTGTGATGCATGACAGAAGTATGCTGTGATGTTACTTTTAGGCCTGGATGATGGACCACTATTGGACCAAGGAATTCCAACTGTATAAGGTGCAAATATAGCAGTAGCACTACCAGTATTAAATTATTTGACTGGAGAAGCTGATAAACAACTTATAAAGAAGATCATGCTTAACCTTCTAGATAGATATAACAAAATAATAATAGACTATCCATTTTAGATTTCTGCACCAAACATACCAACTAAGATTGCATGGTGGTGTAATGGGTAGCATTGCCACCTTACAGCTCCGGTCCCCCGTTCAATTCTGACCTTGGGTTACTGACTGTTCGCATGTTCTCCCCAAGATTCCCTCTAGATTCCTTCTAGGTTCATAATCACATATTAGGCTCGTAATGTGTGTAAATAACAGTAATATTTTGCTATTTACTAGACCTATAGAGCTTTCTGAACCTTTCACTGTCAGAACATGTTTTGGCTTTGGGTGACATTATTTATAGGTTGGTTTTTGAGTTATTTACTTTTGGATTAAGCCCATTCATTTTATATGACAAGTCAAACAGGCTAATAACTATAATAACTCATTAAAAAGTATAATAAATTTGATAATGGTGGGTTGTCTTTTTCATGACTGTACCAAGATTACAAAAAAAGAAAGAAAAGAGACCCCTGGCTATGCTTAAGAGACCCTGTAGAGAGAGAGCAGCCAAAAGAACAGCAACATATAATTTTAAATATATATATATAACCCCTAACAGCCCCTACCATTGAGGAATCAGAGGAACACTGGCTTATTAAGTGTTTTTAAATCCTGATTAATTGTACAGGTCATTTACAGGTCAGTCGACTTGATATTTCAATGATCCGTAGTCATTTTCATAAATCCGTCATTATATTATTAAGTATTATAGAGGACTTAATATATTTGATCATAAAAGCTTCATATCAATAATATACTTTAGCATAAAAATTGTATGTAATCTTTTTTATGAGATTTTGGATTTGAAGAAGCGTTACATAAATAAAAAAAAATTGTCATTTTTTTTTTCACTTTACTGAATATTATTTATTTGCATTTAAATTTGCATATATCAAAAGAAATACAATATATCTGGCTACTGTAAGCATACTTTATTATTATTTTTTTTATTTTATTTTATTTTTATTACTTTTTTATTTAGTATTTTTAGAGGACTATAAGTTTCCCTGGTCCATTAAACTAATGACTAGCTAACATAGACCAAGAGTTTATCCCAGTTTTGTTGGAGCCCATGGGGTTCAGGGGTTTTTCCTCTCACTGTTGAAGACACGTTTATGAAGGGGTGGGAGGGGAGGTTGGGGTGCAGCGGGTCTAAGACTGGTGTAAAGGGGGAGACGAAGGTCACTGGTATTATGTAACCGTGGCATTTTGATTGCAGTAAAAATAACCGCTCCGGGGTCAGTAAAAAGGTTATGGAGTCTGTAAGCCTGCACTGTCACAGTTAGAGAAGCCATTAAAGTTTGAATAAAAAAAGCTTGAATTTTGATAGATGGTTTGACCGTCATACATTCCTTAGACTTAACTTCAATTTATATGATCCACTTTGCTGGGGTTGGTTTTCATGTCAGCCTGGATTTCAGCCCATACAGGGGAACTTTCCTATGGTGACCTTTCATCATATGAGAGAATGACTCTTGACCTTTGTAGCGAAGATACCTTAAACTCCCAGCAACCTTGGGCTTAGTGGGAAGAGAGAAGGTCAGAGGTGCTGGAACTGAACTGAACCATTCCTCACTAATAACCTGGCTAAAATACGCCACGTTACTGTTAGCACACTAACACAACAACACAGTGTATATATTTAATATGAAGTGCGCAGTGGCACTTCAAATTGGAAACATTAATAGGAACATATGTTTGATGTCAACTGTAATTTGCATTAAGTGGAACATCTCATTGGGTTTCAGATGAGCAGGCTTATACACTAAAAATGTATTGAATGTAGCATCAATTTAAAATGGAACAAGATAGAATCTGCATTTTAATATAATGTGAGTTGAAAGTCTGAAGCCATTTTAGTTGAATATTAGCAACAAAAAAAAAGTCCTGCATACTGTATCTCTGTAAAGTAAGCTGAAGGATAAGGCTAGGATGGTGACTGCAAGCACACATATGCAATGCCTGTATAACATCAAGGTGCATTATGCTTCACAAAATGATTAAGTTCTGCAGGTCTATCAACAGAAATAGTTTATTCAGAGCACATCTTCGTTCCATCCGAGTGAGAACACAGGCACTGTGTACTCAAAAAGACTCAGAGGTCAGTGTGAGTAGAACTTTCTTCGCCATGTCAGTAGATGCAGTGATCATTATTACCCATGCTTTATCATCCAGCCTCGCAAGCCGGTGTGCAATGTACACACTGCTCTAATATACTCAGAGATCATTAAGATCAATGTACTCTTTTTCACAGAAGATAATTTCCTGAGTTGTTATATGGACATTTTCAGATCATCCCACGATGAGGCTTTTATCAGTGAAGAGGTCAGAGTAGGTCAAGGATGGATTATTTATGGCGACATTAATGTAACGCAAACGTCCCAATGAACCAAAATGTGGTATTGCCAGTGAGTGGTATAAATGTAATAATACTAAATAACACACCGCATGACAACCACGAGAGAGTGAAATGATCCTTGAATAACCTTTTGTTTGGCTGGATGAAAATTAAATGCAAACTCTTTCACTCAGTGATTTAATGTTATTGCATACATTTGAGAAGGGAGCTTATTAAAGCACATTTTTCTTGCTTACATCTATGGGAAAGGCCAAAAAATGGACCTGAGTATGATTTGAAGAGGTAACAAGATTAGAATTAGGGTTAGCATGTATCTTTTCTTACAACTTTATTTGGATAAAATTATTGAATGCAATTTAATCTCCCTTGCTTGTTTGAATTTGTACACATTTCTCATTAGGTCAGGTCAGTGTTTATAGAATTTGGGTATGAACACTGCTGACTCAGCAGGTGCAGAATGGATGAGCACTGATGGACACGATCACACCTCTGAATTTCGGATGTAATCAACATTATTTTACCAATAATCAACATTATTTTTTTCCTTACCATATTCAGTTCAGGTCTCCAGAATAAGCCTTTAATTAGAGAGCAGTCTGTAATTTTTTTTCAAAATATACACAGATGTGTTGAAAGTTTTGAAATATCTTGTCCTTTAATTGTGAAAAAATAAGTCTCAGACTTTTCAAATTGATTTTACACTTCACAGTGTTTTAGTGTATAGTTTTATTGCTCATTTTAAAGGGCATTAACTGTATCAAGAAAACATAAAATATGAAATGTGGAATGTATTGTGGTGGCTGCATTATTTTAGAAAATATGTGAATGTGAATGTCAGAAAAGCAAATTTAGAAAGTTAGTGTCTTGAATCTATATTGTGTCAAAACGTCATTGAAGTTTTAATAGTAATTTTTCTGGTCTAGGAAAAATGCCTTTAAATAAAAATAAATGATTAAAACACATTTTTGATGTGGTTTTCTCCAGGTTCTCAAGTTTCTTCCCACATCCCAAATACATGCTGATAGTTGAATTAGCCTTGAAAATGCCTGTGTGTGTGTGTGTGTGTGTGTGTGTGTGTGTGTGTGTGTGTGTGTGTGTGTGTGTGTGTGTCTGTGTGTGTGTGTGGTGCTCTGTGATGGACTGGTGTCCCATCCAGAATGTATTACTGCTTCATGCCCAGTGTTCCCAAGATAGACTCCAGATCCACCACAGCCCTGACCAGGAAAAAATGCTTACTGAAGAAGAATGAATGAATGAATGAATGAATGAATGAATGAATGAATGAATGAATATGTTGCATATACACTCTCAGAAGGGTACTAAACTGTATCTTTCCTTGTAGCTGGGCTGGTACCCTTATCTTTTATACCTTTAATTGTATTTTCTCCTTGTAAGGTTGAGTAAAGGCACCTTTCTAGGTAAAAGATACATGCTAGGTGAAAGATACAGAAGGGTATCACCATAGTGACAAGGAATGGTACAGTTTATATGCTTTATCAAGTTTTAGAAATAAATGCCTTTAAGTTAAATATTTTTACACACCAGCAAAAAACAAACAAACAAACAAACAAAAAAAACCTGCATATGCAAATACTAAAAAAACAAAAAACAAACAAACAAACAAACAAATATATATATATATATATATATATATATATATATATATTATGTGAGCAAATATTTTATTTATTTATTTATTTATTTTTAGATATATGTACATGCAGTAATACCCTGTATTTTGAACGTAAAGAAATATATGCAGACACTGGGAGACTTTTCTGAACTGCACTTACTTTAGGGTCCTTCTCGTAGTAGTGCTGCTGGGTGCGGATCCACCTGCCCACCAGGTGATCCCTGACCGTGTGCGCCAGGGCGAAGTAGTAATCCCGCTTTGTGGCCACGTTCCTGTCCTTCACCAGTGTGAAGTGTAGGTGCCGGTTGAAGTTAGTCTTCAGGTCCGACACGTTCTCCACGCCGGCTAGACCTCTTACAGAAATCTGTTTCCTTCTCTCATAGTCCGACAGTGGCTTGGACATGATGCTGAATGCGCCCACAGTACACTAAACACACAGAAGTGATCTGAGCAGAAAGCCTGAAGCTGTCACCGCAACGCCGCTTCAACCCTTACAGCTGGGCAGATTTAAATCCAACCTCATTAATATTCATAAATGGGCGGGGCTTTATTAACAAGGCGGCGCTGTTAGGGTTTAACTCTGGAACAGAAATATTAGGGCCTTTAATAAGGGTGAGTTCAAGAGTTTATAAATTGAGGGTTGTAAATTGTACAGTAGCTAAACACTATTATTTTATTATTATTATTATTATTATTATTATTATTATTATTATTATTATTATTATTATTATTTTAGCAAAAGCAGTAATACCAGTGAGAAACTACAACTCCCAGAATCCCATGCTGCTTGATCCACGTCTCTGACGCTCTGTTTGAGAAGTGGAGTAGACTGAGACATTAATAGCTCTGTGTGACCCGTTCTAAAGGCCGTGATATTTGAAAGGCATGCTTTGTGAATGTCAGAAGATATCACCATCTCGTCTAACGTTGCAATACCTACAGGAGAGATGTACTGTAAATATTAAAGAAAAAAGTGCAATGACAATCCAAACTGGTTTTTGCACTGAGTGTGTGCATATCTGTGCACTGATTAGGGTTTTTTTTATAAAGGGGTAATAAAGGGTAATAAATTGCATAGCGTATATTACATAAAAGGCAATACGACATCTGCAGTGAAATAATTATAACATTCCCTGGGAAAAAATCTTTTATTACCTAATGATGTTTAACCTGTAGGGTCAATTCAGGTCTAGTGGCACGTGAAATAACCTGGGACAGTTCAAATTTTGCAGTGTTTCATTTCTTCCATTGAACAGTTTCATTACACAGCCACAAGGGGGCTCTTGCACTGCCACGTGACCTAAAGCAGCTTCGATATCAATTAGACCACATCATGCAGCTTAGAGCAACTGTATCCATTTAAAGGAACCTTCTTATTGGCTGAAGATCTAAATGTGGTTGTTTAAAATGTAAATAAAGAATACTGTGAAAATTATGGGAACATGACATACACCAGTATACACTCACCGACCCCTTTATTATTAGGAACACCTGTACACCTGCAAGTATCCAAAATCTCTAAACAGTTTGCTCATTCACCTCTGACTTCACTCATCAACATGGTGTTTAACTACCACTCACCTGCTCACTGGATGTATTTTTGTTTGTTTGTTTGTTTTGTTTTCACACCATTCTCTGTAAAATCTAGAAACTGATATGTGTGTGTGTGTGTGTGTGTGTGTGTGTGGGGGGGGGGGGGTCAGCAGTTTCTGAAATATTCACTTGGTTTTAAAGTGATTTCTATGATTTTTTTTTCTTTAGGCACAGTAATGAACACAACCTATTATTTTAAAAGTTATATTCATTGTATCATCATTTTAGTTAGCCAATTTGACTGACTGCTTGAATTAAACAAGTTTAACCCAAACTCATTGGCATATTGGCATATAAATAATGTTGGCATATAAATAATGTTACTCGGAAATAATGTGTTTTGTCAGCGGAAGTTCAGAAATAAAAAGTTCCATGGCTCCAATAAATAGACAAAATATTACTGCATACATTTTAATAATGTGGATGAAATAAATCTGCACTGATGTGGTGCATGGAATTAAAGTTAAAGGATTTTCTGATTAGGCTCCTGTAATAATGCAAATTGCATCTTAATGCCTTAATGAACACTTCTGCATGTACTGAAGCATTAAAAACCAAAAGTAAATGTGTGAAAAGCAATTTTATTATTAAATTTTATTTTTATTATTAAGCTTTATTATTACTTATCTAAAACTATTATAGACAACTCTGCTGTTTTGCCTGAAAACATCAGTCAGTCTCTTTAGGTTTGCTTGTAATATGCATGACTACTAGTACTAATACTAAAATTGATGCTAGTCTAACCTGGTATTGGCAAAGAAAACAGGTCAACCTTAGTTTAATACTATATATCCAGTTAGCAAATTAGCCAAATGTACGTCAGATTAGATGGAGTTCATGTCCTCTGGCAAAGGAGACGAGTCTTTGCATATTCCAGCATATTGGAACATTTTATTGAGGTAGCAGTGTAGCAGAGCAGTGTTTTTTCCATATGCAAACACACAATAGCTGAAACACTAACTGCATAGTGAATAGCTATAACACTAACTGCAGAGTGAATAGCTATAACACTAACTGCATAGTGAATAGCTATAACACTAACTGCAAAGTGAATTGCTAAAACACTAACTGCAGAGTGAATAGCTATAACACTAACTGCAGAGTGAATAGCTATAACACTAACTGCATAGTGAATAGCTATAACACTAACTGCATAGTGAATAGCTATAACACTAACTGCAAAGTGAATTGCTAAAACACTAACTGCAGAGTGAATAGCTATAACACTAACTGCAGAGTGAATAGCTATAACACTAACTGCAGAGTGTAGTATGAAAAGGTTTTTCTACACTGATGAACTTGACTGGATGCTAAATTGAGACCATTTGATTGATATATAGCATACAGACATTGGCTAAATGAGAGAAAAAACCTTTGTGATTTGTAACAAGTCCTTCAAAGATCTAAATAAAAATGTAAGGAGTAAAAAGTAAGTTTTTTTTTCAAAAATATAATTGCACAAGAGTATTTAGTTTCATAAATAAAGTATAAATACTGCAATATAATACTTAAGTATATTAGCTAAGTACTGAAGTATTTTCCACCCCTGTGCACAAGTACAACCCGACAAGATGCTAGTGGTTGAGTGGGTGTGTTTTAGCAAAACAACAATCTTAGGATTATCATAATAGTTTTAACTATTTATAGTAATAGTTTTAACTTTTAACCAAATCCACTTGTGGCATAGGTTGTGTTGAAAAATCTCTTGTGAGTCGACGTGGAAATGTGTTGGGTGCTTTGAGGGCGTTGAGGACGTATGAAAGGAACCCTTTGGTTAACAACAGGAAATGCAAGGACTGTAGGTTTCACAACAGGCCGGAAACAGAGTGTAACACACAGATGTGATCACGGTGAACCCCTGCTCTTGCTCGTCTTTAGTTTCTCACACCTTCAAGTACATTCTCTTCTTATTTTTTCACAAATCGGGGAAACATATTTTTAATAGGATAACCGTATCATTTTTCTGCCGCAAACCTTTAAAGTAAGTGAGTATGACATATTGTATAAGTATTAAATAGCTTTTAGTAGTGTTTTCATTGTTATATTCCTTTTATTATTATTTTATTATTAGCTATTTCTATAATACACTGTTGTTTGTACCTCAGCCATCTCCAGTAAGTGAGGGTGTGGGAGTTTTTATAGTTGCATGAGAATTACTGATGGTGCTCATATCCATATAAATTGTTCTGAGCACCCTTTTTATTTTCGAATGTTTGCACTGCTTCACACGCTTCTGCCATACAGTATTTGCAGAGTGACAAAGACAGATCGAAGAGAGGCGTGGAAAATCGAGAGGCGGAAAACAGGAGCAGAGGGAGAGAGTGTGAGAGAGAGAGACAGAGGGAGAGAGAGGCAAAGGAAGATGGAGAGCGTTTTATTGGATCAGTCAGCCAGCGTGGAAGAATTGGTGGAAGCCTGCATCAAAGCTTTCGGTCAGTAGTCCCACTCGCTCTCATGTAAGCTCACTGATCAAGCAGCTCAGATGCAGGCCGGACATTTCTCTGTGCTGATTAGAGGGATCCCCTCGCTTTCTGTGTCAGTGTGAATGAAGTTCTCTTTTCTTAACAAGTCAAAGTTCTGTTTTGTCTTTCTCATTAATTCAGGAACAGATATGAGGGCAGTCACGATTTGATCATGCATCCGAGTCTCACTCAAAGCTCTTTCTCTTTCTCTCTCACAGATGATGAAGGAGTGCTAAAGGACGCCTCGGCGGTGCGGATGTTCCTCATGATGCATCCCTGGTACATTTCCTCCACTGATTTTGCCAAGAAACTCCTTCTCAAGTATCCTTTTCTACACCATGTGGACAAAAATAGCACATTACCGTTAGACTGCCACACATTGTGATAACAATATATTTATATCATGAACAATTTATTTAAACAACCAAATGATGTCACGTTTAAAGATTGTTCTACATTAATTTGACAAAAATTAAACGTGCAGTCAATGATATTGACAATTTTGAGATTTTGAAACAGCATTTACCTTCAGTGTCCTTTCCAAAACAACACCCCCAAAACACATATTAATGTGTGCTGGTTAAACTAAATGCTAGTGAAAGAGCAGGAGCTTTCTGAAATGATTGATATGTAAGTAGGAACACCTCCTTGTTCTGACTGGTTGGATGTTAATGGTCTACTTCATTTGTTTTTTCTTTTGTTTCGGGGGAAGTCAGATGTTTTCCTCTGAGTAGATATTTTATTGACAGTTACAGAAATGTGTGGCCTGATGCAAAGCAGAGTGAATTTTACCACTCTGAAGTTAATTATTTTCCATCAACAGCATCTCTTGAAGTGTTTTTAGCGATTGCAAACAATTCAATTTTTTTTTCATACTTTTAATCCATTTATAGCTACATTTACTTTTGTGGAATGTCCCTGAAATTAGTTAGTTCCTGTTATCACTTACGTTATAGTAGTTGTTCTCACACCTGTTGTTCTTTGTTTCGCTCTCTTGAAGTTGAAGACAAAAATATGCAGCTTGTCATGTTAGTTACAGCTTTACCTCTGTAGACTCCTTCAATACAGAAAATGTCACCATATCAACAATTAGACATTTTTCTTTGTTAAATAACAACACATTAATTTGTTTGTTATTAAGCTTAGATTATGTGGAGCATCTGCTATACACTTCCCTGTGAATGAGATGTTACTACAGAAATGTATTATGTATGTATATAATGTATGTATTAGATCCAGCATTAGTATAAACCTTGCAGCCAGCACTATTGCCACAGCTGCTGTTGTAGAAAATTATTCAACACATTCTGCCCAATCAGAGTTGAGAATTCAACAACGCTGTGGTATAATAAAAATTTTAAAATTCTGCCCCCACATTTAGTGTTTTTTTTATCATCCCAGTATTTATCAAAATTCTCACAAAAAAATTACATAGAGTTAAAATTGAAGTTAAGATACTTATTTGTAATTTACAGATCTCTGGATTTTATCAGTATAGCAATGACCACTACTGTGATGAAGATTAAGAGACATAACACATAAAAGATATCATGTGCATCTGTACTTACTTTGCAGTCTGCACCCCATCCTTCATACTCCTAACATCATAACTGACTGGAAGGCATAATTTACCTCTCTTGGATGTCAAGTTTTTCGCACTGCGTGCAGTTTGTCATGTGTCAGTGCTGTCACCGTAAGAAATGCTTGGCACTGTCACATGATCATTTTTCACACCTTTCTTGTATTGAATTACACTGACAAAATGGAGATTTACCGTAACAGCATAACAGGTCTCAGAATTGCTCTGCTGGTTGCTGCTCTCAGATTTGTCATCTTGTCAAGTAAGTCGAGAATCAAATCAAGAATCGAATTTGTTTGCTGACCTGTAAATAAAGCTTGTTCTGTTTGGTGCACCCTTATAGTGTCGCAGCTCACAGAAAATGGCTGTGGTGAGACTACCCAAAGCTCTCATTGTTTTCATGTAGCATGGAGACCTATTTCATGCCTTGCTAAGCTCCACACTTTATCTCTCCTTCTTCCTCTCTGGCTGTCTCGCCTCTTCTCAGATACTGGATGAGCGAGTTCCCAGCCGAGTTTGACCTGAACCCAGAGCTGGCTGAGCAGATCCGCTGTCTGAAAGAGCTGCTTGAGCAGAACGGTGATGTGAGGCGTAGTCTACTCATAGACATAGACAGTGTGTGAGTCAGGCAGCACACTACAGCCATCCACTTCCTTTTTTTTTGATGTGTAGAGTCACATGGGGACAGGGATATAGTCCTAACTTGAAGATCATATCATTTATCCACATATCCATGTGTTCTGGAGATCTAAGTAACTGCTGCATTCATTCATTTATCTTCAGAAATCACTTTATCCTGGTCAGGGTTGTGGAAGGTCCTGAGCCTATCCAGGTAACACTGAATGCAAGGCAGAAGAATTCACCCCAGATTGGCTGCCAGTCCATTGCAGGGACCAATATATGCACACATTCACATCTAGGGGCAATGTTGTGTAACGACTCTGCCTACTCCTTGTTTTTCGGAGGAGAACCCAGAGGAAATCCATGTGAACATTAGAAGAACATGTGAAACTCCACACACAATAACCTGAGCTCAGGTTTGAACTGGGAACTATTTTCTTCTTTTAGGTGGATTGGCTATGTTAAATTGCCCTAGAAAAAATGCTATTTATTGGAGCTTTTCATTCCAGGACTTTCCACCAACAAAGCAAGTCCAAGTTGACATTATTTATAGCCTTAACTGTTTTTCAGTTAATGTTTGAATTAAACCCATTTAATTTAAGCAACCAGTCGAACAACCTAATAAACATAAGAACAATGGAGAACTATTTCTAATAATGATCCAGTGAACCAATTCATGCAGCTTGGTAGTTTTGGGTAGGCCTATTACAATTTTTTTTTTATTTTAGGTAATCATGAAATGGTTAAAGCTCTGTGATAACCACATGACTGACCACATGAGTTTGCTAATGTACGTTATCTATTGCTCTCTTCAGCCCATCATATGAGTGGAAGCGGCAGCTGTGCTCGGGTATTCAGAAGAAGAGTAAGACCTCTCTGCTGTTTGACCACTTGGACTCCTCGACCCTGGCTGAGCACCTGACCTACATGGAGTACAAATCCTTCTGCAAGATCCTGGTGAGGTGCAAACCAGACCTGCAAAAGTGTGACAATTACTGGGAAGGTTTGTTTGTTTAGGTCTGATCCCTACAGTAAAGACTTCAACACCCTCAAAGAAAGTAAACACAAAATAGGAGGATCTTAAAATTACACACAATAAATAAATATAGTAGTTATCAGAAAAAATGTTTCAGAAAGATAGATATAACTTACACCTACAATGGACCATACAATTTCCTAACTGTGGTAAACTGCCATATGAATCCATTGCCAGTCCAATCAACTCATGTGGTTTAGAATGCATGACACTGACTATCTACTAATGTCAGCTAGTTAACTTATCTTGCTAGCCAGATAACCACATGCATGCTAGCTAGTTATACAATGATAGTTGGGTAGACTAAACTACTCAAGTTCAAATATTTTATATACTTTATAGTATAGAGTTGTAGAAGAGTAATTAAATTATGAGGCCAGGTTCCTCTCAAGATTTCTTCCCCATGTTTTTTTAGGTAGTCTTTCCTTTCCACTGTCAATGGTTTGCTCATTAGGGATCTAAAGCTACATCCAGATTTCTGTAGACGTTCTTTGTGACAATATCTATTGGTAAATGCACTAAAAAAATTTAATTAAATTGAAAATTGAATGTCTCCAGTTCCAGGACTACCACAGCTTTGTGATGCAGGGCTGCACTGTAGATAACCCCATCCTGGAGCGCTTCATCACCCTCTTCAACAGGGTGTCACAGTGGATCCAAATGATGGTGCTCAGTAAACCTACAGCCCAGCAGAGAGCCACCGTCGTCGGCGACTTCATTAAAGTGGCCCAGGTTAGACCAAGACTCGTGACTTAGTTAGGCATCTTCTGAGAAGACAGGCCCATTAATATTGGATGTTTGTATGTTTGTTAATTTTCAGAGGTTGCTGGAGCTGCAAAACTTTAACACTCTAATGGCAGTGGTAGGGGGACTGAGTAACAGCTCCATCTCCAGACTTAAAGACACTCAGGCTCTTATTAGTAGTGATGCTCGAAAGGTAAAGACTATTTACAAATCCAGATGAAACCACTAAAGCATAGGTTTTCCTAATATATCTGTATTTCCCATATGAAAGTGATGGCAAATGTATGAATACCCATGTTGGAGGCACATTTTTATAGTGTCTTCCAGTAAGAAATGGCCCTGTTATCAGGCCAACAAATGCAGTATTTCCCATGGCATGGCCATTCAGGAGTGTCTCCTTATCTTCCCTTTTTTTTAGTCTTTTGTCACACTGACTATTTAACAGTGTCACATCTCTGACAGTTCCGTTACGTTTTATCAGGTGTTTGAGGGGCTTGTGGAGTTGATCACGTCCAGCGGGAACTACAGCCGCTATCGACAGCGCTTTTCAGAGTGCACGGGCTTCCGTTTCCCCATCCTGGGTGTGCACTTGAAAGACTTGATCGCTGTTCACGTGGCCCTTCCTGACTGGGCTGACCCAGAGAAAACCCAAGTCAACCTCACCAAGACACAGCAACTCTACACCATCCTGCAGGAGCTGGCACTGATCCAGGCCACACCGCCTGAAATCGATGCCAACCCAGATCTCCTCAGCCTGCTCATTGTGAGTCCAGGGCTAAAAAGTGTGCAAGCATGGTCTTAAGGACGAGGATTATCAACTTAGCTGCTATCTTTAGGAATTGCAACAAGCACTAACAGAGGCCTGACTGGGGCAGGAATCATGCTGCCTTGTGCTTGCACTATGAAAATGTTCAGTGGAGAAGGAGCAGGGAACAGGACAGTTAATCACAGGGTTGCCATTTCATGGTTTTTACTCCAAATTGGGCTAAATTAATAATACTCCATAATTGGAATTAAATCTAATACATTTCTGCAAACAAAGGCAAGGTGTTAGTGCAGACAGAATGTCTATGATGTACAGAACCATTTCTGTTATAAGATATATTCTGAAGATTGGAAGAGGGAAAGGGGGATTATGGAGTGGATCATGTCCAAGCAACAGAAATTCATCTCCCACACAAAGACCTGAAATTTTGCAGCATTAACCAATTATCAGATTTGTTCACTGAATTTAAAGTTTGTTTGTGTATTATAATGGAAGCCTTTCTCTTTCAATGAGTTTAGGTGTCTCTGGACCAGTACCACACAGAGGAAGAGATATATCAGCTTTCGCTGCAGAGAGAACCACGCAGCCTGAAATTATCAGTGAGTCCCTTCCACTGGTATCAGTTCTCCATAAAGCACCAATAAGAACCTTGTGACAGAAACTTGCCTCAAATTACTACCATTTATGACATGGTTTTGACAGATTAATGTACTGATTTTGATTGCATAACCCACTTACTTGCGCTTGCAGCTGGGAAATTGGACTACTACCCTGTAATTATTCTTTTTAGGCCTCAGGCATGAGTCATTTGTTCAAATCCATCAGTGCCATGCTATATTTTGCTATACTGACTTCTCCATTTATTTTGACTTGTTAGGCATCCAGCTCAAAGCCACAATCTCCTTTAATAGAGCAGTGGGCGTCTTCAATCAAACCCAAGGCTGATCCAGTGATCATCAACAAACACATAGAGAAGATGGTGGAGGCAGGTTATTCACCCACGACTTTTTTTTTTTTCATTTGTGATTTTTTTAAAATGAGCTAGCACATTCTGAGCCATTGTTTTATTTTTCAGTCTGTATTTAAAAACTTTGACACGGATGGGGATGGCTACATCACTCAAAAGGAGTTTGAAAGCATCAGGAGCAACTTTCCTTACCTCAGCAAGTTTGATGACGTTGACCAAAACCAGTGAGTTGAGTCAGACGGGGTTTTGATACATGTACTATACGGATTAGCTTCACATTTCTGTCTTTGTCTTTTGCCTAAAGGGATGGCAGAATTAGCCGAGAGGAGATGATTGAGTATTTCGCCAAGGCCAACTCCATGCTGAACTGTAAGATGGGTTTTGTGCACACATTCACTGCCATGAACTGCTTCAAGCCCACAGTCTGCCAGCACTGCTCAGGCATTGTGAGTATGCACACACATTTTGAATAAGATAAGAGAGTTGAGAATAAATGAACAAAGAACAAATTTAACCAATTTTCTACTCCAAATGTACCTCGAATCACTTGATTCAATCATTAATTTAATTAATTCCCCCAAACAAATGCAAATTGTAAGCACATACACTGTGTCTACGATGTACAGAACCATTCCTATTAAGATATATTGCGAAATATATTTAAGATCAGGAGAGGGAAAGGACAATTATGGGGTAGATAATGTCTGTACATCAGAAATGTGTCTGCACCACACAAAAGCTGAGAAAAAGAAAAAAAAAAGTGTTTTCCTTCTCCAATGCCCAAATTTTTCAGGCCTTTTGTGTGGTTTTTTTTAAATTTTTTTTAGATGTAGTCTTTGGTAAGCACACCTGCTGTATCGAATGCTGTTGAACAAATGTACATCTAAAAGGGTTCAAAACAAGCTGCTATATCCTGTATGCTGGATGACTGTACGTTGCCAAATCTCAACTAGGTTTTATGGGGTTACTCAAAAAATTCACTAGACAGTAGCCTATAATTTAAGTGTAATAGACTCTCCTCTTAATTTTGTTTGAGGCTATTTTGGTATTTATGCTGTCCTGCCTTACTAAAACCCCTACATTGTGACTTACTGTAATGCATCAACATTCAACAAAACTTCACCATGTAGCTGAGCGCTGTAACATTATGGGGCAGCCATCTTGGATTAGCAGAATCAGTTTTTTTTTTTTTAAACAATTACATATCACTCTAGGCCACACAGCCCAGAATTTAAAGTGATATTGTACCAGAAATGTGGTTATACTTTAAAGCTAAATTTGCTTAAATAGAAGACTGCACCTGATATTTCACAAGATAATTCATTTAAAAATGAGATTGCATAGCTGTACTGTATTGTATATGATGATTTGTGCATGTAATCACTGAATACATTTTGAGTGAGTTAGGCTTCTATTATTTTTCCAGCCACATTAGATCCTGTGCAAAACTAAAAAACAAACATTGAACACCAAACAAAGTGTAAATAATCTTGTTTCATTTCTTCTTCAAACATATTATGGATTCTCATGTCCTGTTTTGGAGGTGGGAGGAGTATGATTTTGTTGTTGTTCATGGTTGTTGAAGTTGTGAGGTGCAGAAGGGTGTGGACATTTACCACTTCCTGCTTTCTCATTTCCTGTTCAACAGCCACCCAAACCTCATGTTTTTCATCAGTGTGCACACTGATACCATTTTGCCATTTTATTATTAAACTATATATATATCTGGATGTGTTTCTTCATCATTCTGTCGTCTGTCATAACATTGTCATGTTGACCTAACATGTTGTTTCTTTAGATGTGGGGATTTTACAAGCAAAGATACAAATGTAAAGGTATGAATGTTGTTGTTAATTAAAATAAACTGGAGCAATTAAATCAAATAATACAGAATGAAAAAGTTAAAAAAAAGACCCCCATCTTTGTCTCTCCTACCCTGTTAGTGTGTGGTGTTAGCTGTCATAAGGACTGCTGTGCTCGTTTGGCTGTTGAGTGTCGAAAACGGACAAAAAGTGTCAGCTTTGACAGCAATGCTCCACGCATTAGTCGCTCTTTCAGCTTGCCTCCTTCTACTAGACCAAACTCCAAACCTGAGTGTGCAGGTAAACCACACACAAATGCACACACACACACACACACACACAGACATATGCTAATACCCACCATTTGTAGCAAAGGCACTGCTCGTGAATTTTCCCTAGCATTAATAATGCACAGTGTACACCTGCTCCAGTGATAATATACTTCATTATTGCACACACTCGTCTCTCAGATGTCCTCTCTCTCTGCTCAGTCATCACAGAAGAGACTCAAGAGAATCTAGACGAGGAGGTGTTTGATGACTATCTTTGAGAAGGTAAGAAAAAGATAGTCGCAAGGGGTTTAGCGTATATTACACAGTATAAGATGCTTTCCCTCATTTCAGTCTGCTCTGAGGGAAAAAAATCAATATTTGTTACTTTATTATAGTCACATAAATTCCCTATGATTTAATGATTTCTGCTTGCTGTGACTAATAGGTTTTGTTACCAGTGACAATGATGAAACCTGTGATTTTACATCATGTATCTTTTTTTTAACATTAGTATATACTGTAGGTGTCATAAAAATTAATAGATATTAGCCATACAATATTATTCAGCCTGTTTGTGCATTTTTGTTTTGCACATTTTAAGGTTTTCTTTTTCTAGAAATAAATGCTTACAATTAAATAAAATTATCTGCCAACAGAACAAGACTTTTTAAAGCTTGAAATTAGTAAAATAAACGTTTAGAAATAGATTTAATAATCACATATTTGGTTTCCTGTAATTTTGTAATAGAAAATGCTAGATAAATCTGACTATATTCAGAAAATTTTCACTTGATATCATTTTTTGCAGTGTATGCACACCTTTACACCAAATTAAAATCTATCAGCAATGAAGTTTAATATCTAATCTTCTTCATTTCTTCATTTTTTCACTGGCTCTACAAAGTTAATGCAGTTAACAGAAGTCATCGAAGTCTTTCGTCTTTCCTTTTTTGTTAAATTTTAGTCATGTATTAAATGAAAAGATTTTGGATGAGATAACTTTCTATTACTTTTCAGTGCAAGACTAAAGAAGCCATCTCCTTGGCTGACTACATTTTGGGCAAGAGGAAGATTGTGTTTTATAGTTTCTCTGAAAATTCCTTTAAAGATCAACGTCTTTCATTTCCACAGGAATACACTGTGCCTGTAAAGCTGTAGAGCTCATCATATGACCCAGTCATGGATCACCACCACGTCCCAAAACTGTGTGTGTTTGAAGCTACGATACGGTCCACACTTCCCATTGTGAATATTGCAACTCATCTACCACTCACTGGCCACTTCGAGACTTTAAGATCTTCAAATGTCCAGTTTCAGTGTCCACTGTATCCTCAGATTCCAGTTCTTGTCTGATAGGAGTGGAACCCAATGTGGGCTTCTGTTGTTGCCTCAAAGTTTGGTGTGTTGTGCATTCTGAGGTGCTTTTTTGCTCACCACAGTTGTACAGAGTGGCTATTTGAGTTACTTTCAGCACTTCCTTTCAGCACGAACCAGTCTAGCCATTCTCCTCTGACAAAGAGAATCAACAAGGTGTTTCTGCAGAACTGCTCCTCCCTGGATGTTTTTTTTTGTTGTTGCTTTTTGAACCATTCTGTACAAACTCTAGAGATTGTTGTGTATGAAAATCCCAGGAGCCCAGTGTGATATTTGATGTGAACATTAACTGAAGCTCTTGACCTGTATCTGCATGAGTTTATGCATTGCACTGCTGTCACATGATTGGTTGATCGCATAACTGCATGAATGAGCATGTGTACAGATGCTCCTATTAAAGTGGCCAGTGAGTGTACAAGTAAATAATAATAATAATAATAAAATTCACAGCTTGAAAGTCTTTAGTTTTTTGATTAAATGAAATGTTTTCGTTGTGAGCTTTACTAAACAGCAGACTCTTGTTTTCTAGTAAATATTTTTTCTTGAAACGATAGTTTTTCTGGATAATCTGTTTTGTTTTTTTTCAATTGAAATTGTGACTCTGAATAAATTGACAAAGCCACATTTTATTTCATTAAAATATGATTTAATCAGTGTGAATTTACAGCCACAAGGTCACATGAATGACATTTCCTGCAGGCATAATGGCCATCAGCATGATATTTCTGTATAATTCTATGTTCTGAGTGCCAGTAGAGGGCACTGTTGGCACAGCTGGATTTGTAACTCATCCATGTCCCTGGACATACATTTGTGTAACCATAATGCACATGTGAATTGCTTCGAATGTCTCAAAAGTGTTAACATTAAAGTTTTGTTCTTTTTCAGGTATTAAACATGTCCTTTTTTGCATCGGTAAAAGATGTATGTTTTTCTGCATAATGTAACATCTTTCATTATAGACAGGATCAGTCACTTCTTTGAGAGCTATAGTCAATCTCATTCCCTGCTGCTCTTAGACAACCAGCATTATTAGATAATGATTTCCATTTATTGAATTGGCCTCTGATGAGTAGCTAATCTTGCAGGTTGCAGGTTGTGCTCTGAAGCTTCGATTACGTCTAGCTACCTCTCTGCACCGGCTGTGATTTCTGACAAAGCTTTAATAGCAGGGTGAAAGCATGGACGCGGTGGGAGTGCATGGCCCCCTGCTGCTCACATAACCACAGGTTTCTATGTGACTCCGAGCTTTGCTTTTATACTCCAACTCTCTGCTCTTGTATGTCACATGCTTTTCATTTATTTTCCTTTTCACATGGCCTGTTTTCAGCTTCTTTGAGCAATTGAATTATTCACCCTCTCTCATCAACAGTGCAACTTGTGAGGTACAATATTGATAATGTTTTCCATTTATGAAGGATATAAAAACAATAATAGGCTAAGCAAAGCCTCAGAAGAACTCTGGGATGGCGCATGTCTCGAGCGAGCTGCTGATAGGTTCCTGATATGGAATTATTCCATTACAATTAACCTTGTGAAAGTCTGTGCATCAGGGAGCAGACTATTCTTCTTTTCAGAGTGAATGCATGTTTTGGTATCGGTATGCTTGAGGGGACCATCTACAGTGTTTCATTTGAATAATCAACTCGTTAAGTACAGGCTAGCGCTATGGTCCATTTTACTAATGTGTGATGTGAAGGTGGCGAAGCTCTAGGAAGTGCTGCAGTGGCTGATAGCCTCGAGGGCCTTGGCGGGACGATGGGCAGCAAAAAATAAAAAAGTCCAACAAAGCTCACCCCCATCCGCTATCATACTTTAGCAACATCTCCTTAGAAGCAGAGGAAGTGAATTAAGAATTTAGAATCGAGTTTAGTTGCCCTAGAGGGACTTTTCAGGCCAGCTCTAATGTGCTTATACTGTATGTGTTTATAGAGAAGAAAGAGGTGTGGAGAAGAGGACTCAGTGACTCACACACTTGTTAAGGGGTGTGTGTGTGCACGTGTGTGTGTGTGTGTGTGCGCGTGTGTGTAGGTGAAAGCAGGAATGCTGAGTGGGCATAACTTAACTTAATGCATCTTAATATATGCCTCAATGTATATATGGCTACAGCTGCTCAACCAAAGATGTCGCTTGGTAAACACCACTGATGCAGTGCACTTTCAAATTATAATTAGCTGTGATGCAGTTACATGTCCTACAGCATTTTTGATTATTTTTGTTCTTGTACACATAACCTGAAAAAATATGTAAAACATGATAAAAAAAATAATAGTTTAAGCCACTGCCTCAGTGCAAGTGTATTATGAAAAGCCATTTGGAAAACGGTCTGGAAGGCTTCTTTGTGTTTATATGAACTGCTTTCAGTGCTTTCAGCTCTCCAATGCTGATTTACTCCACCCCACCACCATCTCAGTCTGAAATCAGCAAGTGGACAGCACAGCCAGATAATTCTCCTATGAGTAAACAACTCACTAGGCTTTGAAAAAAACATAATGAGAAGAAATGCATTAAAACCTTAATAGACACTCGCAGCACTTCTCCAAGATGGAGTCATTTTTACCGGTGTAGAGGACACAAAATTAGTGACTTTGCTCCTTGACATGTATATAACACAATCTGTACAAAGCTCTAAATGTTTTGAATGACTGATATTACATAATGAATCAAGTTGATACATTTTGGTTTTAATTACAAAGAAAAAAGGATAGCGACTGCACTCAGGTCTCATCTGAATGACCTATCTGTTAGCTATCGATGCGAATGATGCTAACGTGATAACACTGGAACTAAGTGCTCAAAAGAGCTAATTATGAAGAAAAAAGACAGCAATTGCAATTATTATGAGCTGAGTTTTGCATGTTTATTGTGCTATAACTTGGCTTTCAAGCAGTCTGTGTGCACTTGAAAGTGATGTCATGACAGTCCTTGCTAATGCTAACTCTAGTTGAGTAGGTTCTGGGCAAGAGCTTTGTGTACGTGGGCAGGAACTGGTGGTGGGCTCAAAGAGTAAAAAAGTAATTCAAATCTTATTCAACTCCACCTATTTAACTGAGAGCTGATTAATCTTGCAAAATATTGACAAATTTTGCCTAATGTCTCCTTTAAAGGAGCGGTTTGTCTTTTTTAGAACCCCATGCTGCTGGTGAGGAGAATTGGAATAAGAACATTGACAAGCTTTCCCCTTCCTCTAGCCTCTACTGAAACCAGTATGCCTAATAAGTTGCCCTTTATATAAAAGGGGCACTGCTGAGCAGTTCATTTCTGGGCCGGAAAAATAAAACAGAAGTGCAAAATGAACAAATCAGCCTGATCTATAAACTGTGGAATCTGTTGTGAATCTGTTCTACAGGTGTGTTGTGAATCTGAGAGCCGATGGCCTCAGGTGAGGTCAGAGAAGCAAGCTCATATGGCGACTATCTGTCTGCCATGGCTCAAAAACAACCAGAAGCCAGGCCCAAATTTAATCTTCACAGGTCGAAGTGGGATTTTGGCTCATCTGATCTTTATAACTTAGCAAGAAATCTGAGACTGAGCTTGCACTGAGAGGTGCATTTGTCTCAGGATAAAACCATATGTGGCTCAGGAAAGTGATCTTTGCTGCACAGTGGTATGGGTTTCGCTTCAGGTGAGCTTGGGTGCAGATGGCACTGTGTGTGAAAGTGACCCACTCCCAAGCCTGGGTGTCGAGTAATACGATAGATTGAACTTGGCATTAATGTTAATTCTTGTTTCAAGTTTCACAATGGTGGGGGTGAAATGGTCTGAAGAGGAGAGAGAATGTCTTGTCAATGGCATTCAAATAAAAGTGACAAGTAAAATTTAAAAACACAGAATCAAACTAATTGATTGAAACTTGAACTTGAAAAATAATAAATGCTGAAAACACTAAAATTTACACTCACAAACCTTTATTAGGAACATCTGATCATTCATGCAATTCAGTCAATCATGTGGCAGCAGTACAATGCATAAAATCATGCAGATACAGAGCTTCAGTTAATGCCTGATCTTCAACTTTCCAGTTTGGGTGAGCCTGTTCCCCCTGTAGCCTCAGATTCCTGTTCTTGGCTGGCCAGAGTGGAACCCAGTGTGGTCTTCTGATGTTATAGCTCATCAAGGTTTTACAATGTCGCGTTTTCCGAGATGATTTTCTGCATACTATGGTTGTAAATAGTGGCTAATTGAGGTAGCGTAGCCATCATATCAGCTCAAACCAGATAACACTCAAAGATCCCTTTTTTTCTAAGAGAGTAGATATAAACTCACCAGCCTCTGAACACCTGCACCCTTGTTCACTCATGCAATTATCCAATCAGCCAATCACCTGGCAGTAGCTGTATCTGCATTATTTTATACATTATACTACTGCCAGGTGAGTGCAAGGGATCACTGAGTGTTCTTTGGATAGTTAAGGGCTGTTCTTAAAATTCTGCTTTGAACACTCTCTATGAACTGAAAAAAAAAACATAAGGGTCGTAGATTAAACCTTTGGTCAAGCACTTTTTGAAAAAAACTACGAACGCCAAATGATGAGTGTGGACATGAATATTTGGGCCAAGTGGTAAACAAGTCTTACAATCCAAACCTCACCACTGTACAGACTTTGCATGAATTAAACAGAACAAAGTCGTAATCATTACAGCACATAATCAGTCATGATGCTTTGCTTTTGATGGCCACAGAGCTGCTTTGAAGATGATGGAAAGTATTCAAGATGCTCCGTCTGCTGGTGGAGCCGCTAGCCCAGGCCCTGGCACACGATCAATGCGTCTGACATACCACGCAGTGCTCTGCATGTGTAATGCCCATGCGAAGGCCAGTGAACAGCGGGCATAGGGTGATAAACACATGGTCTCTGAGTGACAGCACTTGAGATTGGATCTCCTTGCACACACCCTGTCTACTCTCTCTTCTCCTGTCCCTCTCTTTCTCCACCTCTCTTATCTGGCTGAACCATTTCACTACTTTAGCCTACATCCTAATCTCTACATTTTGTTCTGATTTTTCAGCCCTCTCACGCCCAGCCTCATCCTTGTCTTCCCTTCTCCACTGTTCACTTTTTACTGCTTTCATGCTGGGCCGGAGTTTCTGCGTTTGTCATTTGTTTATATCCTCCCCTTGCACAAATTGAAAACGTTGTGCTGGATACAAAGGTAGGCGATGGCTGCGAGACCTCACGCTGGATTCAAGCCTTCCACTCAATTCAGGTGCATTATCAGCCCAGGTGGAGGTCAGCAAACACAGCAGACGGAGTTCAGTGGGGACGGAGCTCGTGTATGTGTACCCAAGCATGAACAGGATATGCTTTAGTGGAGTGTGTGTGCGTGCCTGACCGGAGGCATCACATCCGAGATGTCACAGGTATTCAGGAGCACTACCTCTGAGAGTGCTCGCCGCTTTGCCCTGTCCTCTCCATTAACCCAGGCAATTGAGTGGAATCCACTGGCACACTGCTCAGTGGAGTGCCTGGACACTGGAAAGTAATGAGAGAGTAATTAAATGAAGCTGATGCTGGTGAAGGGTTCAACTGAGAAGGTTACGCTGGGTAAGAACGGTGTGCAGGTGGAGCAGCGTGAAGGTCTCAGAGGAGAAGATGTGGAAAAAGCTTTCCCAAGAGCAGTGGAGCACTGGCAGCTATTTGTCCTAAGCTGCTCTGGCCTAATGAAAGGAGCGAGGTGTGTAAAAGAGGATTAAGAGTGGATCATTAAAAAGAGAGGCCTGCTGGGCACAGACGCAGGTAAACTCAGGAGAGACGAGTTAGTGGCAGCACCACAGCTTGGAACTAGATTTAGAGGAAAGGTTTGGCAAAACATTTCCAAGCTTTGTGTGGCTCAAAATTATTCATTCATTCATTTTTAGTAACTGCTTTATCCTGGTCAGGTGATGGTGGATTTGGAGCCCTGGGTGTGTGACAGGAACATACCCAGGATGGGACACCAGTCCATCACAGGGCACCATGGACACAAACATTCACACACTCCTTCAGACCTAGGGGCAATTTTAGCTTGGCTAATCAACCTATTAGCATGTTTTCCCCATTTCCTATTTACTTTTCTTCTATTCAATATCCTGTTGACCATGGATGAATGTGTTTAGATTGAGTGAATTTTGTGTAAATTTTTTATTATAACCTATATAATATAATGACTCAAGCACGGAAAAAGATGTTTCAAGCGTGAGGTGTTAAATGGATTTACACACTATTGCAGAAAAAATAAGATTCTTGAAGTATTTTAATGACAACATTTCAAGGCAAAGTGTAGTTATAGTGAGCTGTGCAGGCAAAAAAAAAAAACACCTGTTAGGCTAAGTGCAGTAGACTTGGAAGGTTTTATTAATGTTTTTATATGAAACATGCACATAGGTTGTTGTGAAGTAAACGTTTTTAATGTAAAATGTATTTTAACTTTACTTTACATATATATTTGTAAATGTAATGTGGAATTACCCAGCTAGCATTGTAGCGTCAGTGGAAAACTACAGAAAAATATGCTGGAACATGTTTTGGATAAAGGACTACATTTGAGGTAAAGTGAAAATTATGTAAATTTAATTGACTGTATATTATTAAAATCTAACACAAATATGTTTTTGAAAGACAAACCCTACCATTTGGTCTTTCTTTGTTTCAAACAATAGGACTTTTTTCTCAGTCTGGCACACATGCAATTAAACAGAAAACGTTCCACTACACCTCATTATCTTTATGCATGACACACACACCTAATATCCTACTCCGGCAGTTAGTAGTTAGCTGCAGGAGCTGAGCAGCTGTAAATAGCGTGGCTAAATGTCACGCATAAGATCTGGAACGGCATTAGCATAAGCTGTGACGGCTGCCGCGCCTGCCGCTGACCCTCGCTGATTGACAGTCCCCGAGATCAAGGAGAGGTGAGGAGGAAGGCATGAAACCAAGCCTTGTGGGAGAATTTACTGTCATTCACTGTCATCTCTCTAGGCATTCTAAAGCAATATTGGAATATTCTTGACGAAGAAGGTGCTCATCACTGTGACACTGACGAAGAAGTGACTTTATGTGTATGCTAGCTTTGTAGGTGACCTGCAAGCTGCCGCCTGAGTGTCTAGTGATCTACCTCTGCATAATCTCAAAAGGACTGTTAATTAACAGCAGTGATTATAGCCTGCCCTAAGAGGCACAAAATGGCCTCCTCTTCTCTGAAATGCCATGAGCTAGCACTGAGTGTAATTAAACCAAGTATGTTGAAGGTTCCAGGAAGAGTCATGACTTCATAGCCTACTGTCTCTCTTTTTCTTTTCTTTTCTTTTTTTTTTTTTGGCTCAGGCTCTGACACGCATCTTTTGAGATCATGTCATCGTTACTATCACCTTTATTTGAATAGCAAATCCCTCTGTGCAACTCTGCAGTGCCTTTTCCTTCCTCTGGTATATTCCTGTCTTCAGAGAAAAAAAAGATTTTGTGAGAAAAACTGCAGTAACCTACATCTGCCGTTGATGTGAACCTCATAGGGGAGGAAAATCAGAAGAGGGTGGGCAGAGGAGAGAAAGAAAAAGGGAGAGAAGATAAAGAGAGAGAGGTGGTGGAGGAGGAGAGGCAGCGGTATGCAAGCTTTGACAAAGGCAAATAATGAAGACGCAGCTGGTGCAGCCTGAAAATGCTGTAGTGTGGGATACCTTTTACACTGGTGCATTTTAGGTTGACTAGGTGTGTATGCTGAAGGAGGAGGTGTGTGTATATGAGAGAGAGAGAGAGAGAGAGAGAGAAATTGAGAGAGTTCATATAACTGACTGCAACTACACTACACTTCCCACTATTTGTGAGTTCATAAATGAATTTTAAAAAATCAGTTTCAAATATGAGCTGCATAACACACAGTAAAAAAATAGCATTTATAAAAATAGCTAGCCAATTAGGTCATATATAAAGGTCCCCATTTCATTTTTCTTATTTCCTCAGCCCCATTTTCTGGAAGTCCAGTGTCCTGAAGTAGTGACTGATGTAGTATGTTTGTGAGGAAGCATCAGTTTCTGAGTCACATATACAACTTGAGTCCATATTCTTTCCCCCATGCATTGTAGAAAAGCCCTGCTGGCTGAACTGTGTCATTTTTATTTTATGTGGCCTCAGGGTGCCTCACGGAGCAAGTACGCGCAACCTTGAGTGCACTTGTGAGCCCTTCAAGCCACAATTGGCTCAGCGTCACCTCAGGGATGTAGTCAGCTTGAATTCCAAGAGCTTCACTTTATGTGGGGTGACCCCTCTGGTGCAGTACTACCTACTGTCACCTATAGATTTTTGCAATAAAGTCAACTTCGACCTGTCACATATCACCAGAGATAGGCACTTTTATGCACGGCCTATGAAATTTCAAAGATGGTGGTGAGATTGGTGCCTCATAGATACTCTACGATTGACTGGAAACTCTGCTGACCCTTACCAGGATAAAATGCTTACTAAAGATGAGAATTACTCTGATTCACAATATTACCATGCAAAAGAGCTGGCTATTTATGATTAGATCATTATGTTATGTTTGTGTTGTTTTACTGCAAATTGACTTCAAATGCATCAATACTAAACCACTCACTACCATGCTATCTAGCTAGCTAATTATAACAACTTGTTAACAGTAGGATAGTTAAAATTTCTTCTCATTTCTTACACATTAAATCACTAATAGTGCTTTGTGATCATGACATTATTGCTTCAGCCATGCGTTTAGTTTGACTTGCCTGTATTGGCTGCCATGAAGAGCACTTGCCATCCCAGAACACCTCAGAGACATTTTATGGAAAACAAAACAACAATTAAAGCAAGCCAGGTAACTCTCTTGGCTCCTGGCTATGCTGAAAACAATGAAAGAATTCACACTTGCATTTCCCAGCCAGAAATTCCCCACATCTCAAAATACAGAGAGCTCATGAAAAAAATATTGTGCATAACAGTCTCCCAAAAAAAAAAATGCAGCTGCAGTACTGTTTTGTTTTTGTTTTTTTGAAATATAAAATATATTCATTGTGATGCCTGTGTGAACTGATGCTGAAGTAAAGGTAGTACAATCTGTAGAGCATAAGCAGCTCCATATGCCACACTAGGGCAGGGTATGCAGTATACTTGAAAAAATCTCAGAATGCCATTATACTGCTTCTGGAAGAATAATTTCTTTCTTGAAGAAACCACTCATCTGGTGTTATTGGGTTGATCTGTATGATGTTTAATTTGATCTGTTTGATGGAAAACTGTATTGCTTTTCAAGAAATGGTCCAAATGGCGTATGTACAGGTGTATAAACTCTTAAACTCTCAGAACCCCATGACATACAGTACATTCCTCACATTTACATATCTTTCCTATTATTACTAAGTAATATACTTTAAGTAAGGAACAAAACATGACAGGGTACAGTCATGTTTTCAAAAAAGTCAAAAAAAATCAACAGGGCGGTGTGATGTGGCCCAATATAATGTGGAGATACTATTACCATCCTGATGTTGATTATTTTACAATAACACCACATCCCAAAGTGTTTTATTCCTCTTGCATCACAGCAGTTTGCCAACTATTAACGTGTTTAATTTAATAATGAATGACGTGTCTTACTTTTAACCATTTATAGTTAAATACTGTGGAATGTCTTACATTATAGCAGCTATAAACAGTCATTCTCTTACTAGCCCTTCATTTTTAGTCTCTCTAAAATATAATATAATAACACAAAAAAAAAACACAGCTTGTCATGTTACAGAGAGACAAAAAAAAAAAAAAAACACGAAGTCCTTTACCCTGAAGACTATTCCATGGTGGAATAGTTACAAACTGCATTTTTGTTGTTGTTTTGTTTTGATTTTTTAAATGAACGTCCTGTACTAAACATTTTTTGGCTTAAACACTGACCCTTCCCCCTTTAAAGTTGTCACATTTAAATACATTAGTTTTATCATAAATTGCACTGAAAATGTTCATTGAATTTGCATAATTCAGATGTGTACACTGGTTCCACATGAATGAACTGAGTTGCATTAACACAATTTGTGTTCATACAACCAACATGATTTGATCATGTATATTCAAAGCCCTGGAATAAAATCTAATTCTGCATACTCAGCCAAGCTCAGGATCAAACCCAGAACCCTGGGGCTGTTAGGTGGCAACATTACCCACTGCGTTATCATGCCACACATGGTGTAATCCTTTAAATTTAATACTATAGTCATTTTTTCCTGTCAGTACCAACATCCTCGTGGGTTTCTGTAATGTAATTGGATCACATTAATGCTACGTGAATTGATCACACTGACTCTACATAATTCAAGCTAGTAGATTAGATACTTGTATAAATTTAATTTAATATTAGCATTAAAATCATGTTTTGACGAGAAACCTTTTTTTAATGTTTTTATATTTTTGTTAAAATATATACTCTGAAGTATTTTTATGTAAACAATACATAATATTTTCTTTTAAATCTGACCAACCACATATTCCCCTTTTTTTAGTGTACAAAGTAAGTATATAGTTGTAAATTCCAGGCATTAGTGAGTTTGTGTGTACATCCCCCATGTGTAAAAATTACAGACTGTTGACTTGACAAAATTCTTGAGATTCCTTCCATAAATGTTAAATAAACATTTCCTTATAAATTTTTATTTGTTAAATATTAAAACATTTATTATTAGACATAGATTTTGAAGAGCGTCCACCATACACATCCCTGTGAATTAGGCGATAATATAGAAATGATAACATATTAGAACAAGTGCATTATTTAATCATGTGATTTGAATTACAGCTGACACTACTTTGTTATAAAAATGAACCAACATCGAACAGAATTGGGAATTTAACAGTGCCACGGGTTAAAATTAATAACTGATTAATAATTTTTAAAAAAACGTAGGAGTTAAGACAAGGCTCTACAAAATGGCTGCCCCTAAGTGGTCACATACTTACTATGTATGGCTATGTGTATGTGCGTGTGTGTGTGTGTGTCGTGCTGCTCCACCATGCTGAGGTTAATGTGGCCTGACTGAAAGCACTGAGCTCCACATGATGACACACTAAAGATGAGCCAAGACCTTGTGCTACCTGAGATATGTGACATGGATGAATGCGTGTAACTGCTCTAGTTATTAAGAAACAAATTCATTTATTTTATTAGTAGTATTAAAATAATCTATATGGCAAATGGATTAATTAAGTAATTAAGTAGATTAATATTGAAATATTTAGATGTATAAAAATCAGGTGCATTAGTAATGAAAAAACTGGTTTGAATATTTGGGCCTAATTTTGTAAAATTTAATTTGGTGGGATTAGCATAACGATGACACAGGATTCTTTCATAAACCAATTAAACAGCCTGATTTCCAAATCAAATAAAACCAAAACCGAAGTTGTTCCACCTCCCGTGGCTCACTTATCATTCCTGAAGCGATGCCAGGTGTGATCTGGTATTCCTCGCAAATTTCGGCCCCCTGCTTCAGTAACAGGTGGTTAATTTAGTGGTGGTGTCAGATTTTAAGACCGTCCCCCAGCAGGGCTGTCTCTCCCATCTGTGGACTCATTACCTAATCCCACATGAGGAAATTGAGTGGAGAGGCATGGAGCGTGACCTTTGACTCTAATAGGGAGCCGTGAGTATTGAGCCGAGTGACGGCCTATTTTGCTTGCATGAATCACCTTGGATTGTATGCCTTCCTATTCACAAATGCTTAATACCTATTCATTATCATCGGTATGTTTTCTCTCAGCTTTTGGCCTACTGATTGCTTTTGCATATTGATTCACTGGTTCATCGGCAGTGCTGCTGCACTGTAGAAACAATCCCCATCCTGTTTTTGACTGTTTGCAGTGGTTTTGGGTTAACAAGAGCAGGCAAAAGGCATGTCTGTGACCTCGGCCGATCCTGGAAGGATGCTAGGCCCTGGGCTGAGAGTGACCTCAGACTGTTTGTGTTTGAGCACTGTAGAGATGGAGGCAGCTGAACACGGGTTTTTTTTGTGTATGACCCCGGGTCAACCGTGGATCCTCGGTGCTCTCAGAATAGCGTGAGGCTAGGAGAGGCGCTCATGCTGCAGTGGTGATAGGGAATGACAGGAGATATGGACTTCAAAACGGGTCAGGCCGCTCGCTGTCATCTTCCCTCTGAATAATGGATGAGACCAACCCCACCATGTTCGTTTTGCTAAGGGGAAGTATCAAAACAGTAATTTGTAATAATTGTATTGAAATATGCAGACATTTGTCTAATATTTAATTTTATTTAATGTATTTAATTAAAATATGTTAAAAGTATATTAGCTCAAATGCCAGCAGCTATACTTTGATTATATATATATATATATATATATATATATATATCAAAAATATAATTTAATTACTGTATATTTACTTTTAATATATACTATGAAATATAATTTTAAAACTTTAATTTAAATAAATTATAAAAATGTTTAATTTGTGCGCTTGTTCAAGCATTATTTCTAATACATTTCTTATATAGACAATTGTGTTAGAAAGGAATAAAACACAACAGGGTGTGGGGTTATAAAAAATAATCAAAGACTAAATGGTGTGATGTGTTACCACTCCAGAATTGATTGTATTATTCCTCTAGTAACACAGCAATTTGACAAAGATTAGATTTTTTTTTTTTTTTTTGGGTTTTTGAAGAATTTTTGTTTTTGAAAAACAAGACTGCTCAAAGAACACCACACCCAAAGTGAAGCATGGTGGGGGCAGCATCATGCTCTGGAGCTGCTTCTCTTCAGCTAGGACTGGTGCTCTAGTCAAGATGAAGGAAATCATGAATACTAATCTAATTTGGCACAAACCTTCAGGCCTCTGTTAGACAGCTGAAGATGAAGAAACATTTCACATTCTAGTATGAAAACGACCCAAAGCACAAATCCGCGTCATCAAAGGAATAGCTTCAGAAGAAGAAGTTCAACAAGTCAAAGTCCAGATCTAAATCCTATCAAAAACCTGTGGAATGACTTGAAGAGGGCTGCGTGCAGTATATCCCCTCACAATTTGAGAGATCTAGAGAATTTTTGCAAGGAAGAGTAGCTAAATAAAATAGCCAAAATAGTTCTCCATTTTAGCACACTTTAAGTACATTTATTATTAGTATGGCTACACTAAAGTTGGGTTTCTCACATGTTTTTGAGAAAAACTTTAAATGTAAAAAGAAAAAAAAAAACTTACAAACTGCTCAAAAACTTCACTTGACTCCACTTTGAGAAACATGGCACTACAAGACAAGTCAAGTCACTACATGGCAAGTATAGTCAAAGCATAATCACATTTAGTGTTTTTTTTTGTTTTGTTTTTTTGTCACTAACATCTTTTTGTATATTTGTGTATTTTTTTAATCCTCCAGCTTGAGCCTACCACAACAAACTGACACTTCTGTAGTAACAGTACAGCTTCACAGTAAGATATCTAACTGTCACTGAGAGATAATTTATTTGACAATTTACCTTGATGTGGCTAACAGGAAATAAGGGAATTAAGAAATGTTATTTACACCATATAATAACACGTACCTACGAGTACCTACGAGTACCTACGAGTTTGCATCAAACACTCTCAAACACTGTCTCATTCTGGATACAAATTGATTAATTATTTTTATTCATTGACACAATAAGGTTGTGTGTTTGTGTTCGTGCTCCTAGATATGCCCCTGATCAGCATAAAAGAGGACCTGCACACATTTTCTTTGTAGTAATGTACGAGCACGTCAACTCAAAATAGCTTTGTTGATGTAGCAAAAAAAGCTAACAAAGCAGAAACATGCACCGTGCTTAGCAAACTAAACAGACAAGAGAATGAACACAGAAGAAGGTTGTGAAATGAAAGCAACAGGAAATCTAGAGTCTAGTCAAGCATTATATTTTGCCAATGATAAATTAATCTGCACTATTCCTTTGGGGAATTTGTTACCCTAATAGGCTGACTAACGTTTTTGCCTCAGAGAGGGAATTCAAGGCTGAAAGTATGAAAGAACGCTCTGGTGAAGAAGAGTGGGCCATGTGAATGTGTGTGTGTGTGTGTGTGTGTGTGTGTGTGTGTGTGTGTGTGTGGCCGTCTGTGGTGCGTCTGGGCACAGAGCCCTTATCAGGAGCAGTGCAGAGTCAAGATGTAATTCTGCGAGCCATCCCCTGGGGATTGTGTGAGTAGAGTGACAGGAGTGTGTGATGCTCCTGGAACAGGTGGAGGAGGGAGATCCGATGCATTCTGTTTGAATGTTTTGTACTTTATTGATCTCTCCCTCTCTCTTCTCTCTGTTTCTCTGAGTCACTCTCTTAGTCTTGTGCTCTGTTTCTCAAGGGCAGGTCCTTCGGTGAAGTCTAGTCATCCTTGTTGTCTGACATGGAATATTGACGGGGTCTATTGTGAGCCTCAACGTTTTGCCTGAATTTATTAGAGCATCTGACAAACAGTAATATCATCCACATGCTGAGACACAGACCTTGAACTAGAACATAAATGATATGAAGTGAAGCCGTCTTCATATCAAGTTCCATAAAATCCACAGTGTATCCGAGTCATTTTAGTCCACATTAGTGAGAACAGATGTTTGATGGTGTAGATTTACAGATTTATTGCACCAACTCGTGCATCTCAATTTGTCGCATAATTGCATGAACACTAATAAGTGGTGAATAATGAGGTGGGATATTAGAGGACACAGTGCCAGAACCTTTAGCAACGTGAAGTGTTCAAATAAAACTATATACTGTGTTTTCTAGACGATAAATCACTCGAGAGTGTTTGCCTAAAAAAATAAATGTGGCCGTCACCACAGTGGCCTCAGATTCCTCTTCTTGGCTGACAGGAGTGGGACCCTGTATGGTCTTCTGTTGTGTTATGCTTTCTGAGATGCTTTTCTGCTCACCACGGTTGTAAAGAGTGGTTATTTAAGTTGCCGTATCCTTCCGGTCAGATCAAACCTGTCTGGCCACCTCTCTCACCAACAAGGCATTTCTGCCCCTCACTGGATGTTTTTTTTGTTTGTTTTTCTCACCATTCTGTGTAAACTCTAGAGACTGCTGGGCACGAGAATCCTAAGACATCAGCACTTTCTGAAATACTCAAACCAGCATTCCCTTGGATATACATGCACTCTCTCTCTCTCTCTCTCTCTCTCTCTCTCTTTCTCTCTTTGTTTGTCTCTCTCTCTCTGTCATATGCTAAATATGAAGTTGGCTTGCACTGCACCCATTTTCACCCTGTCTCTCATCTCTCTTTTAACTTCCTTTTTCTTATTTTCATGGCCATCACACTGTCACTCCCTATGTAAAACCATAGTTGAACTTAGTTCAAATTTTGCAAAGTAAGAGAAGCAGAAATTTAGCAAAGTAAGAGAACTGTTCTCTGTTCTGGCACCTAGGTGGTGGAATGAACTTCCCCTAGATGTCCAAACAGCTGAGTCACTGGTAGTCTTCAAATGACATTTAAAGACCTACTTCTTCTAAAAGTACTTAAATTAGCACTTAAAAAATCTTTGTGTTGTCTGTGTTATTTTTAATATATTACCTCTCCAACAGAGTTTTTAGAGTATTCTTAGACCATGACCTAGCGAACCAGTGTCAGAATGTATTTATTGATAGAGACTTCCAAGCACTTCTGTAAGTCGCTCTGGATAAGGGCATCTGTCAAATGCCATAAATGTAAATGTAAATGTAAACTATTGGCTACAGAGCAACATTGTTCAAGTCAAAGCTATCATTCAGTCATATTTCAGCTGTAGCCATAAAAAGCATTACTTAAATCACATTCTTTAAAGAAGAGCCCTTTTCTTAAAACAAAATGTCAAGCTGAAATGAAATTTATAGTAATATTAGCTGACTAGCTGGACCAGGTTTCAGTGATGATTTTTGTTGCTCTTTAGACTATTTAGACATTATGCTGCATGTATTTTATACACACACACACACACACACACACACACATGCACATATATATAAATATAAATATATATATATATATATATATATACATTTTTTACACAAAATACCAAATTAAATAAAAAATATATATTTTTGTGCCAGTGTCCAATGAATGCCGGCGCTCTCACCACTGTGGCCCAGGTTTGATTTCCGGCCAGGGAACCAACACCAGCCAGGGGTGCGCTCTCATTGCCGGTCCCAAGCCCGGATAAAAATTGGGGAGGGCTGTGTCAGGAAGGGTATCCGGTGTAAAAATTGTTCCAAATCAAATATGCGGACCAATGATCTGCTGTGTCGACCCCTAACGGGAGCAGCCGAAAGAGGAGCAATATTGTTTTTACATGCATACAGTATGTCCATGCGTACATGTATACAAGAATATTGCTATATTTTGTTCATAACTTATCATTTAAATATTTTAGGCACTAATTATTTTAGACCTGAATTTTAACAATTTTTTATCCTCTTTGACTATTCATACACTTGAACAATGTATTGACTTTTTAATATAAGTGATAATTAGAAAAGATCAGAATTCATATGCCATTGCAATTTTAGGTAATAAAAAACATCTAATGAATCTGGATATATTTTTTAATAATTTATACATGAAAGGTTAATGTATATGAAGAAAGATTTAATCCTGGAAAATTAGTGGAATCCTACAAGATGCCTGCCAGCAAGTCATAAAGGAGTGTTTTCTATAGACATGGTAAAGTATTATATTGACTAAGTACTATTAATAACAGTCACATCACTGTTACATAACTGTTTCATAATGTACACATTTTTAAACCTTCAAACAAAAATGACGTGTTTCTTGTCAGTTGACTCGAAGCACAACTGACTCAAGGTTACTAGCTGAATCTGCTCTCTCTGACCTAAGAAAAAAAAAGCCTGAAGTGGCAATGAGTATTTTCTGCATTTTGTGAAATGAATGCAAGTGTATAAATGTCATTGCTAGTCCAAGTTACCCAAGTTATAATATCAACTTGCACAATTTACCCTTGTTGTTTACTGCATTGCCAAATCTGGTAGTGTCCAAAGAATGGAGAGAGACCATGTGTTGATGCCACATTGCTTAAATTTTAAGAAACTAGATGATGCAAACACTTGACCGTCAAGTGCTTACAAATAATCCAAATCAAGTAATAAATAAGTTAGCATTAGGGAGCTAGTTAGGTGATCCAGTGTCAGTGTTGTAAAAATTTTGGAAGTACAACACAGAGGAGGTCATGGAACATATTAATAGCACAACGGCATTTGTGCTCTGCTGACTGTAGGATGGAAATGGATAAGTGCAGGGTAGTGTGTGTTTTTAATCTTCCAATTAATCTGAATTAACTGGGCACCAGCCCTGGGGAAATGATACTGATGACACAGCTGTTTGGCTGCTCCTCAAAAGATGCATCTGGTGGCGTGTGTGTGTTTATTGAGTCAGGAAGGGGACAATGTGGTAGAAAGTGTGTGATGATACAGTTTATGTAATCATTGGCCACCTAACGCAATCACAGACCCATCAATCTTTTAATCTGTTCCATAGGAGAGAGTCACAGAATAATCACATGATTATACTCCGACTAGCGCAGTAGTGCAGCTATTCCTGAAACCTCACATTAATGTAAGAGAGAGAGAGAGAGAGAGACAACGAGTGATGGACAGAATGAGAGAATAGTCTATCTCCTGTGACCTTGTCACTCTGCATTAATAGCTGTCTCATGCAGCTGTGCACTCGAGGCCTTCAAGGTCTGTCTGTCCACATGGTCCAGGCTTTTTACTCCAGCAATCATTTAGGACAAGCTACAGTGACAACACAGGCATTCCCTTTAGTCTGCAAGCCATCACCACTCAAATCCCACTGCAGATACCTGAACACACTTCGCTATTGAGCTTCAACTCAACTGGCCTTGAGACAGAAAACATTCAGCTCAGCCATGTCTGCAGCATCACATTTCATTGGCATTCATCATTTGTTTTTTTTGTTTATCTAGAAAGGCTCCTCTGCTGCTTTGCACGCGGCATTATTCACATGTATACAAAAAAATTTAAATGCTCAAAGAGTGAATGTACTCCTGCAATAATAACATGAGCATATCTGAAAAGATGAATTGCAGGCTCGGTCCATGGTACGCTTAAGAACGTGGAGAGGTGTGGCATCTGGTTAAGGTGCATAGCATGAGGCGCTACATGCCAAGATGCAGTTGGGAAGAGCAGGTTGTTCTGTCTGCTTGGGGAAGATAAAGACAGCCCTGAGTCATTGCAAGGCACTTATAAAAGTACGCAGCCACTTTTCAAGAAGTCAGGAGAGAATATTAAATGTTGCTCCTGTAATGCTCCTGTAAATGTTTTGGCACACTCGTTGAATGGGTGTCAGCTGGGCCTTGTGAAAGGTGCTTGCATTGTAGTCACACTCCATGCTAAGCCACAGGCTGCTGGTGTCCTAACTAACCACTCATGTTTTCAGTCATTGCCTATAGCCCAGGGTCAAGGCGACACACTGGGACTCGACCATTTATCACGCTTGCTCAAATTATTGGGTCATTACACAAAGCAATTACAGTCGGCTAGCTGACATGAGTCTGCTTAAAATTGGTAGGTTTCCAGTATCTAGTGATTGCAGTATTTAATGTAAATCCTAGTTTTAGGACAAAATACTTTATCTAGGTCATTTAGAATATAATTAGAATTGTTCAATTTCTATGTTATTGTACTTAGGTCTGATTTTTAAGTGCCTGAACTTACCTTTCACCTAATATTTTTCACTTTAACTCACTACATTTCAAAAGACAAATCTTTACTTTCTGGTAATAAAGACATCCAGTGAGCATAAATGGCTTCTTGATGAGAGAGGTCGGAGAAAAATGGCCAGGCTGTTTCGAGCTGAGCGGAAGGCTACAGTAACTCAAATAGCCACTCTTTACAACCGTGTTGAGCTGAAAAGCATCTCGGAATGTGCAACAAGTTTAACCATGAGGTGAATGTTCTACAACAGCTGAAAACCACATCAGGTTCTGATGCAGCAGCACTTTAGTCCTTCTGTCTTTCCAGTTCTCTCACCTCCTCATCTGTACACTTTGCTCAAACAGAGCAGCTTTTAAAGCTTCAACTTTCATGCTAATACAGCTGTCAGCACAGTTGTGTTTGTCGTCTCATAAAGCAAAAGCTGAGCCAAGTATCCATCATATCTCAATGGCACAACTCTACTGTATAGGTGCACTGCATTCTGTAACTTTGAGTCCAACTTTTGCTGTCTTCACTTCTATGTTGGATTTCCCATTAATATGACATTAATATGACATTTCTCATTAATATGAATGTCGCTAGAAAATGATGAGTGAGAAAAAATATCCTGCACTTTTGTTTTTAGAAGCTAACAGGAAAAACTCTTATCACTTATGTTTGAGGTCATTTGAATAAATTTCTCCTACTGAGCTCCATTGTAACTGTGCTAGCAATAACAGTGTCCCAACAGGAATTAGCAAAAATACAACATCAATCAACAAATTAGTGCCAGAAATTAAATACTTAAAATAATTTTTCATCATATTCAGTGTATTTCTATTATTCAGCTAGACAATGTATTTGATCATTTTTATGTAGTCTCTTTTCTTACATTGTGTATTAATCAATATTTTACCAAAGTTTGTTTGTTTTAAAAAATCTGTCTAGAGGTGATTTTGAGTAATTATTAATCAGAACAGTGCAAACATTGTGCCATAGTCCTGGATTACCCCTGCGCTGCATAGTTTCGTATTTTCCGTCCTCTCGTTCTTGAAAAAGAAAAAGGTTACTGTGCTGTACATACTGTACTGTGAAGTTTTCTTCCTCAATGTCCAAACACTGTAAATGTACCCTCACAGACATAACAGTGGTCCTTATGTTGTCTAAAGGCTAACTAAAGGCACAAATTAAGTACCATTGAAGCTACCACCTCAGTGACAAGCTCTTGCACCCTCCTCCTTCTTCTTCTTCTTCTTTCGGCTTTTTCCTTCAGGGGTCGCCACAGCGAATCATCACTCTCCACCTATCCCTATCTCCTGCATCCTCAACACTTGATAAATTCAGAGTACTGACGATTCGCATGATTAAATTTGGCAATGTTTTACGCCGGATGCCCTTCCTGACGCAACCCTCTCTATTTATCCAGGCTTGGGACCGGCACAGAAATCACTGGACTGTGACCCCCATGGCTAGAACAATCTCTTGCACCCTGTTGTTACTTTTAACACCTAAACTTTCTGAGTGTGAGACCCCAGTGTTAGCGCAGACAGGAGCGTTCTTTAATGAAATACTGTATGTTCTGAGAGCAGAAATTGAGCAGAATTGTGGCTTCTTGTTAGAAAGTGACCTGAACATACAGATACTTTCTGAGAACCCATTTCAATAATTAAGACTCCTGTGTGTGACTTCAGACCGGTTCTTAATTATCTAGGGACCAGAAATGAAACATTTGGGGTAGTAAGGAGAAATTGTGTAAGTTAGATGCTTTTAGCCTTATTTTCTTATATTTAAATTGTTTGTACCTTGAGGAACAACATTTCTGTTTAAAGGTGATATGTTTCAGCACTAGTTCCATGCTGGCCTTTTTGCTTTTTTTCCCCCAGTTTCTTGTCTCTAACATCTCACTATAAATGCATACTGGATGAATGTGGCTTCTCATTGGAAAATGAATACTAAGGTAGGCCATTTCCTGAGAAACAAGCTATCGGAAAACTATTATGTAAGTACCACAGAACTGCTCTAATGGAAATGTTTTAGGCCAAAGTTCGAATTACACTTTGCGTCTGTGCAGGATATGCCCAGATTTGGTCTGTGATAATGTATAATTTAGAAATTGCTATGCAGTTTTATGTTGTAAAGTGTATTAGAAATGTATGATGCATTTGGGGAGGATTTTCTAAATTTTGATAATTCTTTCTCTGGAAAACAAATGGAGCATTTATTCATGACCTTTTATCAGTTTGTTGCATGCATTGAAACAAACATACATTAGAGTATTGATATAGTGTATACATGATATACCATACATATTAAACATAGATACTTCATTGCTGCACCTTGTAGGTGTACACTAAGGGACTATACCTAACCTTTGTCCATGTAGTGTGCATCAATTATTGTCTACCCTTCCTCTGTGTCATTTTCAGCATTGTAGTGGTGCCTGATACACTCATATCACTGCAGTAGCCACTAAACCAATGGTACCTTCTGTTGTCACTGGAGTTGTACTCTATCTTACATCTTTTGTACCTTTATTATGTATCTATTAGTTAGGAAGGTACTTGTACCTTTAAGGTTTTACTAAAAAAGCTAATTAAAGGCACAGCAGTGGTCCCAAAGGCTGCTTATGTACTTTAAATTGTTTTTAAAGGTACACTATGATCATGTTCCAAAGGTACAAATGATACATTTGAGGTTTGATGGAAATGTTGACAAACTGCACATAGCATCACATTAACTATAATCCATAATTGTATTCCTGCAAAGTTACCTATAGGGTATATAGGTGATCTATATGGTATATACCGGCTGATAAAGCGGTAATGTATTTTGGAGGTCACATTTTGCCCTGCCTTCATTAGAACACCCATTTTAAGGTGTTTACTGAACTACTGTGATGAAAAGTTGGTGATACCTTGGTGAAAAATCCAGCTATGTCTGAGAAGTGACCAGCTGCTAAAACTGTTAGACCATCTTTGCCAGCTGGCTAGTTATTTTCCAGCTTCCTAATTACTTGTCTTGCTCAGTAAATGTTTGAAATATTCAAATCGTCTTAATTCTTAAGAATAACTTGTCTAATGGATGGCGAAGTGGAGCGGACAACTATAGGATCACCATAAGAAAGTGTTATAAGCATTATAGATGTAGTGTTAGATCTAGTTTCCCAAATAGATAAACCATTTTTATATAATGTAGGCTACAGATGTCTTTGGACAAGTGTTGGCTTTTATGTATACTCTTAAAAGTCCAAGCTACCAAGATAATTTGAGCAAAACAACCAATTCTACCAAGAATACTAGCTAAATAATTAACATTGTGTGATCGAAACTGAGTGCCAACACTTAGCTCGCAAAGATGGTGATAAGCTACTAGTTTTGTCCAGCTTGGACTGTGTTTAGGCATCTGGTAGCTGGTTAGAGTACATAAACTAATATTTTCAGCATTAGATGCGTTGTGTCCTGTTAGCTAAACTGTACACTATCTATTTGATAAAGTATGCTAGGTTGGACAGCGCGTGCCGCAGTGGTCCTGGTTAGCTCGGCGGGCTCGCGCTGCGCGCTGATTGGACAGCTGCTCGGCTGACCGCGCCCTCATTCCGGCTCCCACACAGCGCTGCGGGTTAAGGGCGCGAGCAGCGCGCGGGAACGACAACCAGCCTCCGCTCCGGCTCTCACACACGGAGGCAGGTGGAGCAGCTTTACCTCAGAGACAACCCTGGAAGGGAAAGGAGAAGGAAAAGCAAAAGGAAAAGGGAAAAAAAGCGTCCGTGGACTCTATACGGCGTGGATATTAAACAAAGAACGTCCTCAGTTGGTTATCGAGGTGACACGGCTGCACGGCGAGCAGGTAACAGACCGAGCTTTTGTCCTAGTATGTTTTGAGAGACGCTGGAACTGAGGGACATGGCGCTGAGGCGAAAACAGAAGCTGTCACTGGGGTTGCGGTTACAGTTTCTACCTCAGAATTTTATTTCCTATATCAGCGTGCCGACGGTGAAACAGTGTAACATTAATAATAACAATAATACCACTAATAATAATGTAGCCTGTGCGGCGAGTCTTTCCTGTGCCATATGTTTGAAGTAGTGTTTACAGTGTGGCAGAATGAATCACTCTGAAACAAGTTGATGTGATTTGAACGATGCCGAGGCAGTGGCAGGATTTTCCTCCATAGCCTGCTAAGCGTCCAAGCGCGCGCATCCTTCTGAGTTCGATATACACCTGATATACAACTCACCTGACTGAATCAGTGTGTCAAATGATAAATGATTCACTCGTCGATAGGAGTCTATATTTTGGGAGGGGTTTTGCATTGACGTGCTTGTCGCCATGCTGAGACATTTCCCTATTTTTTTTCATCCGCCCACTATTCTCTTATCGTTTGGTAGGTAAACTGTCAGATGTTAGAAGAGGTAGAAGACGAAGGCTCTCTCTCTCTCTCTGTCTCTCTCTGTCTGTCTCCATCTCTCTCCCTCTCTCACTTTCTCTCTTACTCTCTCTCTCTCTTTTACTCTCTGTCTGTCTCTCTCTCTTTCTCTCTGTCTCTCTTTCTCTCTCCCTCTCTCACTTTCTCTCTTACTCTGTCTGTCTGTCTCTCTCTCTCTCTCTCTCTCTCTGCCTGTCTGTCTCTTACTCTCTCTGTCTGTCTGTCTGTCTCTCTCTTACTCTCTTTCACTCTCTGTCTGTCTGTCTGTCTCTCTCACTCCCTCTGTCTCTCTCTTTCTCACCTCTCTCTGTCTGTCTGTCTGTGTCTCTCTCTCTCTCTCTCCCTCTGTCTCTCTCACCTCTCTCTCTCTCTCTCTCTCTCTCTCTCTGTCTTTCTCCTTCCAGCATCTGTTGTCTGCTGAGTGCTTTCCATGCACTGAACCCGTAATTAACTGCATCACCAACTGCTGCGTGGTGGCCAGTTGGGAAGAGAGACACTTTCATGGGTTTCTCGTCAAGCCACTTGCCTTTTCTCTCTCCTGTCCTAAATACTAATACACTTACCTTCCTTGAGATGAGCTCTGAGAAGGATTTTTTTTGCATAAATAAATCATTCACTTGCCTTCACTGTGCTTGAATCTCTTACACCCTGGTTCTATAGCTATATCTTAACACCTCATCTATCTGATAGCTGAAAACAGCACCTCACAATATTGCTTAGCCTGGTCCATTTATTTCCCCACTGGACAAAATCTTCAATTATTATTCATTCCGCCAGTAGGTAGGGTCATAAAGAGCACAGCGCATGATGCAAATATGTTTTCATTCTTGGTATAATGAAGATTAAATAGAACCTAGCCAGCAGGAAATGATGGCAGTAATGGAATTCGCTCCTTTTGAATGTGTCGGGGGTTTCGCTAGCGATTCCTCACACTGTACAACCAATCCATGAAACTTTCATGAGCTTTTTAAATGGAGGTATAGAAAAATCAAATGCTCTTCCTATCTGAGCAGTATCAATTATTTATTTAGACACGCTACACTGTGGACGATGAAATATCACATGCAGCTTGACCTGGGTGGCAGCGGGGTTGAGAAGTGTGTGTTCGCACACTTATTGTGCATGCCTACTGGGGACGATAGTTCTCCAAGGATGTAATGCTGGAGAAGATGGGTGTCATAATTTAACAGAAATGTATCTATACATCCATGCTATAATAAAGTATATATATATATTTATGTATGTATGACCCGTAATTTAAGGCTGGTTTACATAGATCAAGTCTAAAGCATTACATTTAACCATAGTATTGGTTATTAATAGAGAGAATGTGATTTAAATAAGGGGAAGTGTACACAAACTAGAACCCTACTGCTAAACAGAAGATTCATACTGACTGTCATATATAAATGTACAGCCTTAGGTAATTTAGTTTACTAGCACCTACGTATGACTATGGACATCAGTATAATCAGTATCTTATATATCAACAGCATATACTGTAGGAAGTCACTCAGTGGTTCAAAAACAAATTTTTTTTACACAAAAAATAAATTATTAGAACTATTTAAATGCTTTAAGTACTAAATTATGATGGTGAGTCAAATAACCTTTTTTATATTTTGCATTGTTTATTACAAATAGGTTTGAAGTGTGTAATTTTGCTACATAATCACTTCAATCAAATATTTTTGAACACTTGAATTTTTTATTTGAAAATTTTTGATTAACTTTGATTCAATTCTAATTTATGTTATGCTTTTAAGGTTTTTATTTGACTCACCCTCATAATTCATGTAAATATACATGGCTAAAACCCAAAATGTATATAATGTATATAATAATTATTTTGCATGTACTCACAAAACTTACCAAGTAAGTTATAACCAAAGTTTAACCAAAAAATACCAAGTAACGTTTACTTGATTAGACTGATTAGACTCCAGCGCACACAAAGATCAATGGATTCCAACCAAAACAGGTCATGAGGTTCCTGTTGAGCTGCACATGAGTTAATACACTTTTATTTCTTTTGCATATGTTAGGAACAAAGTTGAAATTAATTAATAATGTAAATTATGGTATGTAGCGTAATATAATTAGGGCAGCTAATGATTAATCTGTCGATTTTTTCTTTCTTTGATTAAATGATTTGTTGGGCGATTTTTTAAATATAGGCCTACCAAATACAAAAATATCTAATATCTAAAATAATTCAATCAAATAATACTAACTGCAATAGAGTATTGCTGATATTTTTTATCAGATAGTCTGTCAGCATGAGAATATTGCCAAGTCAACCAAATGAGACACTCAACCTAACAGAATGTGACAGTATTCTGTAAGTTTTTGTAAGTACTAGTTCTGATTTTTTTTTTTTTGCAACTAAATATCTAACCTGCATTTCAAGCCCTGATTTTTGCAATTATGACCAGATAAATTCAAAGTAAAGGCAAAATAAATATGTGCTGGGTGTCTCACAGATTGAAACAGTCCAATGCCTAATTCATTTTGCTTGCAGTGTTTGTGTGAGGTGAATCATTTTTGGTTTGTGGAATTGACTCCAAAGTTTTGAAGTTGCCTGTTATACGTTTCAATGCCTGGAATCAGTGAATCAACTCTTCTTGGGTGCTGTTGATAAGTAACATCTTCTTAAAAGAAAATAGTTATGAAGTTTTGATTGTTTTATTGATGCAATGTTTGACTGTTTATTTTTTTTTCGTCACTTATTCCGATCCACCAGCCAGTTCTCCCCATCATTAAACAGCTATTAACCGGGGACTGTGACGTCTAACATGTGCATCTTCTGAGATACGTGAAGCCAGCCAACTGTACCTTTTCAAGCTGCTGCCCATGCTGTGTCACAGTAACACACGCAGACAAAAGGGCTATCTGCCCTCTTCCACATACCTGAGCTCATAGATACCCATGATTGGCTGCTTTCGCTGTGATCGACAGGTGCGAGAGTGTCTCATGGCCAGTTTTTTCTCCCGTGGTTCTGGCCATGGACAGCTGTGGCATCCTTGGGATTCAAACTCGTGATCTCCCAGTGTAAGGGTGAACGCTTTTTTTTTTTAAGTGTTTAAATTCAGTGTGTCGGATTGTTATGGACCAGCAGTGAATCAGACTTGAGCTTTCTCAGGAATCTCCTGATTTGCATCACCATTTGCACTGAAAATGAACTCATTAAACACTGTGTACCATACTGACACCATTTTAAAGATGTGCTTCTTCTCACCATATTGGTGTCAGTCCAGTATAGTGACCCATTTTCAGCGCTGATATTAGGATGTTTTAATGAGCCCGTGTTCTGGATGAGTGGACACACTTAAGGTTGTGCTGAAATTGTTTTATTTAGATAAATTAGAAGCAGCAATGACATTATACAGTATTTATTTCCACCTGCATAGCAAAGCATTTTCATCTTTTATGATCCATATTTATGTTCAGGCTTCTTTATGCATTGTTGTTGAGGTTTAGCCAACAATACAATAGAGCTAAAGTCTGAAAAACTAGGAAATCTATGAACTCTACAATCAGCTAGTAAAACAATATACAAATGTATACAAATGTAAAATCTCTAAATTGTGTCTCCTTGGAATAAAATTTATATTCGGTACATCAGTGCATATACACATTAATGTTCCAATTTGGTGGAAGTTCAGTTCAAGCAGAATAAATTAGAATAGAATAAAATACAATATTTGTGAGGTACTCCTGTCATTTGGACGTGGTTTGGGTATGACAAATCAGACACTGACCAGAAAACAGTGATTTGTAAAGTATGATGCACACCAGTCCCTGCTTCAGAATCAAACATGACAAACCTCTTCTATCACCTACAGAAAAATCACCAAATTGATTACAATGCAAGCCAAAAAATACGAGCTACAAAGCCAAGAACTGAAACTAAATGCAAACATGCTCAAAAGTCTCTACAGAAATCGTTTGCGAAGGGCATTCCATATGATAAGACATTGTGGTGATGGAAAGAAATCAGAAGTGCCGTAACAACTTTCATCTGTAAAGACATGGTTTTACGATTTACACGGTGGAGAAAACTGGTTTTAGAGAACTAATCAGAATCCTTGATCCAAGGTATTGGCAAGTCAGAAACATTTCAGTGAAGTCGAGTTGTCCCGCTTATATAGAGAATTCCAGGCCAAAGTTGCGGATGAGCTTTGTAGTGTGTCATATTATGCAATGTCACCTCCAAATAAAAGGAGAAACTAAAAAGTGCCTTTCATTGGTGTTTAGTTCACTTAATTATCAAAAAGCAGTCATTAATGCATGCAGTTATTTTTTATAGTAATTTTTTTCATTCATTTAGGAGAAAACATTATATATCCTGATATCCTTTCAAAACATGAAATTATCTATATTGTGATATAAAATTTTCGCCCAGTCCGATAGTATAGTATAGAATTGATTAGAGTAGAATAGTATAGAATTGATTAGAATACAGTAAAATAAACCATAATGCCATAGAGTAGAATAGAATAGAACACTATAATTCTATTCTATAGGATAGAGATATATTCTATAGAATTCTAAAGTGTAGAATAGATTAGAATAAACTACTATACTGTAGAATACAATTGAACAGAGTAGAATAAAATACTAGTATAGAATATATTAGAACAGTATAGAATAGAACCATACAGAATATATTAGAATACAGTAGAATAGATTAGAACAGTATATAATAGTATACAATAGAAGAGATTAGAATAAAATACTATAGCATGGAATAGAATAGTGTACAATACAATTCAATATAGTATAGAATAGAATAGTGACATTCTGGCTGTACTCCCTGGAAATTATGTCACATTATGCATGTTAAGTGAGGAAAAAACTCTGTGCTTTTACAGGAAAATAATCAACAGCAGGGTGATGTGATGCTGTTACAACCACAGAGTTGATTATTTTCCTATAACAGCTTGTCCTGAAGTGTTTTACTGCTCTCATACCACAGTGATTTTTCAGCGATTGCAATTTTTTATTTGCTAACTAACAACATGCCATTTTTTTATCCATTTATAGTTATATTTAATGTTGTGATAGACACAGGAAAGTTTTCTAAAAATGCAAGGAACAACTTTCCCTCTGACTGTTACAAATCACTGACACTGGAGACTCCTTCCAGAAATGCTAAAAAACCTATCTTCCTATCTTCTCAGCTTAACCATATCAACAATTACAAACTTTTAAAAATCTGTTCACGTGAGCATCCACCATGCAGTGTTTAATTTGTTACTATAGAACAGATAATGTATTAGAACAAATATTTTAGGCGGCACTACTGCGAGAACTGCTGCTGTAGAAAATGAATCACCTTCTGACCAAACAGCACTGTGGTCTACATGAAAGTATTATTGTAAGTGTAGTTTTCATTTCATTTTTTTTTAAAATAAAGGTTAGTTAAAGGGCAACAGGGAAAAGCTTAAGTAAATAATCATTTTCACAAACACAAGCAATTAAATTAAGAATGATCATACCAAAGACAGGGAAAAAGAAAGAACTTGCAGTTTTATTTGGTGCTGTTATTTTTCTGGCATTTTCTTAGCAAACCTGTATATGTGATAAATATTGTGTACAGTACAAATGTCTTGAAGTATTCTAATATGTTTTTGCCATATTGTTGCTAACTTTATCTTGACTAGCAAGTGTACCTCCCAAGTGTGTTTTTTTGTTTGTTTGTCTGTTTTTCTTTGCTTAAAAAGTATTTATATATTTATGTATTTGCTGTGTGCATATAATTGATGAAATCTGTGTTGCAGTGTGCTGCTTACAGCAGCTGGTGTATTTACTCTTAAAAACAGGTTGTTTAAGGGTTCTTTGGATAGTTAAGTGTTATCTTCCAATGAAAACACTCTTGTAGGGTTCGACATAGAATCTTTAAGAAGTCTCTGTGTAGACAACATTTCACCTGCATGTTTCCCAGCCATGCTCAGACTTTCCATCTGGCGATTTTAATGATTTCTGCTTGCTATGCCAAGAAGTATCATAATTAATAGAGAGTTGTTGATGTTTGTGTGTTATAAAAATAAGCAGGTGAGAAGATTACGCTAATGCAAAAAATGATAACATCTGTTTGCTTTATGTTATATATGTTCACTGCATCTGTTAGAGAAAAAGCAGTGCATGTTTTAAATTAAATTAAAGCAAAAATGGGTTATTGTAAAAGCACAAATGTGTTATAAATTGGTATTTTTCACAAAGTCAGTGAGACTGTTTTATAATTTTTTGGAAACTTTCACTGTCATGCATTGCATGATAATATACATCTGTAGCCTAAGGTCTGTCATAATGACTTGAAGCTGGAAGCAGGTACTAGTTCAGTGAGAAGGGGATTAAACATTATCAATAACCTCTTCCAAGTGTCAAGATTGAACCCAAATCTTATCTCCTCAAACCGATAATTAATCTCCCCGGCCATCTCTACCCTTCCACACGTGAAGTGAGCGAGGTAAAGGAGCGGCACATCCTTGACAGACAGATAGTGACCTTTTTTCTCCTCCTCTGCATACCGAGAGTGTGTAAGCCGAGTGAGCGTCTGGCGTATGAAGGACTGTGCGAGCGAGGACGTCTTTGTTCTTTGCCCTTCACTTCTGTCCTTTGCTGGAGCCATTCTAAAGGGAAAAGAGCAATGGTGAGGGATGTTCCCGCCATGTTTCAATTGCACTGTTTAAGGATGAGAGATGACCCACTTATGGAAAAGTGATGCGTTATCAGATTTACTGTATAATTAATAACCATTCTTTTTCTTAATCTCCTTCATGCTATTGTTTTTTTTTTACTGGCAATTTTGTGCTCATGAGTGACCTTGCAGAATACTGATTGACCATGTTCATTTGAATGGCAAATGAATAGAAGAAATCAATGCACATAATAATGAGTGAACATAATGACATGCATATAATATTTCATTTTCACCATTTGTACCTATTGCTATTATATGATATGATATTAGTCATATAGCTCCTATACTTCAGTTAATAATATTACATGCAGAGGTAGTGGCACAAAGAACAAGATAGCAACCATGTGGACACAGAGAGAGAGAGAGAGAGAGAGCTCTGATTCATTGCTGCTAGACTGGCTTGCATGGAAGAGCACCTATTTCTCACTGTTTTTCAGCACCATCGACATGGACAGCTCCTTACACGTCTTGCTGCATGCCTGTCTCTTTGCAGCACCACCTACAAGGACAGCTCCTCATGTTCATCACCACCCATAAGGACAGCTCAACATATTCCGCACCACCCATAGGATAGCTGCTCATGTTTACCATCATCTATATGGAGAGCTCTTTATACATCTAGTTGTTTACTTGCTTCACTTTTTCAACACCAGCCATAAGGAGAGCCACCCATGTGGTGATCTCTTCATGTGTCTTGACTCAATATCTCTCTTGTTAAACAACAACATAATGGACATTTTTTTTTGCATTTCTTAGACATGTCTTGCTTTTTTAACACTACCAATATAGAAAGGTCCTATGGTTCAGCATTAACTACCTACCTACCTAGTTACCATGTCTTACATTATTCATCTCTCTTCTTCACCCATAAGGAGAGCCTCCTCATGTTCAGCACCACCTGTAAGGGCAGCGCCTTGTGTTCAGCACAACCTATAACGTCCCATATGGTGATTTCTTCATGTGTGTTGACATGATAACTCTCCTTTTAAACATCATAATGGACAATGTTTTACATTTCACAAGCGCTTTTTTAACACTACACATGTAGACAGCTCCTAAGGTTCGCCATTATCTACATACCAACCGTGTCTTATAGTATTCCTTGCTCTTCTCCTCATCTTCACCCAAGAAGAGCCTCCTCATGTTCAGCACTATTTATAAAAACAGCTCCTCATGTTTAACACCACCAATAAAGACAGCTCCTATGGTTCAGTATTGTCTGTCTCTCTTTTTCAGCACCACCCATTAAGACAGCTATTTATTTTCATCACCACCTATAAGGAAAATTCCTTATGTACATCACCACTCACAAGGGTAGCTCTTTGTGTTTAGCACCACTAATAAGGAAAGCCCACTAATTACGTTTAGTGCTATCCATAAGGATAGCTCCTACGCTTCTGTATTACCTAAATAGAGGCATGCTGTGCATGTTTTTCAGCACCACCCATAGCGTTATTTTCATCACCATCTATAAGGAAAGCCACTTACCTATATGGAAAGCTCGTTTCCCCCATGTCTGCCTTTCGCTTCCATGAGGACAGTTCCTCTTTTTTCAGCACAACCCATAAGGTTGCTCTTCATGTTTAGTACCACCCATAAGGATAGTTCTTCGAGTTACATTCTGGCACCATTTGCTACATTCTGGGTTCTCTTTTTCAGAACTACCCATAAAGACAGCTACTTATTTTCTGAACCATTAATAGGGAAAGCCCCTTATGTGGTTAGCACCACCAATATGGGCAGTTCTCTGTGTTTAGCACCACCCATAAGGAGAGCTCTTAAGATATTAACTATTACCTATATGGAAAGCTCTTTACATGCCCCACTGCATGTCTGTATTTGTTTTCAGCACCACCCATTATGACAGCTACTTATTTTTGGCCACACCCATAAAGATAGCTCTTCATATTTACGACCACCAATAGCGACAGCTCATATGGTTCTGTATTACCCGTTTAGAGGTATTGCATGCCTGTCTCTCTTTTTCAGCACCACCTAGAAAGACAGCTACCTTCTTAAAGGAAAGCCCCTTATGATCAGCACCACCAAAATGGACAGCTCTTACGACTCAGTATTGCCTTTATGGAAAGCTGTTTACGTGTCCATGCCTGTTTCTCTTTGCAGCACCACTTATAAAGACAGCTCCTTATTTTTAGCCACACCTGTAAGTAAAACCTCTCATGTTCAGCACCGTCCATATGGAGAGATGTCTTGACTGCATGCTAGTCTCTTCCTTTCAGCATGAGCATTACAGGCCACTTCTTTCTCAAACATTTCTCAAATATACCCGTCTCTAAACCTACAATGACGGCTCCTAAGGCACAAAATTACCTTGGAGAGCACCGCACCTTTTACACGTCTCACTCAACTCCTCCATCTCTTTGTGTTCAGCATTATAGGAAAAACATTTCATGTTCAGCGCTACCCATATGGAGAGCTCTTTATGCGTTTTGACTGCTTGTCTCTCTTTTTTCAGCACTTACACACAGATCTCTCAAACATGCATTTCTTAGTCTCTCTCTTTTCCCATCTCTCTCTCTCTCTCACTTTCTCTCTCTTTTTCCCTGCAGCTCCATTGCGTCTCACCGATAGTGGAAGAGTAGTTAATGCATGCTTTCTGGCTTGCTCACACACCCCTCTTTTTTCCTCTGCAGAAGGCTGCCCATGCCTACTGTATCTCTCGAGCTTCACTCTTCCAGCTCCTCATTTTTTTTTTTTGCAGCAGCAGTCGTGATAAGGGAGCAGCCATAGCACCGAAGGGGGGGTGTCATGTGACCAACACCAGAGTAAGTGTGAGCTGACGGTGGTAATTACTGATGTCTGTAAAAGCCACTCCGGGGGCCTGAGCTCAGAACTCAAGCCTGGCTGTGGTCACAGGCCATGTGCTCACCATTTCAGCCCACAATACCCACACACAGTCTGTTGTCCCTGAACATCAAGGTCGCTCTCATTCTCTCTCTCTCTCTCTCTCTCTCTCTCTCTCTCTCTCCACAGACACACACACACACACCCACACACACATGTACACAAAAACAGTGTGTCTCTTAGGGCAATGCAGAGCCCAGTAGCAGGGTATCTTGTTAATCTGGCCTGACGCATGACTCAGCCTTAAAAAAAAAAAAAAAAAAAAATTCATTGCTTCTCCAGATGATGATTGGGAAAAGGGTCATTTTGAGGTCGTCACCGTCTGTCTTTTTCACCTCTGGGCAACTTTTCCTTTCCTTTTCTATCATGAAGCTGGGGACGTTTACTCAAATCTATAGTTAATGTGCCTGAGGTTGAAGACGCGCTTTGAAACCCAGTGCACGTCCAGGGTAGATGGCATGAGCATGGCGATTAAGGCTACTGAAGTGCTTATCATTAGTGAAGGTCCAGGTCAAACTCACAAATTGCCCAAGCAGCGTGTTATTCAGCGGCTTACATTGTGTTGTCCAAATTACATCGCTCTGTCTATAAGATTCTGCCCACTTCACTTATGCTGCAGTATGACCACGGCCTGCGTTATGACAAATCCCTGGTTTATTTCGGGCGATTCCTGAGGGAACGTAGGAGGAAGTAGGTAATTAAAGGAGCTCACTACTCCTTCGGAATGTTTGTGGGTAAAATGGGTAAGCAGCAACAGATAATGTAGATAATTATCTGGCATTACTGAGAACATCAGGATGCCAGATGCTAGCAGAGAGAGAAAGAGAGAGAGAGAGAGTGAAAGAGAGAGAGGAAGTAAACTGACTGTATTTCCTTAAGTGGGATCTGCTTGCTAAACCTACAGCTTGGGCTACATGACCTGATCCCAGCTCAGCAGATGGACTTAACCAGGCCGGCTTAGCATATCGTGTGTCCTTTTGCTATCGCAGAATTGCCACAAGCCGCAGGCTGACTGCATGTCCAGGATGCACGGACGTATTCAAGGGAGCCATGCCAGATATTGAACAGTTGTCCAGAAATTGATTATATAAAGAACCGTAGCCTAAAATGGAAAACAGAGCACTTGTCTGTATATTGTACTCCTGAGAGAGACTGGGACAAGTGTGTGTGTGTGTGTGTGTGTGTGTGTGTGTAAGCTCATTGAGGTAGCTCCAACAGAGCATAGGTGTTATTCATGCGCGCTTCAGGAGTACATAACTGTACACTGCGGCAGCCAAAGTCACTGACCTCTCTACACCATGCAGGGGACACGGATTAGAAAGGGAAAGAAAGAGACAGAGAGAGAGAGAGAGAGAGAGAGAGAGAAGTTGAGGAATAATGTGAGAGACAGAGAGAGTCAGAGAGAGAGACACTCACTATATGGTGAGATTGTAGGGGACACTGTGGCCTCGACTATGGCAGAACAATAGAGGCATGGTGATTAAGCATCGCTCACTCCAGTGCCTCCTCAGGCCGTCAGTCTTGGTGTGCAGCACCTAACAGAAGATTTATGTCAGACTGACGGGCATTGAGCTGACGGCCGCTTGTATATCCAGAGATTTTTAGCAGCTGTCTAGCTGTCCATCGTCTCCGAGCTGGGACTCTGCATCACCTGCCACCGCCAAATGGTCACACTTGGCTACACCATCATCTGCCTCCAAGCAAGTCCGCATTGTGGCAAAGCCAGTCCAGCAGTCCCTGCATGACAGTTTCCCTCCACATCTATACAGTTTATGCTTGCTTGAACGAGCTGCACGGCATGCCCACCCAGTGCTGCTGTTTTTCTGCCCATCTGTGCCCATTCATTTTTAGCTCTGTCTATTCATTTAATAAGCTTTATTACATCAGTCTGATGCCACGCTGTAAAATGCCTGCCACTGGCTGTGCATCCATCTTCGTTCTACAACGTTAATTCGACACCGATGTATGCGGAATGACCTCCCTCTGCTAGAATGATTGCTAGCGATTTGTCAGTCCACATGCACCCAGACGCAGTCATGTGACTCGCCGGGATCCAATTAGCAGCTTCCCCGCTTATCTCCAAACTGCTGCTGCAGAGTCATTTAGATACCTGACGGTGAACTGCTTAATGATACGTTGCTTCCTACATCCTGTTTACAAGTCTAAAAATATTTTTATTTGTATTTCTCTGTGCCCCGAACATTCCCTGCCATTAATTAGTAACCGTAAGCACATAAGAACATTAGATTTAGCATCTTAGCTAAACAAATCCTCAGCAGGGAGGAGATTTGGTTTACACTGTGTGTTTAGAGACCTTTCAGATTCAGTGAACATAAATCATTCTCTTCTTTCGAGTGCACTCTGGGAAGAGTATTTAATCGTGGGCCACACTTTGAAGGCGGCATGGAGGCTCTCCTGTGCCAGCTGCACCGCTCTGCCCCAGGCCGTCTTAGCAAGCCACACCGTCAGTGCCATCTTGTATGCACCATAGTAGGGTTCAGGTGTAGAGTGGGGTTATTGTTGCTTGGCAGTCTTTGTGTCTCATTGGATGGAGGCGCACTGCAGTGGCTCAGAGAGCAGCTCTGCCTGCTAAGTGATATCTGATCTCCCCTAGGCTAGCAAGTGCCGCTCATCTGAGCGATAATGTGCCACTCATAGATCAGATTAGCTCCACCTGAACGTTTCCAGCTGCCTGGTAATGCCCATGACCCACAACAAGATTAAAAAGATTAAGATATATTTTAGCTTGACTCGTCTGCCGAAGCAGAGACACTCAGCCTGTAATAAGTTGCTTTGGTGTTAAGGCTCCAAACAGCTTTGTTCTTAGTGTTGCACCTTGAGGCACCTCTGTGTTCTTAATCTTATATTCCCTCCACACCCTGCTGTGCTGTCGAGGTTAAGATGGATGGCATGTGTGACATTCAATAGCTGCATAAATGCAGTCTGTCAGACTCTACCAGGCAGTATGGGGGGGGTGGGAAATATCTTTCCATAGGATGATGTTGCTAGTTTCTGTTCTGATAAAGCGAGCAGGCTGATATGAAGCTAGGTGGAGAGGGCGGAGACAGAGGCTGTTGTCATGTGTTGTAGCAAAGAAGCATTGGTGAGTATCAGGAATCGCCGGTAGATTTCATCTATCGTGATGTCTATCAAGTTGGACGATTTAAATGTCTGTCAGAAAACATTGTGTCTGCAACGTCAAGATCGACAAAAATAAATTGTTGTATCTCATGATGTATGTTTCCATTTCACCTTTTGTATCCTATATGAACCTTAATAGACGATGTTGTCTAACTTTCATAGCAGCACAACAAAACATTTTTCTCTGATGTCTCTTAACTTCCCTTCTCCATACTTGCCAAACAGATAAAACTGTGAATTTCTTCACTCACAAAACATGAACGGGGGATTAAATTAAGAAAATGATGCAATGTCAATGTTTTTATCAGGGTTTTATTTTATCACTATACAAGAATTCAGTAAGTAGTTCTGCTGCTCTTCAAGACAGAGCACATGCACGCATAGTTTATATACATTTATTTCTATTTAATAATGTTTTAGTTTTATTTACAGTCCCGACTTCAGTTTTGCAAGCATTACTGATAATCAAAAAAGAAACTGACTAAATGCCAAAAGCGACTAGCAGCTACAGCAGACTTGTAACTGGCTTACTGTATTTTTTGGTGCTGTAACAATGGAATGTGTAGACAAGATGTGTTACATAAGTCTGGCCACGCTTCCTTCCTCCCAAACCTTCACCCCTCACACACACACCCCTCCACAACGCCACATGGGAAAACTATCGTCAATCACAATATGACAATGTCATATTTCACACAATCTCACAGACTGGTATCCCATTAATTTCACGAAACTGTGTGTAAATTGTCTGCTCAGTTATTTCATTATTAGTTCATTACACAAGAAAGCTAACAAAATATTTAGAGTTGATTATGGATGTGGCATTTGCATCTGGAAAGGACAAGTAAAAAACATGCCAATTCCAGTAAATCAGGCCATCATAGAGCTAATAAACCAACTTTGTTAAGAAGCACAAATGCCCCAATGAACACCCTGCTAGGTCATGAAAAATTATAATAGTGAGTCATGATTGACCAAAGAACTCTGGAGTCATGGAGTAAATCTGTTACAGACCAAGATGCTCTCCTGAATAAAAGTGTAGATGTGTCCTAGACTGCCATTAAGACCAAAATTGCCCAGCTTGATCTGTGTGCTTAGCACAAGAAGTAACAGCCTCGAGAAATGAATCTCCAGGTTTCTAAAAAGTGCACAAAAAGCTCTTATTGAATTCTGGGATAAAGTGTTAAGGGCCATTGAGATAAAGATTAACCTGTACCTGACTTATAAAAAGAGGGAAGTGTGAAGAAAAACGGGAAGCGCTCACGATCCGAAGCACAGCACCTCATCAAGACACGGTGGCACGGTCGTGTTTGGCTGCTTCGCTGCTTCACTGACTCACTCACTGACTCACTCACTCTGTCTGTATTAATGATATGATTGAAACAGCAGGATGAATTCTGAAAGGTACCAAAAACATCCGAAGTGCTCAGATCTCAAAATCAGGAGAACAGGCAGTACCTCATGAATAATTCGAATATAAATTCATATGATAAATGATAATTTCTACATTGAGACACCTTAGACTGATGAATGTCCAGTAAAATTGCTAAGGATATAACAAGAGGTCGATTTGAGACACACCCAATTTGAGACACTACTCTCTCTGCTGCACATAGATTAAAGTTAAATAGCTTGTCGCACCTCTAATTTGTTGGCCCACTGAAAAAACAAACAAGTAGCTCGATGACAGCTAAATAATGTAGATGGATGGTTGTTTTTTTATTTTCTAAGTTAAATATGTAATGGGGAAACACAACATCATGTCCCAAGCAAGAGTTTTATACCTTACCTAATTTGCTACACACTCAAAAACCACTTGAATAGGAACACCTGTACACTTGCTGATTCATGCATTTATCAAATCAGCCAATCATCAGCGCAATCCATAAAACTATGCAGATACAGGTCAAGAGCTTTGGTTAATGTTCACATCAAACATCAGAATGGAGAAAAATCTCGGTGAGTTTGACTGTGGCATGAATGTTGTTTTGAGTATTCTTCAATCATCATCTGTCCAGTTTTGGTGCCCACTTTAGCCTCAGATTCCTGTTCTTCACCGACAGGAGTGGAACTTGATGTGGTCTTTTGCTGTTGCAGCCCGACCACCTCAAGATTTCACACTGTGCATTCTGGGATGCTTTTCTGTTCATCAGGGTTGTAAAGAGTTGGTATCTGAGTTACTGTAGCCTTCCTGTCAGCTCGAACAAGTTTGGCTATTCTCCTCTGACCTTCTCTCATCAACAAGGCGCATCTAACTGTGGAACAGTGGCTGACTGGATTTTTTTGTTTATATACCATTCTGTATAAACTCTAGAGATTGCTGTGCAAGAAAATCCAAGGAGATTAACAGTGTGAAAGGAAACAAACAAGTATCAGATTTTTAGGGTCGTCACCATTTCACAGTTAATCATGGTGTATGATCGGTCAGTTACCTTACCACTGACTTTTCAAAATATGGATTAAAATGCGTTTTTATTCTCCCATAATTTCACAGTCCTCTTTCTCTGGAGTTGCACTGAATCACACTATAGCAACTTTCATTTCTCTGTACAGGGGACATGGACTGCAGTGAAAACCATTTGACTGTGTAATCCTTTACTGCAGTAAACATGATACATTACTACCTATTGTACCTATTACAATCCACACACCCAGAAAAAGATTGCATCACTGACCAGTTCATTTTATTTATTTTTTTAGCATGCACTCTTTCCTCATAGCCACTTTCAGTTATAACAACAACGTGATAAATACTGACAGTGTAAGAGAATTCATGTTAAAGTCATTCTTAAAAATGTCATCCTAAGAAAGAAGACTAATTCCAGGATTTGATTTTTTTTTGCCGGACTGCTTAGTGGGCCAGCCTAGTAGAGGCACTTTCACTGACTGACTGACTGACTGAGTACCATTGTTGAAGCGTGCATGTGCAAGGAGCCTAGCTAGCCGAATTTCAATCTACCTACCCTTAGCTAGCAAGTAGTGAATGATGCCAGGGCATTTGTTTGCAAACTAGCCCACCTCTACATCATTTTGGGATAGTTGCAGAGAGACATGCTTAAAATATTATTGTAGCGAATAACTTATGTTAAATGAAGCAGTGTGAGGATGTGCTGTGGCATGAATGCGTTTGTAGCTACACGAGGGCCATATTTATCGTGAGTGTTATGTCGTTTACTTATATGCATGCATGTTCTGTGCTTAGCTAGCTACCTATCTAATGTTAGTCATATTTCAGTGTATATAGCATTAGCCAATGAGCAGTGAATGATTCTGCAGAGTTTGTTCACTAGTAGTGGACTTCCTCGTCATTTATCGTTAGTAGCTGCGAGTAGACGTAGGCTAGATAGTCATTTCATAAGGGTGTGTGCCCATACTTGAATTATTATTGTATTATATATTATAATATTATTCTATTATAATATATTCTATAATACAACAATATTATTGTATCAAATATTCTAATATTATTGTATCATAATATATATTATAATACAATAATGTTTTGTATTATAATGTAATTGTAGCAAATAACTTATGTTAAATGAAGGGGTGTGAGGATGTGCTGTGGCATTAATGCATTTGTAGCTACACAAGGGCCATATTTATCTTGAGTGTTATGTTGTTTATTTACATTACTACATGGTATCCAAAAGAAAATAATTTTTGCTTAAATTTGGAAACAGAATGAAAGACACTCTCAAGGTCTGTTGTTTAAATTGGTCCTTTTCCAACCCCCTGTCTGTACTCATATCCTGTACTCATTCTCCAGTAACTTTACTTTTAATACAGAGACACCACAGTGCATGCACACGCCCGGATAAACACAAATATCACCAAGAGACTTTCTTCATTTCTGCTTCGCTTTCTTTCTGTGTGTCTTTCACTGTCTGAGACACAAGGTTATGTGTGGACACGGATTCAGCGTGCTTCCTGCTTTGTATTGTTACTGAGAAGATACAGCTTTTCCAGACTCAAATGTGGGACGCTTTTTCATGTGTCTATACATATTTTCTTACATTCAAACCTTATATGTGAGTTTGAAAAAGCTGCATGGTTACTGTTTAGCACTCTGTATTTAAAACCATATATTCAGTGCTTTCCAGAATTATTGGAAATAATCCTGAAAATGAGCAAAAGTTAATATATGTAAGGAATAACATACAACAGACTGTGCTGTTATATGAAAATAATACACGCCAGGGCTTCAAAACATTTTGAACTTCCAAATACGCTGGCTGATGTGATATCCTACATTAATAACATGTATATAGTACCTAGCATTGGTGTGAATGTTCTAGAAACACGGCGGTTGAGCTGCTCTGGAGGAAAGTGCCAGTGGGGCAGGGCAATGTGTGATGTAGTAGGCAGATATCATGCCTGGCTTATACAAAAAGCATCCTATCATCTTAAGTAGCCTAGGCTATGTGAACATAAACAAAATTAAATTAAAAGCATATCTTTATCAGTTCGTAAAGCTCAGGATATGGTGTAAAAGTGTGAGGACAGCCAACCTGAGCATGCATCGAAGTATCAGCAAGTGTGGTCATTAAAAATTATCACAAGTTGCCGTGAAATGTGCATACACAGACGTATTGATGAGCGCCAAACAGTGAAGCAAGCATGCAGAAAAAAACTGTCAGGTGTGAGAGCAGTTCAGTTCTGCGAGCACTGATCACTGAGACACATGTGCCTCCTTTCCCCTCACCTTCCAGGGACTACACTTCATTACCGAGTTAAGGGCTATGGACTAAAGTTATAACAATTTGCTATTTTTTATATTATTTTATGATATATTATTTTATATTATGTGGTTAAAAAAACATAAAGCAAAGTAAAAATAATAATGTGTGCCTCTGTTAAACACCACGTGAAATTCCCGGACCATCATAATCTGGTACAAATATTTACTGGGATGATTAACCATGAGAGACAGAAGAATTTAATTGCTAACAGGCATATCATCTTGTGAATAATAATGACGTTGACAGGCGTATGACGTTATACTGTTTCCTCGCATGCAGATTTGAATAATGAAGTATTTTTTTGTGGAAATACTGTTGCCTTGTGTTTATTCCACCTCCCACTGCTGTAACCCGCAGAGCACTCCACTTCAGCCACACACATGTAAATATGCCCCCCACTTAGATGACATGAAACAGCGCTGGCACAAGAGAAGCCTGTTGGGAAGCTTGAATAATTAGACCGGAGACCTAATTCCATCAGATCTGCAAGCGACACATGTTGATTGAACAGCTCTGTAGTGGCAGTATTTGTAAGAAACAAAACCCTCGGTTTTCAGTTTTGCGTTATACTATACATACTAACCCGAAACTGAGTCAAACCCACTCAGTCTGTATTTTTAATGATGCCCGAGTCTTTTTGGAAATAAACAAATCAAATCAGTCAAATCTACTGCTATTACAGATCTGCTACCCATATAGGCTAATTATCACTGACTGTAGCAGGCATAGTCATTGCGAGCAGAGTTTTAAAAAAAAATGACATGTTCTCGACTGGACAAGTGAGTCATCTCTTCAGAAGCCTACTGAACCTCATTTATTAAACACTAAATATAAAAGCCTGTGAAACAAGCAGGAAGTGAAAATGTCTTCTAGTTACTGTTTCATTCCAAACCATCAACTGGTGTATAGTGTGAAAGGAAATCAACTTTGGGAATACACCAATCTGAGCGCTGGATTGGTATTGCACAAGGTTTGTGTGGTATAAAGTTTTACTTGATTTACTTGCGATACAACATCTACTTGAAAAAATACTGCCGCAGAGTAAAGTTAAAAACTGGCCCTAGTTCAGCGACTCTAGTTTTCTAAACATAAACCATCTTGGCTTCTGTAGCAGATCCTCTGTTTATCCAATCACATGCATTTATGTAAATTATTTAGCTGAAGGCAGCTCATTGGACCAGAAACTAGCTCCAGGGATAGAGACAATAGGTCAGAACAGGGAGAGGTTTCACAGACTTTCATAGATTGTTCATTTTATTTATTCGCACCTGTCTAATTATTGCACAAAAATGTGAAAAATAAAAAATATCCAGTGTGCAACAGTTCTGCGGGTGAAAATGCCTTGATGAGAGAGGTCAGAGCAGAATGACCAGACTAATTTGATCTGACAGGAAGGCTACAGTAACTCAAATAAACAACTACAGTAACTCAAATAATCACTCTTTACAACAGTGGTGAGCAGAAAAGCAACTCAACACACAACACGTTGACCCTTGAGGCAGAAGGGCTACAACAGCAAAAAGCCACATCTGTTTCCACTCCTGTCAGCCAAGATCCCTCTGGTCTATTAGTGAACTGATGACTAGACAGAGAAGCATACACCTACTCTCTGTTTAGAGTCCAGTGCGCTGTGCAAAAACCAAACATAATGACTTTGAATTGTTTTATTTATAATTTTAAAGTAATGGTTAAACTTGAAAGGGTATTTCTGTCTACCATTCAGTCAAGTTTGTCACGTGTCCAGACCTTTTTAAGCAAGAAGTTCTATGTAACTGGACCATTCCATTTTATTTGAATACTCCTGCATTATGAGTCACTTGGAATCTCATGCTAACCAAACATGACCCAAATTGCAACTGCACCATTCCTTCAGGTTTATTTCAGATGTGTGGGAAACACTTCATGAACCCAGTCAGTTTCTTTTTGAGCTGCTTCTCATAGGCACTGGTTGCACTAGGAGGAAAGTGTTAACTATATACATCAGTGTCAACTATATACTAACTGACCCCTGCAATCGATTTTGTTATCTTCACTCTGATCAACAGGGGAGAGAGGAAGGACATCCTACCCACCTAGAGACTCAGAGCCAATTATGCGTTCTTAGATTCCTGACTCACAGATGGTTGCGGCATCACCAAGTTTCACACTCTCTCAGCACTTAGCCGAATGCTTATAGTGTTGTACCACTTCAAATTTAATGAAATGTGGTGTAGGTAGATAAAACAGGGCTCAGTGCAAATACAGTCTCAGTGGGTCCACTTTATATCTTACGAAAATAAATGTAGAGAAAAGAAATGGACACTCATTTGCTGATTTATTAGGAACACCTGTAACCTTGATCATTCATGCAATTATCCAATCAGGCAATCATGTGGCAGCACTACAATGCATAAAATCATGCAGATACAGGTCAAGAGCTTCAGTTAGTGTTCAAACACCAGAATGGAGTGACTTTGACATGATTGTTGGTGCCAGATAGGCTGGTTTGAATATTTCAAATGGGCTCATTTCATTTCAGAAACAGAAGCAAAAAACACAAAAACATCCAGTGAGCAGAAGTTCTGCACGCAGAAACACCTTGCTGATGAACGAGGTCAGAGGAGAATGGCCAGACTGGTTTGAACCTTCAGGAAGGCTTCAGTAACTCAAATAAACACTCTTTATAACCGTGATGATCAGGAAAGCATTTCACAGTGCACAAAATGTTGAACCTTGAGGCGGATGAAGTACAACAGCAGAAGACTACATAGATTTCCACTCCTGTCAGCCAAGAACAGGAATCTCCCATATAAAAACAAAAAAAAAAAAAAAAAAAAAAAAAAAAAAAAAAAAAAAAAAAAAAAAAAAAAAAAAAAAAAAAAAAAAAAAAAAAAAAAAAAAAAAAAAAAAAAAAAAAAAAAAAAAAAAAAAAAAAAAAAAAAATATATATATATATATATATATATATATATATATATATATATATATATATATATATATTGAAAAAACGTCCCCTTACCATTCAAACAGAATTAACAGTGTTTTATTTGCAAGAACAAGATGAACAGTTTGCTGGTGCCTCATCACATTTACACAATGTCTGACACATACTGACTTCAACAGTAAAAACTTCTCTGTGTAAATATCAAGAGGAGGAACTACAGTCTCTTCCTACAATACAAGTAACCTTAAAACATGTAAATGATGATTGAACAGTCATTAAAAGGTGCTGTGAATTGCGTGCAAACAAAAATATTCACAGACTTAGAGGAGTGAAGCGAGCGTGTTGCACATGAGAGCAGTTCAGTTCAGGGTGCACTGGTCAGTGGTGGCTCTCTGTTAAGGCTCTGGGTTACTGATCAGAAGGTCAGGGGTTCACTACCAGGCTGCCACTTTATCATTTTCACAAAGCAGCTTTACAGAAATATATAAATTCAGGATATACATTTTAAATTTATGAATTTAGCTCTAATGAGCAAGCCAAATGTTTCATGAGGCTCTGGATTGGAAGTGATTAGGTCCTAAGTTACTCGTTTTTGCATTAGTATCGTTATCTGTATCAAAAAAATGTCCACTCATACTCGTATTTAGTCGGAAAAAATGGTATTGCTGCATCCCTTATTGACACTGATGACCAGTCCATGAAATACTCCAGGCCTCTGGTTTGCACTGCAGCTCTTTATTCCACTTCCACACTTTTATTCTTGATCCAAATAATAGATCATTTTCATTACATATTCAGTAGACATAATGGAGATTTCTAATTATATGCCTGCTGTCTTTTAGATTTTTTATTCTATTTATTTATTTATTTATTTTTCCTTTTTAGAAACTGTTCTGTGAATAAACTCTTAATACAGGAGGGAAGATTTTGTACTACTACCGGTTTTTATTTTGGTGGGTGCCAATAAATGTTCATATTAGTCTTGTTTGCACAAGGCATGCTGTAATGCGTCAGTTGCATTTAATTCTCACACTAAAAATAGTTTCAAAGGCTATTAATATTAATCTGAATAGGAGTAATAGCAAAAATACTTGATTTCTTTTGGAACATGTCGCATAAAAGGTATTGAGTAGCTCTGACGCTGTGCAAACTACAATAATGATAGATAAGTGGCTATAATACATAAATATTTCACAAAGTATAGGCTATGTGAGTGAACAGGAAACGGGCAACACTTTAAATTACGTACACACAGATGCTTCTCACGTTACCACCGTCTTCTTTTATGTTCAATGCTGATATAATGTCATCCTCAAGGTAGATACCAATCAACAGTCTCTCTATAATGTAATCCTGGTCGTTTATGCTGAAAAACTAGATTCTGTGCAGTGAACTGAGGGTTTTTAACATTACTTGTGGCTTTTTTGACTTGTTGTGTGGTATGAGACAGAGCCTGAATGCATGATACTAGCCATGATGCAAATATGTGCAAGCTAGCTAGCCTGCCAGCACAAATACTCACTCTAGCTAAGCAGCATTTGCATTCAAAAAGAAACTGTCGGAAAGAATTCCTCTCTCTGTCCATCTTTCTACTCTTTCCTGCTTGGGTTGTTCGACTTTGCTTTTCACACTTACACTAAAGCAGCACCTGTCACTGTTCTATCAGCAGCAGACACTGTGATTAGCTAAATGCAGATCTCGTGAAGGTGCGGATAAGCCTGTCACAACTTGGCTGTCAATTAATTGCCGTGCCAACAATGGAGATTAATCATGTGATTGTCTCTTAAGTGCATTTTATGCCACTCATAATTGTGAGCATATCAGTTTAAGTGCGTACAGCATACGAAGAGCAGCCTTTTATTGACATTAAAAATATAAGTTCAATTTCTTTCTGTTTCTTTCTTTTAAATTGAAAGAGAAGACATGGCACACTTAACTCTATACGGCATGAATTATTATCAAATGCCTTAGACATCTGATTAATGATTTTTTAAATGTTATTTTTTTGTTGCCTCAGTTTATGGTGTGCATAACTTTTAATACAGGGTGTCCCAAAAGTCTCCATACATAGAGGACTATGTTTCCTGTTAAAGTCCATCGCAGCCTGGCGACAGCTTCTCGATCCAGCCATGAGAATGATTTCAGTACGTTCTTCTTTTGTCAAAGGCATTCTTAAAGGCTATCTGAAAAAATATAAATTATAAACTAAGTATGAAAAATTTGGGCAATGGAAGACATTTTGCTAAAAAGTGTTACTTTCTTCTATGTATGGAGCCTTTTGGGACACGCTGTATAATGTTGTACATGACTTTGCAATCAAAAAGACTTCATTTGACAATTCATTACATAAAACTTTCCACAGTGGTGTCCTCTTGTGCTCTCATTACATGATTCTTCCCTTTAAAATGTACAAGTAAACATAATTCAGTGTCTTTTAATAATAAAATGTGCAGTTATATTTGACATCTGTACTGTGAAGACACTGAAATGGAAATTGTTTCACAAATTAATAATAGAGATAAATATTAGATTTTTCTCTGCTGTGTATATTGTTTATGGATTTAATGAAATTAAATCTGAAATGAAATGAAACCTATGGATGTTATTGCACCTCTAAGTATTCATCTCCTAAAGTGTGTTTAATTGTCAGTTAATACGGACCATATTACATATTACACTGGCTCGCTGTTTATGTCCCGCTCTTATGAACTCTTCCTCTCTATCTCTGTAAAACCATATCATTAATACATCTGCCCTCTATTTTTTGTCTTCTTATCTGTCACAGCTTATCACATAGGTATATGTCATGCATTTTTCTTTTTCTTTTTCTTTGTTGTAGTATGGTTATGATTTTCTTTCTCTTATTAGGGGGCCAAGCACTGAAGTTTTTCCTCTGATTCTTTGGGTCATGCCAAGTTCAACCGATACCGTGATGATACCATGTATTTCCACCATATTGGATTTTCTGTCATTTTTGAATTTACAACCATTTTGAATTTTTTCAAAAACAGTTTTTTTCACATCATCTCCAACAAATTTTGTCCAATCATCACAAAGTTTGGGTCACATTATCATGACCAACCCATACAAAACTAATTTCTTGAATTTTTGATCTGATATTTGTCAAAATGTAATTTTTAAAACAACCATAGCAATGCACAACTCCTTTTCCTAAATAAAGACCCCCAAATTAAACATTGAACACATTGAGCCTCATTTGAGCCTGCAGTTCTACTACAGCAAGGGTTAGGTGAGTTAATGTCAAGTTTTTAATGTGTGTTGAATTAGAGTTAGATAACAACACTAGTCCTTCAAAGAATTCTGCCCAATTTGATCAAAGATGATTATAATTGAATCTGTGTTTCTGGACATATATCAGACTCTGCTCGAACGAAACCAGAGACTCTACAACAGTACAGAGTCTTCCTTGGAGATTAGCTTGTTTTAATGCATGAAGCAGTTCTTCTCATTCTTTTCTAAATGACATCTACTTAGCCACCAAAGACTGTCAGACACTGTTTTGCTGTACCATTTTTGTTCAGTGACTTTTCCATGTTTTCACGGATACAGCCTGAACACCCGTTGTTTAAAATCCCTAATGCATTGCCTCAGGGTTACAGCATGCAGTACACGGTTAAATATAGAAAACATATTTCTGAAATGCAATATAAATAGATTACTGGACAATAAAATATGTATTGTAGCAAAAAATAAATAAATAATGTTCGATTCTGTCAAAGTGCACCAAATCTTGTCATATACAACATGCTTTAGCAGAAGTTGCAATTCCACCAAATATCACTGTTACACAATTAAACATAATTACACACAGTTCAAAGATCAAAGTGTGTGATTGTGAATAATGAATAAAATGAGACAGTTCAGAGATTTGATTACATGAATTGAGATATTGAGAATGAACCATATTTTGCTTGAGTGACTACGTATATTTATGTGGAAATATCTAAAGGGTAATGGCGATCAGCTCAAATAATTATGATTAGCTGATTGTATAATAATGATAATAGGTATGGGTGCGATGTTTCCACACTACACCCTTTTACCACAGCGAGAGGGCGCAGTGAGAAGTATGTGAGAGTTTAAGATTCATTACGGATGTGGATATTATTGTTCATTATTGTTCACTTCAGCGCTGTTTCTGGATGCAGTGGTGTTACACTCACATGCATTCCCCATGTTTTCTGGATTCAGGCACATTCTATAGGGTGCTTACTAGGCGGTTAAACAAATTTGTAGTGTTTCCTCGATGTGCCGAACTTGCCTTTGCATAGTTTGCAAAGAACCATTGTTTGTGTCCGAGAAGGAAATGTAAGCTAAGGAATTACCTACTCTTGGTTATCATTGGTCTGTATATAGTGTCTGTCAGGCAGAATGTGAGCTAGAGTAGCGAATAAAGTGATGCCTGGTTCATGAAACAACTTGGGATGCTATGCCTGAGCATTTTCAGCACAACTGACAAAATGTGTTTAGCATCACAATGCATGCAATCTCTCCGAAAAGACAGATCATGGAGACATTTTAATCCTTTTAATCCTCCCACTCCTAGTCATAACCCTTTAAAAGGAATCTAGTTGAAATCCTTTCTGATCAGTTGGAGACAAACAAAGAACCCTTGTGTGTCCCTAGTCAGTTCTTCTCTTGCCCTCTCCCTTTAGGTTGTGTTCTATATCTTAAAAAGAAGTTAGCTATAAAGAAAGTGCATTCCTAGATAAAAAACAAAACAAAACTTAATATCCAGTATCTTGTTTGGATTGTTAGTCTAGGGGAAGCCTTAAAGCTACTATGAAAAACCCCACAACAAAGGGCTTCCTTTTAGGGGATTCTAGTTCTAACCTCTTTAGAAACCAACGAAAGAATGCTTGAGCAACCCTTTTTTTCTAACAGTGTAGCTAGCTAGCTACACCTACATCTACCTGATTTAGCGTGTTGGATAGTTTGCTAATACATGTTCATTATCTGACTAATTATCTGCACTCATGATACTGAACAGCAATGAGACCAAGATAATGGCTTTTAACTCACTCACACCATGTCTTAATTTCATTTAAATAGGCTAACACACTAACAAGGTTTCCTTGTTTTTTTTTTTTTCTTTGCAGTGCACTGTTCCTTAGATTTTCTCCCTCTTTGTGTCTTGAAAGGACCAATTAAGAAGGTTAAAAATGGCTGTTTTAGACTTTAATCAGGCAGCATGCACCGCAAAATACATATGTGACCAAAACAACAACAGTGTCTGAGGCATGGTTAATTAATGTGAGTAATTTTTTTTTAAATGAGAATTTCCCAGAAGAATAGGATAGACTGAAATTAAATCTATACAAAGAAATTGCTTCAGCTACTCATTTACAATCTAATAAAGTCATTAGCCTCTACTTGAAAAGGTTGCTAGTTGGTTTAATATCGTGGCTCTGATCAGTCAGGTCTGGAAGTATTTGGACAATGACAGTTTTTGTGATTTTGCCTTTATACACCACCACAATGGATTTGAAATAAAACAATCAAGATGTGATGGAAGTGTAGACCTTCAGCTTTATTTTAAGAGGTTCCACAAAAATATGGCATTTACCATTTAGGAATTACAGCCATTTTCAGCAAAGTACCTCCATTTTCAGGGGCTCAAAGGTATTTGGACAAAGTGACATAATTGTAAATATAACCATAATTTTAATACTTGGATGAAAATCCTTTGCAGTCAGTGACTGCCTGAAATCTGGAGCCCATGTTCTCAAAACTCAAATTCTGAGTTTCCTCCCTGGAGATGCTTTGCCAGGCCTTCACTGCAGCCACCTTCAGTTGCTGCTTGTTTGTGGGTCTTTCTGCCTTCAGTCTTGTCTTCAGTACGCGAAAAGCAGCTCTACTGGGTTGAGATCAGGCGACTGACTTGGCCATTGAAGAATAGTCCATTTCTTTGCCTTCAAAAAGTCTTAAGTTGCTTTCGCAGTATGTTTAGGGTCATTATCCACCTGCACTGTGAAGCGGCGTCCTATCAGTTTTATAGCATTTGACTGAATGTGAGCAGAGAGTATAGCTCTATACACCTCAGAATTCATCTTGCTACTTCTGTCAGCAGTCACATCATCAATAAACAGCAGTGAGCCTGTTCCATTGGCAGCCATACATGCCCATGCCATAACACTGCCTCCACCATGTTTGATGCATGATGTGGGATACTTTGGATCATGAGCTGTTCCTTTCTTTCACCATACATTTCTCTTCCCATCATTCTGGTACAAGTTAATCTTGGTTTCATCAGTCCAAAGAATCTTATTCCAGAACATGAGAGGCTTTTTTAGATGTTTTCTGGCAAAGTCTAATCTGGCTTTCCTGTTCTTGAATGTTACCAGTGGTTTCGACCTTGTTGTAAACCCTCTGTATTTACATTCATGAAGGCGTCTCTTGATTGTAGATTTTGACAATGATACACCTACCTTCTCCAGAGTGTTCTTGACTTCTGTTGATGTTGTGAAGGGGTTTTTCTTCACCAAGGAAAGGATTCTGCGATCATCCACTTTAGTTGTCTTCCGTGGTGTTCCAGGCCTTTCGATGTTGTTGAGCTCACCAGTGCTTTCTTTCTTTTTAAGAATGTACCCAACTGATGATTTGGCCACACCTAAGGTTTTTGCTATCTCTCTCATAGATTTGTTCTCTCATGTTGTTTTTTCAGCCTAATGATGGCCTCCTTCACTTGCATTGAGATCTCCTTGGACTTCATATTGGTAGCTCCAGTCGAACAGCTGCCAAATGCCAACTCAGTACCTGATATCAACTCCAGACCTTTAATCTGCTTCATTTGTCTTGAAGTAATGAGGGAATGGGCCGCACCTGGTCAATTAACTTCTTGTCAGTCAATTGTCCAAATACCTTTGAGCCCCTGAAAATGGAAGTATGGCTGTAATTCCTAAATGGTAAATGCCATATTTTTGTGGAACCTCTTAAAATAAAGCTGAAAGTCTACACTTCGATCACATCTTGATTGTTTTATTTCAAATTCATTGTGGTGGTGTATAAAGGCAAAATCACAAAAACTCTGTCATTGTCCAAATACTTCCGGACCTGACTATATATGTATGTATGTTTATGTGTGTGTGGGTGTGTGTGTGCAATTCAGTTGAGAAAATCATGGTCATGAGTACATACGTATATATGCAATTTAGCAGGCACGGCTCTGTTGCACACACTTCTTCACCTTCTAGTTGCTCCTTTGCTGGATTTCTCACTCCTCTGCTGACTGACAGGCTGTTTCATGTTACACATGGCCACATGCAAGGAGCTATATTGTGTCACCCTGGGATATCTTTAAGTTCAGACTTTTACTTAGCTTGACTGGAGAGATGAGCAGCAGGAATGCTACATGGGGTTTTCCTCAGGAATCGCAGTGTGTTCGTAATGTACTAATGCTTAATCCTACTCAGTAGTAAAGGTTTACTTTGTGCTGGTGTAAACCATCTTTTGCCATTAAATACATTAATGGTTCTGATGTGTGTGTAAAAACATTTTAAACTTGACATCCACAAAAAAGAAACTGTGCAAGTATAATAATAATAATTATTATTATTAGCAGGGCCTATGCAAGATTGTGCATTTCTCATGAGCAAAATCATCGTCTTGTCTGTTTGCCTTGATGAATATGCAAGATAAGTTGTTTTTTTTAACCTAATAGTGCAAAATACTGGGCGGTTTCTAGGCTAACACAGGGTGTCCGAAAAGTCAGGAGCCAGTAAAAAATAAAACTACCTGTACATAATTTTGTATTTATTATTTTCCAGCGTATGCTCTACATGTTCGTCCTTACAGTCTATGCATTTTCTCAGCCTTTGTATCATGTTTTTGCAGATTTTGCTCAATATATTCGCATTGGTTCCTGACTTTTTGGACACCTTGTAGCTTAATGTAGCCACCACTGTGCGATTTACTGCAGCCCGAGTCTCTTCAGGAATGGTAATTCTGTGAGCAAATTAATGCCACTGGAGGGCAGGTATTAAAATTGTGGAAGCCCGTTTCCCCAATTGTAGACAAAATTAAACTATTATTTCTTGAAATTATGCCTCAGTATCTCAAAATAAGAAACTGAGTCTGAATTATGAATAGCATTCAAGGAACCTGTGAAAGGTTTCTGGTATAAACAGAACTGCATACACACTACAGTCTACACACTTTCTACAATCCAAACTAAGAGGAACAATAAGCACACACTAAACAAATTACATATAATTACTTCACCTTTTTATGTGACATCATTACAGAAATGCTTTTTTTTTTTAAATAACCTGAAACTGATCAGACTGCACATGCAAATTAGCACATTTTTATTTGGGATCTTAGTAAATCTGGTAATGACCATTGGAATTTTGGATCTTTCTGGCAAACTTGGCTATGTAATCCTGGATGCTAGTCAGGACAAACTGAGGCAGCACAGTGGGATCCCGAGCTTGGGGTTACTGTGTTAGATTCTGTATTATTTTTGAACAAGTCACTAAGGTGAATCACTGCCATAGACAGATTCATTCCTTTCATTCTGTGGCTGCTGATGGGCTCTGCACCAAAGCACTACATTTCTATGCATATCTGTAACTGATTTCATGATGATCAGACTGAAATTTTGCTTAAACCCCTCTCATTATAATTCTACAATCATGAGGGGAAATTGGGGTCTTCCCTTGCAAAATGTTAATTAGGCAGAGTGCATCTGTATTCATTTGCATGCTCATTCTTAGTAGATCAACTGAATTGGCCATATCTGTTAGTGAAAACAATCACAAAAAGGCCGTAATTAACATTCCTGTTAATAAATCTGCCTCTTAAAGTGCTTGTTTCAGAAGAGAAAAAACGATTCCATGTGTAAAAAGCCATTGCTGATTTCTGAGAGAAAAAGATGAGAGTGAACACACTTAAGGGTTCCTGTCCTGATCTTTTCTTACAGAATTATTTTCTTTGCTGTTGTGTCAGGTCAGGTTAACCAACACAATCGTGCTGAAGATTTTCCCCTCGAGAGTTTTATTTCCACTGTGGATGATTGTCATGAAGCTTGTGCAAAGATATAGGTGTAAACCATTAGACAACAAGAGATAACTAGATTGCTGAAAGGCAGGCGCTGTTTGGTTAGAGGGAAGACCATTGCAGAGATGTTCTCATGCATGAGCTGATAGAGAGAGAAGAAAGAGCCTCAGTCTGGCAGAACTCCTACACAGAGTGAGTGAATGGCATGTTCTCAGTGACAAAAAATAATTGAAAAATCTTTTCAGTTCATTGGGAAACAGGTATCTGCTGACAGGTTATGTTAGTCTTTTGTTTGTGTGTGTGTGTGTGTGTGTGTGTGTGTGTGTGTGTGTGTGTGTGTGTATGTGTGTGCGTGTGTGTGCTTGAGCACTTTGCATGTACACCGGAAAAGTAATGAGGGCCCTTGTATCCATGGTGACAGCAGGCCACACACATTGTTGTTTGGCTGTAAAATAGAAAGAATAGGTGGCTCAGTGACAGCCTGTGACTCGGCGAGACCCTTAACAAGCTGTCATGTTTCTCTTTGTTATGTCATATGAGAAAAGAAAAGGGCCTTTAGCTCTATTAACTGCTACTGCATTAGCCTGATCTCCGTTTGGCCCCGGGAACGTGAGCAGAGTTTCAGGAGGTTTATCAGAGCCCATGCCTTGACCATCATCTAAGGGCTATTACACAGGACTTCATCATGCAGGAGATATAAATGGGGCACACTGAGAGAAAGAAAGAGAGAGGTGTGTGTGTGTGTGTGTGCATGTTTTTATATTCTGGTGGGGATCAAATGTGTTGAGGGTGCTGACCTTGTGGTCTGTCTGTCTGTCTGTCTGTCTGTCTATCTATCTAGAGTTTAATTTTGTCTGTTCATTCATTAATAAACATAAATAAATAAATAAATATTTATTTATTTATAGAATTAAATATTTCCTATTGGTTACTGAGGTTAAGGTTAGGGTTTGATTTAGGGTTATCTGATTGATAATTATGTCAGTGGAAGGTCTTCACAAGGATAGGAAGACAAACATGTCTGTGTGCGTGCATGCGTGTTTTCATATTTTGGTGGGGAGCAAATGTTACCACAAGGATAGGAATATCTGACAGTTTTGACCTTGTGGGGACATGTGGCTGGTCCACACAATGAAACTTCCTTCCTCTCTCCCTTTCTTTTTTTTAATATAAAAGAAAGAAAGAAAGAAAAGTAGCTTTCCTTGTGGGGGCCAGCCAAATATCCCCACAAGGATAGGAATATCTGACAGTTTTAACCTTGTGGGGAAATCATTTCCTTTTTGTTACTGAGTTTTAGTTTAGGGTTAGAATTAGATTTAGCAATAATTAGCTCCATTAATGATTGTGTAAATGGATGATCCTCACAAGTATAGTAAGATAAATGTGTGTGAGTGGACATGTTTTTATGTCTTAGTTGGACCAAATGTCCCCACAGAGATAGGGAATTTTCTGACAGGTTTGACCGTGTGGGGACATTTGGTTGGTTTTGGTTTTGGTTACTGAGGTTAAGGCTTGTGTTAGATTTAGGTCTAGGCATAGCATTAGGTCCATTAATAATTATACAAAAAAAGTAAGACAAACGTGTGTGTGTGTGTGTGTGTTTGTGTGAGTGACTTGTGCATGCAGACTGCTTTTAGCCACACTGCAGGACAGTTAGATACGACAGAACAGAGCCACAGTGATGGACGACAGCTCTGGAGATTAACAGCACAAAGCTTGGGCTGTATAGCAGCCTGTCTCTTCGTAACCATTCCACACAACATCCACATTGCCTAAGGATGTTGTCTTTTGATATTTCTTTGGTGCCCCCAGCCTCCCGAGGTTGAAGGGGGTCATAAATTAAAGTGGGCATCCTAGCCCACAGACACCAGCCTGTCCTAAAGATAGAAGTGTCTATGAAAAGAGCATTTGTTTAGAAGCTGTCTCACGACTTCCATGGACAATTTAGCTAATTTATGTAGCCTATCTAAAGCACGCTGGAACACTCTCTGTCTATTTCTGTGCATGACTCGGGGGAGGGAACTCATATGGTTTAGCTTTTGTTTATTACCACAGTCTTAGGCATTCTTTTTTTCTTCTTAGGTTCGACTCTCACATGTCCCCGGTTTTAAGCATATGTTAACAGTCTATTTCTGCCAGCAGGGTCTTTCTCTGAATTTGGAGGCACATCACACCTTGTTTTAGATGCCATAACATGGCTCAAAATTCTCTAAAAACTGTTAGCTGTGCCTGAAGGGTGAGAATATGATGCTTAGATGTAAAAGGCTCTGTCATAAATTTAAGCACAATTCATGATTAATCACTTTGGAGAGTCAAATTCACTACATTAACTTGAACACAGTTATATAGAATTTAAACGGTTACATTTTAAAAAAAAAAAAACATGCTAACGTGTGTTTTTTTGTTTCTTCTCTGAGCATGCAGTACACCATGCAGCCATATGCTCTCATACTCAGGCTCAGTGAATCAGATAATGATCACTTTGTTGCCTTCTATTTGACTCATTTATATTTGTTGTATGGATTTGTCTCCACGTGGTTTCTATATGGTTGATTGAATCGCGAGCCTAATTTATGATGTTAAGCGAGAGCTTTTTTGGCACACATCTGAGTAATTCGGTTTGTCTCTCAAGGACAATCGATATGGCAAGGCAGCTGATAAGCCTAGTTAAAGCTCACTTTGTCACCGGACCCTTAAGCTCCGTACCGAGAATATCTCCAATACACGGAAAGGAAGATCGATTGAAAACAGAGTGTCACGCGTGACCTCGCTCGTATTCCGCAGTCATTTGATCCATTCAATTAGCTTACTCTGAATGAACGGGTGCACTGAGAGCAGCTTAAATTTAAATAACGGAATTAAATTCAAAGTTAAAGAGGAGTGCATTTGTAGTATCTGTGGGAGAGCAAGGTGTTGTCTACACTGTCTCTACTCTGTCCGTCTCCAGAGGAGGTCTATCAAATGGGGCTGATATTAACCTAGTCTCACGTCTCACGGCCACACGTGCATCCATATATGGAGTTTTTGAAAACATAGTTTTTTCTCTGTGTTTCAGTCTCCCATACACACAAAAACCGGATTACCGTACAATGAAAATTAAGCTTTTCCAAAAACACCCTCAAAGGTGGAGTTTTTTTTTTCACCGCACCAAGAAACATCAAAAGACAACGTCCTTAGGGAACATCAGTGTTGTCTGTGATGGTTATGAAGGGACATGCTGCTGTACATGCTGCTGGTCTGCAATGTCTTATTTGTTTGCAATTTAACTTCATTTTGTTTTAATATTAATAAACTGTCTTATAAGACAATGGTGTGCTGGATATACTTAAAATATATACACAACATTTTTGCATCACACTTTCTAAGTAAATTCAACTTGAAGTAGTTTTAAGTAAAATTAGTAAAAGAAAACCTTTACGTACACATAAATATATGAGTTCATTCAACATTTTTTACTTAAAAGATACACCAATAGAATCTACCAAGTAATTGCAAGTTGATTCAAATGAACATTTAAGCTTTTTTAATGTAGCTAGATTAACGTATTTATTTATTTATTGAGTTGAACATAGGTATTGAATAAAACTGGTCTGCTGACTGCACTGCTCCTGAACATTCAGTATCTTAAAACAAACAACACACACAATTAGCACAAAATAAAGCATTTTTACTTTCTTTTTGGACAGAGGCTGCAATACAATGGTTAGAAAACCTTAATAAATAAAGTACAGATCAATAAGAAAAAATGTCACTTCATTCAACAAAGGTTTACAAAAGGTTTTTGGGCAATTAGTGCAAAAGTGAAGCATTTTGTTTTGAGATTGCAATACTACTCTGAAAAAACAAAAAACCTCATTACTCGATGCATGTACATATACTTACGAAATGCACGTGCAAGCTCATTGCGTACTTGCAAACTTTTTTTCATGAAGTACCAACATTTGTAGCAATTCAAAAATTCATTTTAAAAACAACCCCTTGACCACAAACGCAATAAACGAGTGTTAATGGATGTTAAAAAGTAAAACTTTAATATTTTACTTCATTTATTTAAAGACAGCTTACCTGAAAATGTTTTCACCGTCTTTACCACATTGCGCTTCAGAAAATGGCTCCAAGTGTTTCGCTGGATGTACGTGAAATTTTATGTTAGGTTTACTTACCCTAACCCCTTACCATGTGTTTTCATTCACTTTTTGCATACTCGTAAGTTCACCTTGTAATATTTTTGTGTTGCACACACTAATGTATGTTAAGTAAAGCCAAAAATATTAGAAAAATGTACATTTTTCAGTTTAATCTATTTATATTTATACGTAATGGTTGTTTAGCCAACGGATATTTTTTTTTCAGTGTTGGACAAACAGTTTGTATTCAAGTATAACAGTAAGCAGTAGTTCCCCCTCATTGTCAGTTCACACGTATAAATCCTTGTGTTTGTCTTTTTTCATTTTAGAACTTTTTGCCATGTTGATGTTTGTCCACAATTCACCCTTTCTCACAACAACTGTATTGTCATATCAGGTAAAATGTAGTAGCGTTAGGGTTGCCACTTTAAACATTGTTCAGGTACTGAATTGCACGAGTGACAGCAAATCTGAACAGTCCATTAATGGTATACTCTTGGTTAAGATACACAGTAAATAGCTAGCTAAATTTTTCACACTTGGCTAGCTAGCTAATTTGTTTAAGTTAATTAAAATTTGTTTTAGCCAGTTAACTGGCTAGCTAGCATTGGCAACAATCAGGACATGTGATGAATATTGTCACTTTATATTATTTTTAGCATATATACTATATATTAGTTATATAGTTATAAATAGTTAGCTCACTTTTCTGAAGGAGGAGCGGCTGCACAGTTGTGGTCTGCAGCAGGAGTAGGTCCTACACACTGCTGAGTTTGTCAAAAACATTTCAGATGTTTTGATGTCCTTTCGAATTGAGAGGGTACAGCCCCATGTTTTCTGTGTTTATAGCCAGTGGTTTTTGAGTATTCTGATTGTTTAACAGACTACAGACGTACCTGCTGCCTCTTAAAATGTTAAAATGCTCACCTCATCTCAGCAAAAAGCACAAAGCTATTTTGTTCTCACAAATACATCGGTGGGAAATGAGTGAAAGCTCAAGTTTGGATGTTTGCTTGAATTATTTTGCATATATGGACGCTGGAGTGATTGTGAGCTGTATTTACTGCCATTGCTCACTGTCTTAGCGCAGGTTTTAAAACGCTACTACTTACACTTCCACATTTGTAATGAAAGTGTGAAAAAGGTCCATACACATGCTCATAACATTATTCCTGAGGTGTCAGTATGTCTAAAACTGTTATATCAATCACAGCCTACTGTTCTGCTGTGCTCATATAAGTGCTGTCAGTTTGTTTTTTTCTTTTCAATTTGTTTTTTTTTTTTGTGCATTTTCATGTGCAGGGAGATATTTTCCAAAATCCTGTTTGTGTGTACAGGAATTTTTCTGAAAACTGATGGGGAAAAAGTTTTCAAAAATATCTGTATATGTCTGGATTATAGCCTTGGGCACTCTGTGAGCTGAGGGTGTACACTTTTCTGGTCCCAAGCTTCAGAATCTTGAAGATTTTAATCTGCTCACTTCACTTTGGTGTCTGCCAGTTTGCAACCCGAAAAACAAACAAACAAACTTTTAAACAGCATGGCACAATTTTTTTTTGAGTTTTGCTTGAAACAGTTATGGCAAGTAAATGTGGTTCGACATTTGCACTGTCAGTCAAACAGCCTTTTTTGTGAAAGCAGGTGGTTCTTGGACCCATTTATGATTTGCTAGGCTCTTTAGCGAGCGCAGTATGATGCACCACACAGAGCCTGTGTACTGAGTTTATCTGTTGTAGCGAACCGTCCTCAGCATGCTGCCTGGATCCCTGTGAAAAGCTGAGCAGGAATTACATACACACTAGTTGCATGTGACTCCCACACAATATGGCTGCCAGCATGGCTCTGCATGGTGGCACCGACATCCCGCAGTGCTGCTGATTATTCTTAACCTCCCCACCCACCACGCCTGTCGCTAAGTGCCGGTGAAGTAGTGGGCAGCCAAGAAAACACAAGGGCTAATATGAGTCTTAATCCTGTTTAGAGGAACAATACAGCACGCCATTCTCAGACTTGCTCCGTCGTGCTTTAAAGGTATTAGCATTCTGCAGAAGCCTGTCAGATGCTCATTCTGCCGCCTCGCTTCCTTTCTGTTCTATTATTCCACTCTCTCTCCACGTTTTTTTCCCCGAGGCTCAGAAATGCTTCAGTGTTCCGACTCTGCCAGAGGAAGTAGATTTGCGTGAGGTCCCCAGAGCCTCCTGTGACCTGTGATGTCACAGCTGGAGAGATGGAAGACGCAGCAAAGAAGACGTGTGTGTGTGTGTGTGTGTGTGTGTGTGTGTGTGTGTGTGTGTGTGTGTGTGTGTGAGAAAGGTAAAACTGGATTAACCTCTGACGGTGGGATCTAGGTCTCAAACCCAGTGGGGTGTTCATGACCCATGCGAAGAGCATTCCACCTAACTTCGGCATCAGACTCCATGAATATCAACATTCTCTTGTCTAGCTTTGATCTGCGCCTTCCTTCACTTTTACTTTATTTCCTTTAACCTTAGGTTGAACTCAGTTGGGATTTGAGTTTGCTATTGAGGCCAGTGCTTGCAGTAAAACATAAAAAGAACACAGCAGAGATATAAAGCTAGTAAATATAAATTATATTTATAGACCGGGGGAAAATTATTGTATAAAAACAAACACCATTTATAGGCTGATGCTTTATCAGTAATCTGGTGATATAGACTGGTGATATAGACTGATTTAATTCCTTCTAAATTAATTTCCTTGGCTTTTTTTTTTTTTTACAAAGACAATGGGCAAAGGCAATTTTTTTCGTAAGGGTGATTGAATGCAAATGAGAAGTTCATAGAGGTTTAGTTGAACAAAATCTGCATTAGGGTTTAGAAGAATTTTTTTATTTTCTGCACTCCCAATATATTTAAGATATTTTTATTTGAGATATTTGCAGTGCTTCACACTATTAATAGTTATGCACCAGTTCTAGCCTGATCCCAGGAAGTGACGCACACTTTATAAATACGTTCCAGTTAGGCGCAATAAAGTGAGAGCACACTGAGGCCCGAGTCTCCAAATTCCAATATTTCATTGATTAAATAAACATAGTCTATGATCTTGGGATTGTTTGAATAATATCGAGCTCGATGGCACCGTCTGAGGTGTTATTTTAGCTGGAAATAGAGCTCCAAAGTCGTGTAAAATGCTGACTTACAGAGCGCAGAGCCATGGGTCATTTGAAAGCTATTTAAGAGCTCTTTTTAATGGCTCTATCATGGTGCGTGTCGGTTGTTGTGATCTGGAGCTATCGGTCACTTCACAAGTGCAGATGATTCCCATTTTGTTAATGCATCGAAGAACTTGATCACGTGTCCAGTGCTCTCTCTCTCTCTCTGTATTTTATCTCTGTGGTTTAGCTACACTGCATTATGGGAACTGTAGTGAAAAACATATATTCTGTATGTAATAGACATGAGTGCATTAGTAGCTGGTGTCTTTCCTTTCTTGTCCTGTTTTCTTCTCCTCTGTTAACCCACTTATTTTTTCTTGTTGGAAACAACTGGCTATTAGTAAATGCCACACACTTCACCATCATTCCCTCTTGACTCATCTTTGTACATTAAAAAGACCCAGAAATATGGGAATTATCCCGGAGCGGCAGAGAAGTCAAACCACGCGCCGGCTCTGGAACTCTTCTGTAAAACGACGGAAGATGGTTGCTGTAGTATGGTTTAGGGGGAGTCCAAATGGAGGGGGGGTTTAAAAAAGTTGACCGTAAAGTAACCTTCCAGTTGCACACTGAGACTAACTGTGAAACAGCAACATCATAGCAATCCTAGCTCCAATAATACACTTTGTTTGCGTTATATTGACCTACTGTGATACGCTTTAGGCTGTATGCCCTGACGATGTTCCTGCCGGGTCTTTATATAAATATCTAGTCAACTGCTTCCTTTACATTGACTATAAAACACTGAATTATAAATGGTGGTGTTGCATTTCTGAACATTTCTTGACAAATTTTAGCTAAATACCCCTGATCTAAAGGATTTATGTAGTTTCTGATCATTACTGAAAGTAACTGAGACACACTCTGAACACACATTCTCACACACACACACCTATAGTGCGAATCACGCAGCATGCAGCAGGACCCTTGCTGTTTCCAAACAATTTCTCCAGTAAGGATGGGGAAGTCATTTTGAATTTTAAACAGCGTTTCTTGGATAAAGATAAAGGAATTTGCAGAATTGAATATTTATAACCTTTTAAATGTGCTCTTGTTTCATGTTTGTACAAATGACACCCTTGACAGGCAGTGCGGTGATGCATTCTCAGTATTGGTGATGAGTATAAGATTGAGCATTTCTCTATTTGTACCACGTCACTTAGTAGCCAGTGGGTAATGACGTGATGCCTCCTTGAGTCACCGACATGCATGACAGATTACCAAATCGCTGTTGTCTCTTGCCAATACTTAACTCAGCATTAGCAAAGCCTAGCATGTGCTGTATTACAGGGTTTATTTGCAGCCCCGTCTGTTTTTCCTACAGCTGTCTTACACTAATCTCATAGGGTCAGATGTGACCTCTAATAAGAATACACATCTGGAGACACTGGTGAGATGTTTGGCTTAAGAAACAGCTGTGAAGGCACAGCTCAAAGACTGAAAAATGTTAAGCATGTTTTTAGGAAAAATACAGATTCTCTTTTGCAAGGCAAAAATGGTTCATTCAAGACAATACTACTCCTGTGGACTTTACTTTACTTTCACGAATCTTCTGGCCAGTTGCTGGATACCAGTGCGTATATGCTATGTACACCAAACAACCACTTTAATAGGAACACCTGTACACCTGGAATTTCATGCAATTATCCAACCAGCCAATACAGATAAAGGTCAAGAGCTTCATATCAGACATCAGAATAGGTGAAAATGTGATCTCAGTGACTGTCACAGAAAGGAGAGAAAAACAAATAAAAAATTCGATGAGTGGCAGTTCTGCAGGTGGAAACGCCTTGTTTGATGAGAGTGGTCAGAGGAGAATGGGCAGACTGGTTTGAGTTCTTAGTAAAGCTACAATAACTCAAATAGCCAATCTTTACAACCATGGTGAATAGAAAAGCATTTCAACACGTCGAACCTCGAGGGATAGACTACGACAGCAGAAGACATTAATAAAAGAGCTTTGTAGGTAAACAGTTATTGAGTGTAGCCCAGTGGTTGCTATGCATCAGTGAAAAGGGACCACCATAAGACCACCAATGAGCAGGTATTATTTGGGTAGTGATTCATTCTCAGCACAGCAGTGACACTGACAGGTTACTGTGCGAGTGTGTGTGTGTGTGTGTGTGTGTGTGTGTGTGTGTGTGTGTGTGTGTGTGTGTGTATGCGTGTGTGTGGTGCTGCTTACAAGTGTATCAGTTGCAGCAGTGTGATCCCAGTGCAACACCTACCACCCAATTCATATTTGTTGAGCAGCGCTCCCTCTCCGCTGATGGATGGGGTAGAGGAGGGAAGACAAACTGTGCTTAGCTAAAAGGGTTTGCACTGTCGCACCCTATAACAGCAGTGTTCCATATAAAACTAAAGCATCTTACTTTACTGACTTCCATATATCAAAAGCATGAAAATACAAATTCATAAATTCCATAAAAAAACACCTGAAGAATATAATTTAATATATGAGCATGTATTAACACATATACTAAAACTTACATTCTTACAAAATCACTTTAAACATAAAAAGAGAACAAAGCACAAGCTGTACATGTTACAACAAAATATTTTAAATTAAAATGAAACAACTTATGCATAGTTATTATAGTGTGATTATTTATGTTATAATAATGTAGTACAGCTTCAAAAAAAGCCTTTTTTAATCAGTGTATATTACTACCACTACTACTAATAATAATAATTGTGTTTTATTTATAAGCAGCTTTCAGTGATAGTAAAAAATAAAGGAAATGTAATTAAGATTAAAAACATCAATACTACTACTACTACTAATAACAACAACAACAGTAACAATAATAATAATAATAATAATAATGTTATTTTATTTAAAAGCAACTTTAGTGATTGTAAAAAAAATAAATAAAAAGGAAATGGAATAGGAAATAAACTAATACAATGATTAAAAACAACACTATCTCTACTCGTAATACTACTACTTTTAATAATAATGATAATAATAATAATAATAATAATGATAATAATAATAATTTTATTTATACACAGCTTTCAGTGATATAAAATATTATGAAAACGAAATGGAAAAGGAAATATAATAGTCAAATAATTGAACACTATAATAATACTAAATAATAACAATAATACACTAATTAAAACCTATAATACTAACTAACTAACTAACTAACTATAATAATACCCAATCTATACTACATGTTTCATTTATATTATATTATATTATATTATATTATATTATATCTGTATAGAGATGTTTGGGGAGTTTCTGAAGGCAGTGCACATAACAGTGATGTGGTTGGGTAATAGCCCAGTGCAGGAGTGAGAAGCCTCTCAGGATCTTCATCTCACTGTAATTAAGAGCTCTAATAAGAAGGAAGGCCCTGATGAGGCCCATGAGTAGGATCCAGTTAACACTCCCTGAGGAACTTTACACACACACACACAAATCAGTGCACAGTGATTACAGTGTACGAGCTGCTCCCTTCTCCTGTCCCCACTCTTACATTATGTGATGGGCCAGCACTCTTGGGCAGACACACTCAAGTCAGGTTGAACTTCCACACTTTCCTCTAACCCATGAATAATGCATGCTCTGCTCCACATTTTCCCATACCACTGCTAGTCCTCACACTTTCCCCTTGTCTCTTCTGGGACCCACCTTGAAACGGAGCTCTTCACTAATTAATCATCGGTAATTTGATCGATCATGGGATGACCGATGACTTGTGGGTGGATTGATGGCTGGATTGATTACAGCAGAGGTGGAGAGATTATCCATTCGCCAGCTGTTTCGCTATCAAAAAAAAAAGCCCATTTGCTTTGCCTGCACTCGTTCTTCCTCATCAGCTCCCTGCTTGCTCCTCTTATTTTAATGAGCATTGTGAGATTTGCGCCAGCAGGGGAGTGAGCTAACTTAGCGGAGTTCCTATACGGGCTACGTTCCAAACCACATCAGGCTCCTACAGAGGAGCGGGAGGAGACAAAACGCTTTGTGTGCTGCTCGGTTGCAGCTGAGCGGCAACAGCACACGCTGGAGGGCATGAGAGAAAAAAACACTTGCAAAAAATAGCACCAGCATGATGCGTCTCCTTCTCCAGCATTTCTTAGTGTAAATATTTAGCTGACTGAAGCCACTTTTATACCTGCAAGCTGCAGAAAGGATATGAGATTTATGAATTCTCACCCATCGCCTGTTGATCCTTTTCTCTGTATTACTACATTTCTATTTCATTTCTTTTTTAGCAGTGGGATTCTCATAGAGGTATGGAGCTAAGGCCAGACTTGATGCCGTGTGAGATTTGTGTGGAGTGTGAATGGCAAGAAATTGCTGTGGTCGTGTTTATTCTTCTATCTTTCAAAAAAATGTTTAACAGGACTGTATAATAACTGCTTAAATTATAATCACCATTATTTGGCTCAAAAATGAAATCACATTTATTACAATACTCAGCCAAATTAGGAATAAGATTAGGTTTATTGCACTTTAACATTTTAAGTCACCTGAACGCAGCCTTTTATCACATTATAATCCCATAATACTTATACACACTGGAATCAAAATTAGATACTTAGTCATGTTAACTGAATGGATCTTTTACTTTCTGAATAAAAACACAATTAGATCTAAATTATGAATATAAAAAGGATTAGCTGAAAATGATCCGGGTGTGCTGTGGTTTATCAAACAGTTTTTTTTTCCCCCAGATTTTTCCTCATTTTCCATTGTTCTCCCCAATTTGGTCACCTGCCACTTCCGACTCTCCCTTATCACACAACGGTTACTAGCCGTGTAGGGTGAATAATGTGTGTGTCCTCCAAGACTGTTGCTCATGCTGCATCACAGGGAAATGTATCATATGCAGAGAAAAGTGCTATCTACCATCTTCCACATGAGCTCACAGATGCCCACAACTTGCTTAAAGAATAAAACACAATGGTGTATGCTGTTATAGAAATATAATTAATGACAGGGTGGTGTGATGCAGAGTCAGAGTTACAGTTACCACCCTGTAGTTAATTATTTTCCTATAACAGCACCTCACAATGTGTTTTATTTCTCAGCATTTTTTAATTAATTAAAAATAAAACATTTTTTACATTATATCCATTTATTTATTTGTCTATTTATTTATTTATTTATTTATAGATTTAATCTTATTGAGTGTTCGCCAAACAAGTTAGTTCCTGTTATCACTTAGATAGTAGCAGCTATAAGCATTCGTTCTATCACCAGCCTCTTTATTTATTTTCTGTCTTAGAGTTAATACAACAAAAAATTGACATGTAACTTGTCATGTAACTGAGAAACTGCAAAATACAAAGTCTTCTGTTTTAAAAACTCTCCTGTGTTGAGAAACTTACATTTAGAGCTTTACCTCTGACTATTACTAATCACTGGTACTGGAGACTCCTTCCAAAAATGATAAATAAATGTCTCATCACATGTGGAGTGTCCGCCTTACAAGTCCCTGTGTTGTTACTATAGAAATGATAGCGTATTAGAGCAAGTGCATTAACATAAATCTGATATTCAAATCACAGCTGGGAACCGCTGTGCCAGCCACTGTTATAGAAAATTAATGACACCTGCTAACCAATCAGAATTGATCATTCAACAGCAGTGTATTATAATAAAAGCTAATTGTTTAACTTTAGCTAAACGCACCAATTAATTAAGGAGAGCAAAAATTGAGCTTGGTGTTATTGCTTCATTTTAAGAATGCATGCATTTTATAAAAAAAAATAAAACAAAAAAAAACAACAACTGTATATTATAGTAGCTCATGTATGTGGAAGAGAGCAGATAGCGCTTTCCTCTGAGTGTGTTATGGAATATTGTAGCAGCATTATTTATTGCAGCAACTGGACTCCGAATTAAAGTTTCAGTTTAGTGTAAATGGCATGTCAGTAATTAGCAACTAATCACAGAAGCGTATCTGTTTATTCGGAGAATGTGTGTGCTTTGTTTTAGCTGGCATGCCTCTGCGGGGATGATGGGTGCCCATTTAATTTGGGAAGCCGAGTCTGGTGTCTCAGCCTTCCTCCCATTTTTTCTTCCCAAGGTCGTTCGGTGCAGGTATGTAGGGAGGGGAGGTGTAGAGCGCATCCTGTAGCTCACGATCTGCCTGCTCTTTTTTCAGTGGCAGTGTGTGTGTGTGTGTGTGTGTGTGTGTGTGTGTGTGTGTGTGCACGCATCATCAGGTCACAGTGGAGGGCAGTTTAGCTTGCCCCCGCACAGGTGGCCAGGGCTAAGAATGGAATAATTTATGAATGTTGGGTCATTCTCTCTCCACAGCCAGGCAGAGCTCACTGGCTCGAAGCCACACACTCACTGTCCAGCCGATGAGAAAAGGAGAAGAGTGCAGCTTTATTTTACTTTTTTTTGTTGTTGTTGTTGCTAGGTAGGCTGAGAGTTTATGTGAGGTTTTATTGATGCCTTAACATGTCACAGAATTGACCCTAAATAAATGCATCACTGAATTTGTAATGTGAATATTTTCTCACACCAATTCATCCAGATATGTCAAAGGAACCCACTGCTGCTTGCTGTTTTTTCAGCATCAGACCTGACACACAGTAGGCTCAGAGAAACGTGTTAAACCATTACAGCTAGTAAACTATCCAGTAGAATGTGTTATAAGGTGTTCTGCCAGATAATGGCACTGAGATGTCACAACGCTAGCTTTCAACTTTCAACATTTCAAATCACCCATATGGATAATCAGTTCACTAAAATGGACAGCTTGAAAGAATCGACTTGGTTATCATTATTAAATACTTAACTACCATTATCAGAATATAGGCTGTGAGACGTACAGTATGTATAGGTGGTGGTCTGGTCAAGTCAAGTGGAGTTTATTGTCATTTCAACCATATACAGCCAGTTAGTACATAGTGAGACGAAACAACGTTTCTCCAAGACCAAGGTGCTACATAAGACAAACACAGAACAACACAGAACTACAGGGACTACATAGGTTTATACACTATATTACCAAAAGTATTCGGTCACCTGCCTTGACTCACATATGAACTTAAGTGCCATCCCTTTCCTAACCCATAGGGTTCAATATGATGTCGGTCCACCTTTTGCAGCTATTACAGCTTCAACTCTTCTGGGAAGGCTGTCCACAAGGTTGAGGAGTGTGTTTATAGGAATTTTTGACCATTCTTCCAAAAG
>CM040989.1:5721197-5785208 GCA_022985145.1 Pangasius djambal | reverse complement strand
AGGTGGCATCCTATGACAGTTCCACGCTGGAATTCACTGAGCTCCTGAGAGCGGCCCATTCTTTCACAAATGTTTGTAAAAACAGTCTGCATGCCTAAGTGCTTGATTTTATACACCTGTGGCCAGGCCAAGTGATTAGGACACCTGATTCTGATCATTTGGATGGGTGACCAAATACTTTTGGTAATATAGTGTACATAAAGTGCACAAGTGCAAACATGTGCAGACAGCACAAGACAGAACAATGACTACTGGGATAGACAATGGGCTCAGTAAGTCCCAGTGCAGCGCCGACCAGTGCACGGTTCTATTAGAAAGTGAATCCAGTGACAACAGTGCAAAGAGTACAATATAAGTTGCTGAAATAGTGTAAACATAAGAAGTAGCAGCCTATGTACAGTATAATAAATATTGTAGCAGCATAATTTAATGTGCAAAAAATTGCAAAGAGGATGGAGGATGCACAGTTGTGTGTGTGTGTGTATGTGTGTGTGTACTTTCAGTCCAGTTTCTGAGTGTTTATGAGTCTGATGGCATGGGGGAAGAAACTGTTGAACAGTCTGGTCGTGGGGGCCCGAATGCTTCGGTACCTTTTACCAGATGGCAGGAGGGTGAAGAATGTGTGAGAGGGGTGTGTGGGGTCATCCACAATGCTGGTGGCTTTGCGGATGCAGCGTGAGGTGTAAGTGTCTGCTATGGTAGTGTTTCCCTATCGCATATTCATAGAATCTGGATTTCATGCTGAGTTTAAAAGCATAGACTCCCGAGTGGTGCAACAGAAACGCTTTCATCTTGAGATCACAAGTTCAAATCCCGACGATGCTACAGCTGTCCAGGACCATGAGCCAAGGGAGCAAAACTGGTCATGGACGGATGGTATAATCTCTCTTCCCTGTCAATCACAGTGACACTCACCAATTGTGGGGATCTGTGAGCTCATGTATGTGGAAGAGGGAGGACAGTGGTTTCCTTTGAGTGTGTTACTCTGTCCTGTGATGCAGTTCAAAAAGACACGGTTGGCTGGTTACATGTGTCACAGAGGAAGCATGTGATAGCCTTCACCCTGCCCGGTTGTAGGATGTTGTATGATGGTGGGTGGGAAAGATTTCCATGCAAAGTGCCATCTTTATTATTTTTTCCCCTGAGGTTTGCACACACCCATCTATCCAGTTGAACCATAGTATGATGACAAGATGCTACACAAAAAGTCATGGATTTCCATTACAAGTAAACACTAGCGAGATACCCTGAGATAAAACTGGTGGCAGGATTGTGGCTGCAAGTCAGCAGCAAGGCAAACAGGCTTGCTTTGGGTAATGATTTTCTCTCTGTAAAGATCTCTGAGATGCAGGCTGACTCTGATAAACGGAATTAGCTGCCGACTGTCTTTCCTTTTCACACTAGGTGGTTATGAGGAGCTGTATTGTTTGGCAGAATGAATTAAAGTTTGGCCTGATGGCTCCTCCTTTCCTCCTTTCTCTGTATCTGCTCTGGCTCAGCTCGAGTATCCGTCTGAAATTTAGCCTTTGTTCTGGCTAATGTCCTATTAATTTCATGCTCTTGCACCCACTGAAAAAGAAAAAAACACCTTATGTCAATTTTTTCCCTCTCCTTCTCTTTCATTTATCGAGTTGCTTATTAAGGAGATTAGGTTTCATGCAGACTCGCAGACTCTCCTCTTTTCTATTAGTGGAACAATTGGATATGGAATAGTACTTAGGCTTTGTTTATTTATTTTTTCATGTTTCCATAATCCATTTGGATTCGCTACATGGCTGTATCTTAAATTGGTGCAAAGCACGTTCTGTCTTGATCGAAACGGTGTCCTGAACAACAAATCAAATGCTTGATGTTACATCTGCTCCAGGGTTGAGAGCATTTTTTAAATGACTCCCCTCTGACTCATCTGATGTTTTGGTTTGCATGATATAGTTTTTTTCCCCCATCACTGAATAGCTGCTAGCTGTTGTTGCAGGCATTAACCTCCAGACCCAGGGTTTACAGCACCAAGCATAAATCTCAGTGGAGCGTTGTGCGCCTTGGCTGAACATTTCCTTACATATGCAGCGTTTTGATTAATCGCGTGTGGCATTGCTCCCGAAAGCTCCGGCTCGTCACCATCTGAGGCTATTAGTCACTGTCGCCAAGTCCGAATTTACGCACTGATTGCTTGTGCTATCCGTTCACAGTGCTGCCGTGTGTGTGTGTTACACCATACATTCCCGCCTCTGTATACCGTGGTGGAACAGGCTTCATCCACTTGTTAACAACATGCGGGTGTTACAGGTCGTGTCTATTTTAACCCATTCTTTTTGTGCATCTTTCCTAATTTTTTTTGGACAGACTCTTGAATTTTGTTATTCTCTCTTAAAGGGTGCTGCATACATACACAAACATGAGGTTTACCTAGTAGAAATTACATGCAAACTATATAAAAGAGTTTAGTCGAATGAAACTCTATGAGCCAGATGTACTAATCTGTTTGTGCGTGATTTCTGCTGCAATTAGGCTGCCTGAAATCTTACTCTGGTCATAACACATGCATCACGAATACATGCATCAGCTGTTAAAGTATCCTCAAAGGAAGATGAAATACATCTGAATTACACACTTTCTACATGATATACCGTATCTGGTGTGTATGTATATATATGTATTTAGTTAGGGCTGCAACTAACAATTATTTTGATAATTGAATAATCTAACGATTATTATCAGCGATTCATTCAATGATTAACTAGTAGGTGTTGATTGATTCAACTTCTGCAAGGGGTTAAAAGGTTGTGTTAAGCTTATTGTAACTAATAAATAAAAACCATGGAAATCCCTCCATATATATATTTTTTTTAATGAACATAACGCCAGCTGAATAGGCCAACCTCCTTCATGTTTTTGTTCAACAAAAAATCACACATACAAACTCTCACCGTAGTTTTAACCTTTTTGTTCCCTTAAGTATAATATAAAGATAAATTCAAAATAAATAAATCTGAGCTACATTACAGACTAAAACAAAACATACAAGTTTGAATAAGAAAAATGTATCTTAGCTAAAACCCAGCAGCATTAAGGGTCTTCATGTGAAAAGAAAAAAAGGATTCCATTAATGAACAACAAAGCTTTTATTTTTGGATAAATTATTCTTTTAACGTTTAGCTATTTATTAATTTTCACAAGCTTCACTCTTGGAATTCCTTAGCATTACGATAAACACAAGACTAGACCAGAGCTACGTCAAGTGTTTAACCATGCTATCTTGAAAAGTTTTAATATTAACTAGCTAGCTTCCAGCGCCTCTCATGCCAGGATGTTTCCTCTTTAAATGTTCCAACATGCATGTTGTGCTCCCATGGAATGCTAGTTCTACCTTTCAAATGTTACACCAGACAACATTTTTTGTTTTTAATTTCGTAGAACTCACACACTTTGCTATATCGACTCTGTTTGGACATTTTCTCTTAGCACTGTGTCTTCTTCTAGTGGGCTACACCTGGGCAGGCTGCATTATGGTCTTGCGCTACAGCACTCCATTGGTCAAACTGTGTTATTGCTGGACCTTACATTAGGATCTGTGAGATCAAATGACAATTCAACAACAAAAATATATGTCGACAGTTTTTTATTGTCAACATGGTGTTAATCAGAGTGACATGAGACGCAGGTGAGCATGCATGAGACGTGACATGCTGGAGCTGATGGGTAGTGTCGTTCAGCGCCCCTCTGGCGCTATCATGACAAACTGTTTTGTTAACTTGTGTTTGATGACACTTTTATTTAATGCCTACAAAAACCAAACTGTAACACTGAAAATGGCTAAAAAAAGTTTAAAAATTACAATTTTAAAGATTAAGTTTTTTTTTTTTTACATCAAATCAACTGCTTCCATATAATTTATCACAATATTTATTATTATATCATCATATTATCCAGCCTTAGCATTTTGTAAGAGGTTTGCAGTTTGCAGTTTCTTAGTATCATGACACACTTTTTGTTTTATTACTTGATGAAAAAAAAAGAGATGCTGATGTGGGTGTGTTTATCGCTGTTATGACAGAGGTGATAACAGGAAACTTGTTTTGCGGATGTTCCACAACATTAAAAGTATCTAGAAACAGATAATATAGTAGTTCCATAGGACGTCATTCTTTAAAAAAAAAAAGAAAGGTTAATATTGGCAAATTGATGATATATGAGGAATAAAACAACTTGAGATGTGCTGTTATTGGAAATTAATCACCGTCACACCACCCCACTGTGTTTTATTCCTTATTCATGTTCTTCCTGAAAACTAATTGGGACTCTAATGACAAGTCCGCCATATTAATGTCCTCCACACTGATTACTTACTGACAAGTGAGTCTGCCATTAAAAACACATTCATCCGTTTGGTACTAATCTTGCATTTCTTCTTTAGGATTCTTCTTTAAGGTCGATCATTTTCATTATTTCATGCTTTAAGTAGTGTGCATGATGGACTTAGTAAATGTAGCGTTGAAGTCAGACACATTTTTCAGCTGTATCCAGTTGCTTTTGTGCTGCTGTTCCTCACATATTTTTGTGGTGGACAAAAATAATATGTTTATGTTTTGAAAGCAGTGGTCATTGCTGCATAAAGAATGATTTTAAAATATTTGATTCAGTTTTGACAAGTCATGGCCACACCCATAGTGTCAGGTTGTATATTTCATGTTTTGTGCATGAATATCTGTTTTTATCCTATTTGTTCATTTTAGTGTTTTTTTCTGTGACTGTAATTGCCTACCCTGCATGGTCTGCTTTATTCCCCAGGCCTCTGGGCTGTGTGCTGTGTGTGTCAGTGGATGGCTCTGGCCGTGAGATGGCCTGCATCAGCACATTTGTATCTGGAGTGCCTGGTGAGATAGCTCTCCTGGGCACTGTCCACTGCCCATTCATCTCGTGCAGCCTTGGGGCTGATCCTCCACCTCTAAGCCCATAGAGAGTGAGGGGGATCTGGATGCAATCCGACTGGCCTGGCCTGAAGAAAGGAGCTTAAGAGCTCCGATTTAAATTATTGCCCCATTGTCGATATTTAAAACACTGTGTGTAAGGCAGAACTGGGAACTGATGGCGACTGAAATGATACAGCTGCTTCTGTATCAGTAAAGTCTATAACTCTTTTTTCTTTTCTTTTTTTTTTTACTTTTCAACTATTATTGAGTAACAATTCAAATTCAGTTCAAATCTCTTTCATTCTGTCTGTTTCTGTCAGCACCTATCGGTCACAGTCAGTGAGGACTCTGTACCTGCTAATTCTACTCAAGGAATATTTTGTCAGTGAAGCAGGTGTGGCCTCTATACCTGCTAGCTCCTGTGAAGGAATAGTTTCTCAGTGCCTGTTAGTCCCAGTGAAGAGGAGTGGCTGTTGTACATGCTAGTTCTAGTAAAAGAACATTTCCTCAATGCCTATCAGTCACAGTGAAGGGTTAGTGGCTGCTGTACCTACTAGATCCAGTGAAGGAATATTTTCTCAGTAACTGTCAGGCCCAGTGAATAGGTGTGGCCTCTGTACCTGCTAGATCTAATGGAGGAATATTACATATTAAGAATGCATGGCCTATGTGCCTGTCAGTCCCAAGTAAAGAAGGTATAGATTTTGTGCTGTCAAGTGAAGGTGTGGTTACTGTGCCTGTCAGTACCAATGAAAGAGGCGTGGCCTGTGCCTTTCAGTCTTAGTGCAAGAAACATGATCTTTTTTCTGTCGGTCCCTGTGAAAGTGGCATGGCCTGTGCCTATCAGTGTCATAGCAAGAGGCGTGGCCTGTGCCCGTCAGTCTCATAGCAAGAGGCGTGGCCTGTGCCTGTCAGTCTCGTAGAAAGAGACATTGCTTTTCAACAGATCAGTCAAGTGGGCTATTAGATGGGGCTAGTATGCCTGTCAGTCTATGTTAAAGCCTCTGTGCCTGTTATTGCTAGTGAGGTAGGCATGACCTACATGTCTCTTAGTCCCAGTGAAGGGGCTGTGGCCTTCCACTGCTCAAAGCTAACACTCTTTATTAAACAGTGAATCTTATTGGATTGCACTGTAGCTTATTGCATCCTAGCAGTTATAAAATGTACTGTAATGAATCACTGACTTGGATGTTGAGATACATTAAGATGCACATCATGTACACACTCCAAAAGGATTGTTTGTGATGTGTGTGGTGTAAGCTTCAGCGATCAGAGCTCATTATACTCTAAAATCAAACATGCTTGATAAGGTCAAGGCTGTGTGAGGCTGACCCTCCTACATCACACACTTTTAATGTGGAGTTTTTGAATGGTAGGTGTGTGTGTAATCTTTTTTCCTTACAAACTGTGCTGTGTGATTATAAATAAACTTGCACTCAGACGGGTTAGCCTTAGAAGTTAATGCTAATGCTTTATTTCCTTTAGACACGTTGGGATTATGTATGGTTGTGTAAAATGTGGCACCGTGTAACTGTCATAAAGTCACAACCAGTTAGTCTTGACTAGGGATCGTATTGAGCAATTTTGCCAATGTGTGTTTTCAGGCCGACTCTAAGGCCCAAGTCAGAGCTGTGTGCTGGACAGAAGAGCTTATTTAAAGACCTTGCATTCACTCTTGAGAACTGTTGATCTTTCCGGGATTGATTTCCTTTGCGTTCAATTTGCTGAAGGCCTGACGCGCTACACATCTGCCATCCATTGTGAGGTGCTGAGAACACATATTGATCTGATTACCATGGAATGGCTCGTTCTCAGCCGTTTAAGGAAACACTGGTGGAGAGGTGTGAGAGGAATCGCTTATAGGAACCCGCATAGCTATATAGCTGGAGATGCCCAGATATATTGGCCTACAATTGATATTGGCTGCTAAAATAAAAAAAAATTGGCCAATGGCTGGTTGTTTAGAAACTGCTAATTGTCATTGCTGATTGTTTCAGGACAATTAAAAGTAAAGAAAATGTGTGTGAAGCAACACCACACCTGCATTTTTCTTAACATAAAAATTTCACAACCCTTTGTTGTAACAATTTACCTTTCATATAATTGTTTCTGTAGTAACTCAGTAATATTCTTTAAAGGATATTTTAACCAAAAAAACATATTATAATAATAAATACATTTTTACACAAGATTACTGCTGCATTTTGTTGATACACATGATTACTGATGGCTTGTGCACCTTCTACAAGTTAAAATTTCCATTTGGCTGAGTTTTTGGCTCGACCATGTACATGTGGTCTGAGATTCCTTCAGTTCCCGACTCACAGCTTTAGCTGCCATTTATCATTTATAACAAGGGTTTCACATTATCCTGTTATATACAACCTCCAATTAAATATGTATAGAGACATCAGGAATAAAAATAAAACTTGGAAGGAAGTAAAAGAGATTGTTGGTGCCTCTGCTTAATGTACATAGTTAGTACAGTTAGCTTGCTTTGCTAAAATGCCAACAAAGCTAGTATGGGCCTAACATGTAAATCAACAGTAGTGACAGGTATGCTAAGATTAATTCTTCTGTGACAAAAGCAATTGAAAGTGCCATAAAATTTTAACTTTGAAATATTAAATATTTGGATTTGTTTTGGTTTCACACTACGCATACATTAAAGGTACAACCCATTCCCATGTGCATGAAGAAATCACAAAAACCACCCGATCATGGAGAACACAGAGCCAGTGCCAATAAATTAATAGATAGCTATATAAATAATAATTTACCATATCAAGAGTTTATTTTTTCTTTTGGTTTGTCAGGCCAAATATCCACAAAACATCACATTTCTGCATATCACATACCACATACCTGTACTGTATGTATTTTTTGTTTGTCAGCTAACAGTTTTCACACTTTCCACACCAGCTAAAATATTTCCTACACGAGATGGACCTGCATTTTGGTGCATTTTCTTTTCATGAATCTCTGCCATCCAGAAGGTATGGAGCTAGCTTTATTTATGCACTGACGGGTCTGCTGCCTAATCCTGGCTCCGTTTTTGGCCAGTGACAGGCAGCAAATGAGAAAGCTCAGCAGGATTTGAGGAATCACACGTACAGTATCTGCTGCGTCTCGACCCTGCTGCCCTCTTGGCACTTGACATAGCACTATTTCAGACCCAGGTCTCCAGAGACCTTTTCATCCTCTCAACCTGAACACACTCCTCCATCTCCCCTGCCCCGTCCTCTCCACCTCCCGCCCACGCCATACACCTCCAGGGGAATATTCAGCACAAGATACACGATCAAGATTAAACTGTTTCCTCCTTTCCCCAATGACAGATAACAGTATGACACAGCACATATTTTCAGCGTTTATTTGTTGCCAACTATGCATTATGCTGAAAAACACATGCACCCAGAGAAGGAATTGGGGGAAAAAATGTGCTGTCTCTCTTCCTACAGTATGGTTCCTTTCTGTACCTGCAGCAGGCCGAGAGAAGCAGCACTGCACCATTTTATATTTTCCACTGCCTGCTTTACATCTGTTTATTCTACAATTATGTTCTGCCTCTGCATCGAAGGAATTCTTAGCATATATGGTAATTGGATCTTATGGTTATATGCTTTACCCTGTCATTACAAGCTTGACAGTTTGTCAGTGACTGGACAGCGCAGCTGCTGCTGGAAATAGAATAGCAATATGTCAATCAAAAAAACACACCTCTCTCTTTTCGATCCTCTCCTCCTTGTTCTGTGAATAAATAATCTTTATTATTTATTCATTCTCACTTGCTGCCAAGCCTGGAGAAGCTGCATGTGTGTGTGTGTGTGTGTGTGTGTGTGTGTGTGTGTGTGTGTATATATATATATATATATATATATATATATATATATATATATACAGACTTTTGAATGCCATGTCCATTTTATCGTTTTCATATCAACTTTGAGCTGTGTATGCAGCTCATAATATTACTTACATTTTTTTATTATGAACTTTATTTTTGTCTGCTATGACTTGTTTCATAATGCCTTTCTCTGTCTCCTTCTGTCTCCATGTGCCGTCTTATTCTCTCATCTCATTCCAGGTCATATTAAAACCTCTGTTATTTTAGGCCAGCTCTCTGAAGGAATGGGTTCCTTGCAATTGATGTAGACTTGTTTTTTACACCTAATTTATAAGCTTATCATGGTAATGTATCATGGTAACTGCATCACCATGATGTTTTAACATAGCATAAGTAACGAATAGAAGACTTCAGGGTATGCTGTTGTAGGAAAATAATCAACGACAGGGTGGTGTGATGCAGCCTGATGTGATGCAGAGTTTATTTCGACTATGTTACTATAACAGCATGTCCTGAAGAGTTATATTCTTTCCTATACCACAGCCATTTGCCAACGATACCAGTGTTTTATTAATTTGGAAATAGTTGAGCATTATAATATTTGAATATTTGCACCTTTATAAAACTTTCTTCACCACATAATGGCCAACTTATCAAAATAATGTTCAACCTTTTATAGAACAATAATTCATATTTTAAAGTTACATTAATAAATTAGTCAATTAGGTTGCACCTTCACCTTGCTTACACTTCAGCGTCCGATAGCTAAAGCTCACAGCTAAGGTAGCTAGCTAGGGTTAATTGTGGTTGGAACTGAATTTGGGTGGCAGGGGGACTGTCTCTGTTTTGACATGCGTTCAAAAAAATAAGATAAAGGCAATGCTGTCGTGAAAGTCATGTGCACCCCTGGCAGGTCTAAACTGCCCTGCAATCATCTGTCAATTGAGCATTCAACAGTGCAGTGGTATAATTATCAATGAATTCTATTGTATGCTTTAGTATCAGTAAAGGATATTGCAATAATTATAACACCATAGGCATTTGGTTATAAGAGGTTTTTGAGACATTTGCTAGTATTACTCTAGCTTTAGCTCAAACTGTAGCAACTCACTCTGGCAGTATGTTGGCAGTGGGGGTGTAGGGCAGGAAGTAGAGGTGCACCCTGGGGTACCACAGGAAAAACAAAAGCTACAAATGTGAACATGAACAGCCCCACTTCTAGACATTTTTGCACTGTAGATAGACTCCCGGTTTTCTAGCCCACCTGAGGTGTATACATACATAGACGCTGCTTCACCGCAGTGTATCACTTATTCAGAATGTAGACTACACACACACACACACAAACACCATTACATCATGTCTCTGATGGGATATGGAAGCAAAACCTGAAATAAGATGAAACATAAAATGTTGATTTGAGACTAAGTTGAGAAGAATGTCAAGCAAAAAATAAATAAATAAATAAATAAAAAATTATGCTTTTCAAGTATCACTGTTTTGCTTCATTGTTACAGTGATCAAGTTCATGTCCCTTCTGCCAACTTGCTTGGGAGGAAATAGGAGACTACTAGTTAACTGTAGTAGAGGAGATTTGGAGGATTTGGGGGAATAAAAAAAAAAGGAATGCCGAATGTTTATCTTGATCATTATACAGTTAAATTATAGTGAGTAACCGTGAATTTTGGAAGGTAATTTGAATTTAGTGTTAGTCTTTTGTTGGGTATTGTTAAAATTAGTCTAGCATTAGTTGATTAAACACTACAGCAAATTTTGTTAACAAAAGCTGGATGTGTTTGGTCAATTTTAGTGGTGGTTCTTAAACATTTCCAAATAGCAATTGCATTAATTTCCTGCTTTAATACTTTTAATGTATCCATTATTGGCTTCTTAAAGCCCTTTTCTTTGTTTCATATATGTTTGCTTCCTCAGCTTCAACTTACTCTTTTACCTAGCACTTTTTGTAAAGTAACATTCTGGTGAATGAGGCAGAATGCAAGTGTGTATACTCGTTTGCCCAATCTAAGAATTGTAGTTATTATCCATAGCGGGGGTAGTAGGTGTAGGTACACATGAAGGTAACATCAGACAAAGATGATCCATAATCAATAACAATAATATGGACATGAGTTGAAATAAACTGAAATAAACTTGGAACAGAAAATAAAACTCAAAACTGCACAATACTGTTGGCAAGACTTCGTTAAGATACTAAGACATAACAGGGTGTAATAGACAAAATAATCAAGAGCTTAACACAGAACACATGAACACAATAGGCAAACAACCAATGACAGGACAGGGGTGGAGACAGGACTAGAACCAAATCAAAGGCACAACATAAACAAAAGCACATGGAGCAACACACACGGGCAAGCAGTACTCACTGTGTTGAAAGGAGGAATTCATGACAAATTAAGCAAGTTAAGCTAATGCTTCAGTAACAGCTTAGCCAAACTGATCACTGCAGACAGGTCAGGAATGTCCTCTGTGGAACCATTTGGTGCTTAAGGCTGATATTTTGATAAATTGATTAATAAAGAAGCAGTGAAAATCTAATATGAAATGTCCCCCTACCCTATATAATGTAATTTATACAGCTTTTATATTCTTTACAGTGCACCATATATCAAATCGGGGGCCATTTAGGATTGGCTACAGTATTTAATGTATGCCTTTTCACGCAGTGAAGTGTGCCCACTACGGGTGTGCATAGGTATTCAAATACCTTGAGGAGACAGTGTTCATCGACGTCCATGCTAAGTCCTTAAAAAATATATACATGAAAAAAAGGTAACATGTCTGTCAGTATGATGCTGGGAGCAGCGCTGTTGTGGTGTGCATGTTAAAGGTGTGCATCAGGACTAAAATCTCATGCAGTCGGAAGGTCAGATATGAATCGCCTGTAAGAAGAGATATAATGCATTTCCAGTCGTGTATTACAACTCCTTTACAGTCTTAAATAACAACAGACACAAATCAGGTACCTCTGGTTTGCAGATTAAGTCTGTTTTACACCAGGGTGACCATTTTACATCGTTGCTCACATGTGGAGCCTTCATTTATATTTTATTCACTGGCTTAGTAAATATAATGTGCAAATATATGTACTGAAAGATAGAGATTTGCAGTGTCACTGCAATATCATAAAGTAATATTAATATAATATTAATATTAATCATAAAGTATTAATCCAGTGACATTATCAGTTCTGGCAGTTACAGCTTTAATAAAGTTTAACAAAGACTTTCCCTGACACTAGAGCACATGCTGCTGCTGTTGTCAGCTGGCATACAGTAAAGGCTTTGCTCTTGTGTTTGATATTTCTATTCCTGGATTCTGAGCTCAGGTTACAGTTTCACAAGTTCTCCATACAGTATGTGCATGCGGATTTTCTCCACATTCTCCAGATTCCTCCTACCTTCCAAAACTGTGCTAGTCTAGGTCAGGTCACTGTGTAAAAGAGTGTGTGAATGTGTGTGGATGGTGTCTGGGTGTATTCATATTTTGCACCCATTGTTCCTGGGATAGGCTCCGCTTAGTGAAGATGAATGAATATGTTACATTAAAGATCTTTTTCTAACTTTCCTTTCATTCTAACACTTAAATGAATATCTTTTGAATTAGGCATGTGTCATGAAACATGTCAAAACTACATTGTTTTATTTGTTTCCCTACCATAATCAGCTAATAAGTTTGTTTGCTAAAATGTATTAACCTCATTACACTTCATTATTAATTGTAAGTACAAGGGTGAATTTTTATTTTGTTGTCAGAAAATTTTCATTTGTTTCCCCCATTTTCTCCCTAGTTTGGTCTTGTCAACTCCCATCCATTAGCTAACACCTCCCTACAACAACTACAAACTGTGGAGGGTGCGGCAAACACATGCTTCCTCAGAGACATGTGAAGCCAACCTCTGCATCTTTTTGGACTGCTACTCATGCACAGGGCAGTGTAACACACTAAGAGGAAAGTGCTATCTGCCCTCTTTCACATACCTGAGCTCACAGATGCCAACAGTTGGGTAGTGTTGCTGTGATTGACAGGGGAGAGAGCATAATGCCATTCCTCTCACCTAGAGAGCACAGCCAGTTTTGCTCTCTTGACTCTCGGCATCGTCTGGATTTGAACTTGGCATCTCCTGAACTCTGGCCTGCATATTCAACAAGATTATTTTTAGATGAAAACCTATGAATACAGAATTACTTAGTGGCTTTCTAACCTTAGCGCTTAGAGTCGCTGCCACAGTGTATGTATTGTGAGAGCTTCAGGTGAAAGGGGGCAGGTGGGCTATAAAGAAAGAAGAAGGAAAGGTCTAGTCTGGGTCACACAGCTGTGGCCAAGTCAAAGAGTTTGCACTCGAGTCTGAACTCTTTGTCTTTGAACTCGTCCATCATGACACACAGGTCGGGTTAGCCAAATCATCTGGGACTGTCTGCTTTGAGCTTGCTCTCACTGACCTCTTTATGGTTAAATGGGATTTCAGCTGCATCTCAAGCTGCATTACTGATTTCGCATCCAAAAGTGGGTGACTGGAGGATATCAGTGGTGAAGCTGGCTGTATTCCTCTCTTTGGTCATGGTGCTGAATGGACACTTACCTTTTCTGCCAGAGCACAGATACTTCACTTAATGTCAGTTTCCCTCACTGTATAGCACGATGCTGCGTACATCTGCTGTTCACACTTCGAGACTGCTTGGAGAATGCTTAGTGAGGAGACATTTCTCTGGAACTGTCATTTGTGGCATGTGGGTGGCTGAGGAACCCTTTGTTTTTTAATCATGCAGATTTGATTCATCTAATTAAAATGAACAGAGAGAGGAAGGAGTGTCAAGCAGCCCTGCAATTGTTAATTGAAAATAAATCGACTAATCCATGTGTGATCCTTAAGTATAAACTAGATAAAAGGAACCTCTTGTACCTCTTCAAGAGATGTCTGTTTGCAAAGGTCCTAATTTTACATGCCTGCTGTGGAAGCATTTTTATCTCAGTGCATCCCTGTGCTTTGCTTCCATGCTGCTTTCTTATTGCAAATTTGGCATCTCTGATATGCCGAAATATTGATTTTGGAAGAGAGTTGTGATCAGCAGCTCAAAGGGACTGCAGGTTTTTTTTTAATCTGCTGCATTCATCTGTAGTGTATGTTTGATTACCATGGACAATGATTTCAATATACTAAGAAACTCGATCGATAACTGTGATGGAGTGAATATGTGAATAACTTGTTTTCAATTCAATTCAATTCAATTTTGTTTGTATAACACTTTTAACAACAGACATTGTCGAAAACCAGATTTACAGAAATTTCTATTTAGATCCCTAATGAGCAAGCCAGAGGTGACAGTGGCAAGGAAAGAGGAACCATGAGGAAGAAACATTTAGAGGAACCAGACTCATACGGGACTCAAATGAGACTCATCCTCTTTTGGATAGTGAGATTATAAATCCTTACTGGATACTATAAAGTCAAAACAGTAAAGCATATTCAGTACGAGTATCATAGTCTTTATGATTACAGTAGCATTTCTTAGGGTCTACAGTAACTGGGTGAGATTATCCACTAAAGAAAGGGTGAGACTTGGGCATAATTGCAATCTTTAGTCTATCCATTAGTTTAAATGTTTATTGTTGGAAGTCAACTAGGGGTGGGCAATATGACAAAAATATCATATCATGATTCTCAAAGACATTTCTCTCATACACAGTATGTATTGCAGTATACAGTATAGCAAACTGCCAGCAAAACAGTAATGTTGCATTTAAGAAAAAAGATACTGTATTTAATGTCATAATGTCAAATAAATAATTGTTTGATTGATTGATTGATTCTTCCCCCTCCATTTACTCTTATCTCTTTAATAAGTGGTGGTTGATGGGCTCAGTGGGTAGGTCGAGGGTCGACTAGGTAGGTTTTGTGAGTAGATTGAATGGATGGATGGATTGACTTAATTGATCCCCCAGGATCAATTAATTTGGGGTGGGGGGGCTTGAGGTTGGACAGGGGCTTTGTGGGTTGTTAAATGTATACTTATATGTTTTTAATTGAATTGCAATTTGTCATTTTCTCTTTCCTGAATTTATCTATAAAGTATTTATCTTTGTATATTTTAAAAAATAAATTTTTATTTATAAAAAAATAAAATAAAATATAAAATAGATATACATTTTTCAAAGGAATTGAGTTAAAACAAGAAAACATTTCCACTGATTCCACATTTAAAAAATTGTAACATTTTAACAATTGCGCAAAGTACAATTTTTAACATCAAATCAACAGCTTCAAGTCAGTTTGCAATTATTTAAAAAATGTAAAACTGGATTAAAAAGATATATACATTTATCATAATATCGATAGTATATCATCATATCACCCAGCCATAAGTCCAACAACCCATAGGCATGATTTTTCGAGTAGGCAGGTTTTTGGTTTGTTTTCTCAGCACATTGAAAAACACTGAAATTCTTGACCATGGTAATCACATACTCTACAGATGCATTAGATAATTATGTTGAAAGATTCTGTCCTTTATGTGGTTATATATTATTATAGCCCTGGCAACAGTGCAATACAGATGACTTGCGCCGCTATGACTACACAGAAACATGCAGAATGGTTTGTTAGGTCTGGCTCCCTGGCTCTGCTCATCATTATGCTCCATGATGAAGTGATGCATCATGCTCAAGGGCAGATAATGACCTTAATGACAAAGACTGAGCAGAAGGAGAGAGCGAGCGAGAGAAGGTGCGAGGATGGGATTTGTCTCTATTTGGAATCCTAACATAGCTGTAATTAAAATGTACATTATGTTTAACAAGGCCATATCTCTTCAGCTTCAAATGAGAAATACGCCGAGTGAAAGCATGCTGACATTGGCTGGTGTTATATGAGGTATGAAGGAAACACTAAGCATAACTCATGCTTCACATGGTGCTTTGCGTGTGAATACAGCATGCCTTTTTTGCAAGCTTTGTATCGAGTGTTCATGGTCCCCAAGAAAATGTAATCCACTGCTCATCTCCTGTGTTAAAAAAGAAATTACATGGATGATATATTTGAATTGGCAAAGGACTGACTGTCATAGGAGGCAATCTGATCTAAATTGAACTACTTTTCATTCCAATTATTCTGGAAGTGTCTCATTTCCCCTCCCACCCCCTTTCTTTTGTGCAGAACAGCTGATGAACACTCTGCAGGCTGCATGAAAGACATTAATAGTTACTAAATCCTGTGGCTCCTGCACAAAATGCAGATCTTTCCACAGGGATTACTTTCCGTAGATACATCACGTCTGTTTCATTGTTTCCCTGATTTTCTAGACTGAGAAAACTCTAGATCACCAGTGCAATTTTTTTTTAACAGCGTTTGTTGGAAAGTTGCCCCCCCCGAGGAGAAGACACCACAGTCGACAGACAGAAAGCTGCTGTTATCACTTTTGAGGTCTTTAGAGAAGTATTGTGCATGATTGCAGTAATTAATTTGAAGCAAATGAGAAATTAGGCTCACATTTAGTGTGATGGAGTTAATTTCTCAGGGTTTGTGAGGCTGAGTGTATTGTACAGACTCTAATTCTTCTTGAAGTTGATGAGGCCAGAGATGGGACTGTTGGCTTTTCACTTTATGAGCATCCAGGATTCATCTTAACCCAAAGCAAGATGCCATGATCTGGCCCTGTAAGCAAGCTACGCTTCACCACTCGCTTAATGTTTCCAGTGCTTTGTCAAAAATTTTTTGTTGATGTACATGTTTAAAAGACTCAGCATGGAGTGGATGACGAATATTCATCTGTAATTTGATGCAAAACTCATGATCTACACTGTGAACTAGGCCTGCATTGATACTGTTTTTTTCAGACTGAGTATGAGTACAATCAAAGGTACCAGGGGAGATGTTATTTAGCTCTCTTTATGTTTCCCTGGTTTACATATTGGCCATGAAAAGTGCACATGAGCATGTTCATACACTTAGGCTACTAGGTTCATTCTCTATAAATTTAGCAAGTTGAAATGGTTGAGAAATAAACTGCACCTTGACTCGTGAGTAACGTGTAGACCATGGAGGTGTGCGTATCTCAGTGCTCAGTGCTCGCTGAACTGAACTGCTCTCATGCATAACAGTTTCTCTGCATGCTCTCTTCATAGCTGTATGCTCAAGAATACCTTTGAATACCTTTTTTTTCCTTTGCGCTAACTTTGCCTACTTTCTGATATTGATCAGGTATAGTGTTTAAACACTATACGATTCTTTATCAGGATACTTGTGTTGTAGGAAGATGCCATAGTTCCTCCTACGGAGAACAGCTTGCAGTCTGCTTTGCTTTGTTTGTAATCATTAATTGTGTGATGCATCTGGATCACTGTCATTTTCTGTCTTCTGTTTATAGGTGTGACAATGTACAATAGGGTTACATCACATAGTATCACCTGGTATCAAATGTTGGTATCAGATCATTTTTGTATGCATTTTGTATTAATATTGGAATGAATAAATAAGCACAGTTCCCTACTGTGCATCCTTATTGTGAACAGTTGCACTGATATGTGAAACATAGTATTAAACATTGATTTTTTCTTCTTCTTTTCTTCTAATACCGTGGACTGGAATAGATATTTTGCTAACCATTGGATCAAACATATAATATAACTAATGAAAGGACTCGTGGCAGGAATGCAAATAATATTTTTTTGATCTATTATTAGTGTGTTTTTTATGTATTCTTTGCTGGCATTTCAGTGTTTATTTATAGATACTAATGAGGATTTAACATCTTATTTGCTTGCTTTTTTACAGGCCTGGGCAACAGAAGACTGTGGGAATGGCATCTATCCCCGCTGTGGTGTGTCTTTGATCAGTGGAACATTGGCAACCCGTCTCTGGAAGGAACAGTAGAAGAGTGAATGGAAGTCATGTGTTCCAACTGCATTACCAACTGCAAACAAACCAACAGCGAATGAAACCCAAAAATTTATTCATTATTTACCTAAATGTGTCGTGTTGCCAATTTATCATGTGGAATCAAGTAACATTTTGAGTCAGTCTTGGATTTTGGAGGACTTTTCATAAATGTATCCTTCCATGGAAATACTCAGAGAAAAATCAGGATGGAGAATCAAGTCAAAAGAAACCGTTAGATACTAGGGAGTTTTATAATCCGGGGCCATCTATTTGCACAGTGCTATTTTCGAAAAGGCCAAATACATTAACACGCCACGCTGGGAATAAATTTCTCCTCTACTGTGGAGAAACGGAACATTAAAAAAAGGATTAGGAGTGTGCTTGAATGATGATGGCAAGGAAGTGGAGGTGTAGTGGGAGGCGGCTGCGGATCTCGGCGCTGCTGTTGCTGCTGGCGGCTTCGTCGCTGGCACTGGAATTTGACGGCCTGCCAGGCCAGTGGGCGCGTTATGGGCGTTGGGAGGCTGGCGCTACGGGTGAACTGAGCTTTGCAATGAAGACCAATGTGAGTGAATCCGTACTTCTTTACCTGGACGACGGTGGCAACTGTGACTTCCTGGAACTGCTGATCAGTGACGGTCGCCTGCTGCTGCGTTTTGCCCTGCACTGCGGTGAGCCCGCTACACTCCACATGGAGACACGTGTCAGCGACCAGCGCTGGCATCGGGTGCAGTTGGCACGCAACTACCGCCACACCACGCTAACAGTGGACAGTGAGGCAAAGGTGGCCGAGGTCAAGTCCAAGCGTAAGGAGATGGTGGTGGCAAGTGACCTTTTTGTGGGTGGTATTCCTCCTGACGTACGCCTTTCCGCTCTTACCTCCAGCACCGTCAAGTATGAGCCCCCATTCCGGGGCCTGATCGCCAACCTAAAGCTAGGAGAAACTGCTCCTGTCCTTCTGGACAGCCAGGGTGTGAAGATTGACCTGGAGTACCTTTGCACCAAACAGAACCCCTGTAGCAATGGAGGACACTGCTCCATCTACCAGAACGATATCCTGTGTGACTGCACCAACACCGGCTACAAGGGAAAGTACTGCAGTGAAGGTAAGCCTGGCTAGAAGTAGGAATACACATTGACAGTTTCCATGAAGTACAATGAAGGTTAACTGTTTGGTCCTGAAAGGACTCTACAGATTTAAGAGTTTTTTAATCATAATTAATGATTTGGTTGAGTGTTTTCCTTATCTTTCTTCTTCGCTTAGCTGGAGTGCCAGCTTGACTGCTGAGCAGAGATCATGTGGGAGTCCAGGCTGTTTTTGGAATGATGAAACAGTCTTGTAGTGAAGAGCTGCCTTCTGCCTGTGGCTAGGTTTACAGTTGAAACTCTCTAAAACATCAGTATGCTGACTTATTCATGACTTAGATGCATGGTTATATACAACATTTTGAATGCATTTCTTTCAAAGTGTGCTTGCGAGCTATATACGGTCTGTAGTATCTGACGCTTTGTGTTAACTAGCTATGTTTATTTTCCCTCCGGTTTAGCCTAATCACGAAAGGCGCACACTTGCATGTTCACACACTTATTCTAAAAGGTTCGACCTTTATAATGTTAGCTAAAAGAAATGCGTTAGCTAACTATGTTAGATACGTTGGATTGAGTATGGTTGCTGTGGAGAACAAAGCGCTTTGGAAAATCGCTTCTGTGCAGCTGTAAGTAAAGTATGTTTCACTGCTGACATTGCATCAGAATCTGTTGTTGTCTAATAGTGGCTGACCATCAAGAACAATGGTATTATCTGTAGACTTTTTTTTTTTTTTTGCCAAGGTGAACTTCACCTTGCTTCATGAACAAAGTGTAGACCCTGGAAGTGTCCATGTGTCATCCGTGCTCAGTGCTCGCTGAACTCAAGTGCTCTCACAAGCAACATTTTCCCTGCACACTTGCTTCACTGCTAAACACTTACCTGTGTTTGTGAGCAATTCACGGTACCTTGCACTTATTTTAAATGACTATGCTCGCTGACGCTGTTCTGTGCTCTCAGGTTGTTCTCCCTCACACTCTCCATTAAAGGTACTGTTAAACACTGTAAGATATTTAAGAAGGTTACTGGTATTGTAGGAGGATGCTGTAGTTCCTTGTCTTGATATTTTCACAGAGCACAGTTTGCTTTGATTGGCATTGTTCAATATGTCCACAATGTTGTCTGTTCAATTTGTGTCATCTGTTCATTAGCACAACAACATACACTAGGCTAACATCACAAGGCTAACATAGTATCATGTGGTAATGGAGTACAAGTAAATTAGCATGGCATCAGACCGTTAGCAATATTGGTATCAGGGCATCCCTAATACAGACAATCATCATAAATCTGCAGAAGACTGTTGTCAGGCAGACATTGCACGTAAGTCTATTTCATGCTTATTGTAGAACGCACATTAAAAGACTGGTTCATGTTAATTTGATGTTGGAACATGGTTGAGTGGTTACCATGTGCTCTAGAAAGTATTCAAGGTAACATACTGTGTGAGGGCTAATTAGGGTCATTCAACAGCGTGTCTGATCTTTGGAGGTGTCACAAAGCGCTGTCATTATGAAAGTATGAAACGTAAGGCTAAATCTCCTTGGCTCTGTACAGAAATGCATTCAGCCTGTATGTCGCTCTCTAATTGAAGAATCAGTATGGATGGTGGCAGTGACTCATGCTTGGCTTTTTGCTCAAATCAGCCTCAGAATAACAATTTGGAAGCTGTGTGTGCGTGTGTGTGTGTGTGTGGCAAGTGTTTGCCTCCTCTTCAGTGAGGTGATAGCACTGTAGAGAAAAGCAGAAATTTAGCATGTACACTCTGAATTACGCCTAAATGTTTACTCAAAGGAAAAGAGATATGCAGGATCTGACATCAGGAGTTCAGGAAAAAAATCTTTTTTTTTTTTTTTTTTTTTAAGTTTCAAGAGCAAATTGTATTAGGCTGTTAAAATACAGTGTCGAGGGGAACAATCGATTCTCTCTCACCTTAAGTCCCTTTTACCTGAGGGATTATTCCCTCATAAGAGTTACACACAGACCAAACAGAGAATTATTCTTATAATCAAGAGTCAAGCCGTATATCCTTTCTCCCTCTACTGATTCAACAAATCCTTGATGGAATTGTTTGAGCTCATCAAACAGAAGCGGCTAATTACATGGACAGCCACAGAAAATTTGTCATCGTCTCAGAACCTGTGATGAACTGGAATTAAGTCTCACTATGTCCTTCTCGCCAAGTCCCTGTTGTACTTTCTAGGTGAAATTGTTGATACTTTTCACTCTCAAACTGAAGATGAGAGTGGACTGAAGGTCCATATGAAGCTGTGTAGGTCTTCCCTAGCAGAATGGGAAAGTAGGCCCAGGGAATAAATTACACATTGTCCTCTAGCATGTACATCATCTCCCATGCTAATGCTAATGAATCCCAGCCAGGCTAATGAAGCCTTATCCCAATGCATAAAAAGTGCATGAAAACTGCAACACTGTTTAAATCATTGGTCCTACTGGGAGCTCTTTAAGTCAGTGAGGTAACTTTCATAAAAGCCCCAAAGCATAATAATTTAACATATAACCAACAGCTCTTAAAAACATTGGCCCATCTCCAAATTGCAATTTTTAAAATCCTGGACAAATATATATTTTTTCTTTTTTAAAGAATTGGCATTCAGGAGAAATTTCAGTCAAGTTTCAATGTAACACACAAAACAGAAACAGCTCTTTCAAGCGTTCAATGACATGCTGCTCTCTGTTGACAATTTTGTTGCATCTCAATGCTGTTTTCAGAGTTAATCACTCTATCCTTGAATCCAGGGAGCATTGCATTGTCTCCACAAGCTTGGCCTTCATAATATTGTCTGAAGGGTAAGATTCGTAACCATACCTCTTTTCTGGCATCCATTTTCTATGGTGTAACTAAAGGGTCAGTTATAGGCCCAGTTTTATTCTCTTTTTATATGGTTATAACAATTTTCAACCATAATAGGCTATATCTGCTCATGACCAATCATTATTATAGTTTATTATACCTCTTCTAGTCATGCTTTAAAGTAATGTAAAGTGTGGTTATAGGCAGGACACAAGTGCGTACACTCAGTGTGTGATTTATTAGGGTGAATCCAGTGATCAGCATCAAAATCCAGAGGTCAGAACACAGGCAGACAGCAGCAAACCAGGATTAACTATACTCCAAATATAATGAATGAGACAAAGACACAACTGAGTATAAATAGACATATTAGTCAAGAATTAAACAGAGAACAGGTGGAAACAATCAGAAAGTAAATCAGTGACAGGACAGGGATAGAGACAAGACTAGAATCAGAACAAAGCAAAGCAAACCAAACCAAAGTACATGACATGAACTTGAAACAAACAATATGAGCAGTGAAAGGGGAATTCATAACATCTAACTACGACCGAGACATAATAAATTAGGCTTCCTTTCTTCAGGGCACATATGCTAGATGTTGTGGATTCAGTCTTAAAATTTGACAAAGTTATTTTTCACGGTTTCACAGTTAGTCATATTCACTGATTTTCCAAAATACAGATTCAAATGAAAATCTGTTTCCGTCATTCATTATTTTAACATGATCCGAGTTCCCTACACAAGTGATTCTCATCTCCTTTATGTCCAGCTGTGATTCAAAAAATTCACAACCCCCTCACCCTGGCCTTTGCCTAAATCACACTACAGCAACCTCTGTTTCTCTGTGTAGGGGGTGTGGACTGCACTGAAAACCCTTTGGTTTGCGTAATCCGTTAACACATTACATTGATGATTGTGGATTCTTTGAGATCTATTTCTGTGAGTGGAGCAAAAATAAACAGAACATTACAATATTCGTACATATTGTGTCTGAAATATCACTTAGTCGATATTAATTTTTTTGTTTATAGAACTGTTGTACAAAAGCAACATCACATTCGTGCGATGATACCGAATCTGTGTGATTTGATCGGCAGGCTGAATGAATATATATTCATTTACTCTTGCTTAAATGTGCAAAGATTTCAGAATAATTTTTTTTCTTTTCATTTTCACCACCAGCTTATGTGCTTTTAAATGACATTTTTAGACCAGGTTATCATACTGTGAAATGTTCAAACCATAACACCCCTACAGTACAATTTCTCGTAATTGTGGTTCTCTGTCAGTCATTGCTGTCTAACCTGCTGTTAGTTTAAAATGTAGCTGTTAAGACTTCTAGCACTAGAAAAACAGGAGATGATATCTCTCCTATACTTGGCCTGCCTTTACTGGCGTCCCTGTTAAATAAAGAATTGATCTGATGGTTTATTACCAGTTTGTAAAGCGCTACATGGATCGGCACCACTTTATATTTATGACCTCCTCTGTCTCCGTTTCACTGGCCTCTTCAGACCAGTTCTTGTCTCTTCTACACTTATACTTTCTCTTTTACATCTAATTTAGACCCATTTCTTTTTTTTTTACAGCCTAAAATTCTGCATAAAATTAAGATCCACAGTGCATAAGGCCCCGTCATTTATTCTGCTTCTTTTTCTATGCATTTCTTTTTTGGGTCCTGCTTACTTTCACATTATTTTAGTGTCCAGTCTGTCATTAGATTACAGAAGCCCTGAACTTGTGAATAATGATCTCATTATTTTGACTTGAAGATAACATGCCATTATTTTAACGTACTTTCTTGTTAATTTGACATTATTTATTTAACTCATTACTTTAGCATAGTCCTATTTCGAGTTATCTCAATATTTCAACATAGTATATCTATATTTTGATTTAACCTTAACATCTCATTTCGACTTAATAACATGTTATTTCAAGTTATTATATCTAGTGATGGGCTTTTCAGTCTTTCAGAAACTGCTGATGTCCTGGGATTTTCACACACAACAGTCTCTAGAGTTTCACAGAATGGTGTGAAAAACAAAAAAACATCCTGTGTGCGGAGGGTTTGCAGGCTGAAACACCTTGTTGGTGAGAGAGATCAGAGGAGAATGAGAGGAAGTATATAATAACTCAAGTAAACACTCTTTACAACTGTGGTGAGCAGATAACTATCTCAGAAGGCACAACACATCAAACATCGCTACAACAGCAGAAGACCACATCATGTTGGTGCAAACGATCTCCTGTACCGCTCTTTTCAACTCTTCTACTTCTTCTCTTCTACTAAAGGAGCTCTGCTGTTTAACCAGTAGGTCATGGAGGGGATTCTGTGAGTTTATTGAGTATCCTCTTTTCCACCACCACCTCAGAACCATCCAGAGAGCAGCCCAAGACCGACCACTACAGAGTCATCAGAAAATGTACAGTTTTGATGAGCCTGTGCCCATGATAGCCTCAGATTCTTGTTCTTGGCTGGCAGGACCGGAACCCAGTGTGGTCTTCTGCTGTTGTAGCCCATCCACCACAAAATTCGATGTTTTGTGCATGCTGAGCTGCTTTTCTGCTAACCATGGATGTAAAGCATGATTATAATAAAGCATGAGTTACTATATCCTTCCTCGGAGCTCGAACCAATCTGGCCATTCCTCTCTGACCTCTCTTATCAACAAGGCATTTCCACCCACAGAACAGTCGCTCACTTAATGTTTATTTGTTTTTTGCACCATTCTGTGTAAATTATATACAGTCAGGTCCGGAAGTATTTGGACAATGACAGAGTTTTTGTGATTTTGCCTTTATACACCACCACAATGGATCTGAAATAAATCATGATGTGAACGAAGTGTAGACTTTCAGCTTTATTTTAAGAGGTTCCACAAAAATATGGCATTTACCATTTAGGAATTACAGCCATTTTAAGAAAAGTACTTCCATTTTCAGGGGCTCAAAGGTATTTGGACAATTGACTGACAAGAAGTTAACTGACAAGGTGCAGTCCATTCCCTCGTTACTTCAAGACAAATGAAGCAGATTAAAGGTCTGGAGTTGATATCAGGTATTGAGTTGGCATTTGGCAGCAGTTCGACTGGAGCTACCAATATGAAGTCCAAGGAGATCTCAATGCAAGTGAAGGAGGCCATCATTAGGCTGAAAAAACAACATAAATCTATAAGAGAGATAGCAAAAACCTTAGGTGTGGCCAAATCATCAGTTGGGTACATTCTTAAAAAGAAAGAAAGCACTGGTGAACTCAACAACATCGAAAGGCCTGGAACACCACGGAAGACAACTAAAGTGGATGATCGCAGAATCCTTTCCTTGGTGAAGAAAAACCCCTTCACAACATCAACAGAAGTCAAGAATACTCTGGAGAAGGTAGGTGTATCATTGTCAAAATCTAGGATCAAGAGACACCTTCATGAATGTAAGTACAGAGGGTTTACAACAAGGTGCAACCACTGGTAACATTCAAGAACAGGAAAGCCAGATTAGACTTTGCCAGAAAACATCTAAAAAAGCCTCTCATGTTCTGGAATACGATTCTCTGGACTGATGAAATCAAGATTAACTTGTACCAGAATGATGGGAAGAGAAAAGTATGGTGAAAGAAAGGAACAGCTCATGATCCAAAGTATACCACATCATGTGTCAAACATGGTGGAGGAAGTGTTATGGCATGGGCATGTATGGCTGCCATTGGAACGGGCTCACTGCTGTTTATTGATGATGTGACTGCTGACAGAAGTAGCAAGATGAATTCTGAGGTGTAAAGGGCTATACTCTCTGCTCACATTCAGCCAAACGCTACAAAACTGATAGGACGCCGCTTCACAGTGCAGGTGGATAATGACCCTAAACATACTGCGAAAGCAACTCAAGACTTTTTGAAGGCAAAGAAATGGACTATTCTTCAATAGAGCATGCTTTTCACTTACTGAAGACAAGACTGAAGACAGAAAGACCCACTAACAAGCAGCAGCTGAAGGTGGCTGCAGTGAAGGCCTGGCAAAGCATCTCCAGGGAGGAAACTCAGAATTTGAGTGTTGAGAACATGGGCTCCAGACTTCAGGCAGTCATTGACTGCAAAGGATTTTCATCCAAGTATTAAAATTAAAGCTGAAAGTCTACACTTCGATCACATCCTGATTGTTTTATTTAAAATCCATTGTGGTGGTGTATAAAGGCAAAATCACAAAAACTGTCATTGTCCAAATACTATATATATATGTATATATATATAAGAATAATGCCTTTATCCAGAGCAGCTTATAGATATGCTTTGTACTCTCCATCAAAAACTAAGAATTGAAGGTCTAAGAATACTATTACACTAAAATCCTGTTAGTTAGGTGTTAGCACAATGAGTTAGTACAGCAACATAATTAATAACAAAATAAATATTACAAGTTATGTTTTTACATTTAAAAAAAAATGCTCATTTCAGTGCTTGGTGACGATATGAAGATGGACAGTGACTCGGCAGTTTGGACAGTTGCATCTTGATGGATGCCTTCCTTGTATCTTGAGGGATGGTGGGTCGAGTCGAGCTATGATGGAAGGTCAAAGGGAATGTCGTGCAGAGTTGGGTTTGATAAAGTCGAACAGGTTTTAATAACAGTTAGATTCCTTTTTACTGATTAATTGTTTTGTTTTCAGTTTGACCTCTCAATTTGGACAACATCCGAAATAAACCTGTCATATCTAATCACAAGACATGGTTCTGATATGATACCCAGGATCAGTATTGAGGCAACACCAGTAAAAAAAATAGTGTCTTGGATATCGGAGAAAAAAAGAACGAATTTGATCTGATCCTGTAACAAATGGAAAAGATTGGAACTGAATTCAGAATGGCTCCCCCGCTGGGTGGATCAGGTGGTCCCTCCATCCATCTGTCTGAGATTTTCATTAGCGTGATAATCTACATGAGAACGGTGGTTGAATGGTTGTAGGATTTATATGCCATTATCGTTGTAAAAACAGATCCAAAAAGCAAGGTCAGGCAAAGGTCAAATGATTGAATTTTTTTTTTTCAAAAGCTTATTCCTGTTTAAAGTATATTTTGTGGGTATTCCAGGTATATGAATTAGTAAGAAGAAGGACTAGACGTGTTGGTGGTGGAGGCATGTTTTTTTTTATTTAATCATTCATTCATCTTTAATAACCACTTCATCCTGATCAGGGTCTTCTTGGATCCCAGAGCCTATCCCTGCAACACCCAGAGCACTCATTTACACCTATGGCCAAAGTATCCAGTCTGCCTACCTGCGTGTTTTCGGACAGCTAGAGGAAACCAGCGAACCCAGAGGAAATCCATGTGAGAACATGCAAAAGATAGTAACAGACAGACTGTAACTCGAGCTCAGGATCGAAACGGGATGCTGGAGCTGTGAGGCAATGACTCTACCCGTGCCACCCCCTGTTTTATCATGTTATCTGAAATGTGTTTTGAAAGCTAAAAAGGAAAGAAAGATTTATTCATCAGCATTACATAGATTCATTTTGATTCGTGTGCACGTCCGGTGTGTTAGCTCAGTCACAGACGTGCCATTCAGCCAGGCTTTAGGGAAGGTGAGGTAGCTGAGAACAGAACCATCCCTTCCTAAGGAGTAAATAATGCAGGCTTAGAGTCTGTCTCTTTTATCAACGCAAATTAGTCTGGGTTTACACTCCAAGCTGAGAAGCTTGCCAAGAACGTGTGTGTGTGTGTGTGTGTGAGAGAGAGAGTGAGTGAGTGAGTGAAGGACTGCTTTAGCTCCTTTTTAGACCAGTGACTACCGCCACTGTGCCTGTGTATTCCTCTAGGCCAAAACGCTGGCCTGCAAGGTTAGGTATCATTCTGCCACCTGTGAACTTGCGTGAGACAAACTGGCGGTGATTAGACGCTTACTGCACGCAGCAGTACTGCCAGTGCTCTTGGCACAGAACAGAGGAATCCAAATAATGGCTTACACAACAAGACAACTATTCAGCAAATAATTAGAAGTGTTGAAAATGTAATTTGGTGTTGTCTTTCTACCCTCACTAAACACATTTCATCTCAGTGATAAGTCTATTTTCTATTAAATAAAAATTAATACTGCAAAATTTACCATTAAAAAGAAAATTTCAAACAGATAGTTTCATTTTATTTCTCTGTAGCTGTATTGTTGAATTGGATTCTGATTGGTCAGAAGGTGTTGATTAATTTTGTATAACTGCAGCTCTGGCAGTAATGCCGGCTGTAATTGAAATCGCAGGTCTATTATAAACCACTTGTTGTAATACGTTAGCGTATCTACAAGAACATCCCATACACGGAACAGACGCTGTACAATAATCTAAGGCTAACTATATATGAATAAAATATTTTGTTGTTTTTTAACAAAGAAAAATGTATAATCATAGGTGTGGTGAAGCTTTCTGTAAGAAGATGTTTATTAGAGGTGTGACTCTTCACTTGAATTATGATTCATTTGGATTATGATTCAGTAATTTAAAAAAATTCTCATTGCATCTCAATTATTATTTTAAAGAGCACCAGCAGTTACATAGGGGTCTGTGGTGATGGACATCGCAGGTCGAGCTTTTGTGTTGCTGTGTAGTACAGACTGTGAAGAAACACCAGGATGGGATATTGCACCTCAGCTCCAAGGCATGTAGGAGAAAATGAAAGCAATGGTTGTATACAACTGAGTCAAGGGTGTAACTCCTTAATAGCAATAAACGTTGTGATAGATTTAGTTACCATTTTCACCCTGTCAGAGTTGGGTGCCAACCTGCAGCAAGTGCCTGTTCAAGGATTCTCTGATTTCTCATTTCGATTATGTTACCAAAGTATTCCAAAGTCGACCTCATAAAACCTACAATGTGTCTAAATGTGAACTTTTAAAAAGAAGAGGATGGTTTGAATTCTTGCCATGAATGTTCCTTCTCTGACATCTCTCGCTTTACTTTTTGTATTTAAAATTTTTTTTTTTGTATTTTTATTTGTCCTAGATTTTTTTCCTAATTTGGTCTTGGCCAATTCTCCCCCACCAGCCAGCTCTCCCTTATCATACAACAGCTACCAACTGAGGAGGGTGAAGGCTAACACATGCTTCTTCCGAGCCAGCTAACAGTTCATCTTTCCGAACTGTTGCTCATGCGGCATCACGGGGCGGCGTAACAAACTCGGAGGAGAGTGCTATCCACCCTCTTCCGCATGCATGAGCTCACAGACATGACTGGCTAGTGTCACTGTCATTCATAAGTGAGAAAAAGAGAGAGTACACAATCTGTCCCACCCAGAGAGTATTTTGCTGTCTTAGACTCCTGGCCATGATGGCTGTTGCATCATTGCGATTTGAATTTGCCATCTGCCCTCTCTCATATTTTGAATATAAACCTGAGTTTCTGAAGCTGTGTAGCTCTACAACTATGTAGCTATGCAATTTCTAGAATTGAAAAAAAAAAAGTTTAAAAGTCTAAGAATTTTGTTTTTAATAATCAGATCTTAGGTTTCATGCATCAGTGTGCTATCTTTCAAAAAAAAATCATTGTACAAAGTTTTTATTTGCACAACCCTTAATGATTATTTATGTTAGCGTTTATGGAAGGAGTCTCCAGTGTCAACGCTTTGCGACAGTCCGTAAATCTTCAGGACTTCTCAGTGCCATGAAAACTGCATTACATTAATGTAAATAATAACAGAAACTAATTTGTTGTGCAGCTGTTCCACAGCATTAAATATAACTATAAACATTTAAAAGTACGATGTATTGTTCATTCATTAATGAAACATTATAGTCAAGATACTGAAACACTTAAAAATCGACTAACAGTATCGACGGTAACAGTAACCCTGCTTTTCTTTGATTATTTTCATACAAGTGCACACTCTGTCGTGTTTTATTCCTTATATAGTAAAGTCTGTGAAAGATTGCATAAGTGCACATACATTTTCCCTTACACCTGAAAGCTTCTACAGCATCTTTTCAAGCTAGAATTCCAAAGCAGATGCTTGACCGGCTGGTACATTAGCTGGCGTGCTCAGGGGACGCCGGTGTCTTGAGGGAAGACATGTGAGTCCATGGGGACTCGGGTTTACCTCTGCACTACTAACCAGCACTATCAGGGGAGCGAAGATGTTTAAATATATTACAGGCTTTAAGGTTTTCTTTCGCTTATAGCATGTGTAGTGAAGTTTTAATCAATAGTAAAGATTTTTGTATATCAATTTTATAAGCCCATATTTCCTTCATTAAATCCTGTGTATCTCTCTCCACAGCTTATTCAGATGAAGAGTTGCATTTGTCTGACTGTATTCCCTATGCAGGAAATAGTACAGAAAGATTAAAATTCATATGCAGTATTCATTCTGCCATTCTGCATCTTCTAAGATTCCTTCCACTTTTCATTTTCTGTTTGCCAGGAATACTACGTTATATCAGTAAGCTCACTAGATCTGTCAACACGGAGCCTGTTATTGCACCCACTCTTCCAAGGTCAAAATGAATACTCCGTCTCCGTCGCTGTGGGAGAAGGGAGCTTTGTGCCAGATATATTGCCTGTATTTTTTGCCATTGTTTAATAAAAAAAGGACTTGTTGGATGCTGACATGTTTGCTTTTAGTTCCTGCAAAAAAAAAAAAAAAAATTGAGCACAAATTTTAGCCCTTCGCACTCAAGCGCTTTGCTTTCCCTTTGCTTGTAATTTTGCATTGTTTGAAAGCCCTTTCGCAAAAGACAGAAAATCAGAGTGCACACAGACGAGCAACAAAATGGGTTCAATTTTTCAATTAAGCTTTTTGTAATATATTATTGTGTGAGAATAAATCTCAGCAGGGACTCATATTTATGACTTCAAGCTACTAATCAATACCGAAATGTTTCATGATGTAAATAAAGACAAGGTTAAAGTTACTTTTATCCCTGAAGCACACCTTCGAATAAACAGGTACATCACAGCAGCGACCCTTCGGCTCAGCTGAATGACAGCCCGGCATCATGCTAATAACCCAAGAGGCGTTAGCCTAGCATGCCGATTTAGCCGTGGCGTGTCTGAGGAGCTCCAGACACTGTCATCATGTCACTTCTTGTGCTTCCACTTAATTCGCTGCAATTCTCTTGCCATGACCAATTTGAGCGAACCATGGAGAGTGCTTGTAAAGGTTAAAGCGGCCCTCGTGATTTATGGCCGCCCGACAGTTTAGCGCGGCTTGACATCTCGAGCCAAGCAGGCAGCTCGCACAAACATGGCGTGATTAAGAGATTTAGCGTCTCGCTCTGGGCGACCAGGCGGCGTGGGTCTTTGGCACGCTTTTTACATCTCTCAGCAAATCTTGACATTGTGCACTACAGGGTTGTTAGAATGTCACGGTTTCATGCTTGGGCACGGTGTAAGAACGGACAGTTACCTCACCATTGACTTTTTTCTTTTTTTTTCAAAATACACATTTACTCGATCAGCTTTCTGCCACTCCAAGGGAATTCCCATATTTCTGGGTCTGTTTATTTTACAAAGAGTCAAGAGGGAATGAGGGTGAAGAGTGATGCATTTATTAACAGCTGTTTGCTCCAGCAAGCAAATAAATAAGAGGAAAAGGAAAAGGATAAGAAGGGTAGAGACTACTACACATATGTACACATAATACACATACTGCATACAAAGCCTTTTTCTACTACAATACCCATAATTCTGTACCCACGCCTATCCACTACTGTTTTAAACACATTAAAATGCTACCTCTGCTTCCAATTGTAGCATGTCCATAACTTTGTCATACATGACAGCTTTTCAAATGCACAGAAAAACAGGCATTACTAAAAAAAACACTGTCTATTTCTGACTAAGCTAGAAACAGCAATATTATAAATACTGACAGTGTAAGAGAATATTGTGGAGCCTTGGAAGGGATTGTTGTAAAATAAATAAATAAATAAATAAATAAATAAATAAATAAATAAATAACCAAACAAATGAATGAATGGATGAATGAATTAAAAAACATACATACAAAAGAATCTTGTGAAAACAGAAAATTATTTCATACGCATGCCATTTGCACAAATTTCTTTTTCCTTAAAGAAAAGGAGAACATAAGTGGTGAGCACGTTCAGGAAAAAAATCTCATGAAAATGTCAAATTTTCACGTATGCACGATTTCATGAGTTTTTTTTTTTTCTGAAAGAAGGCAGAACAAGAAAAACTAATCATGGGATGAACTCAGAACAGATGCACATTAGGTGTGACTAATAGCAAGACAGGAGCAAATATAGGACCAAAACAATGTAAACAAAAACACGAGGGGAATATAACATTGTGAAATGTTGATATTATTAGACTAGGTTATCTTTACTTAAGAACTTTTGAACTATAACACCCCCAGTGCAGTAATATTGCTAGTCAGTGGTTGCTATCTGCCACCGTTTATTTTTACATGTGTTTACTCATGTAGAGAAAGAGATCATGCAAGGTATTAGCTGATTTAGCTTTTCTGTGTGAGGCTTCTGGATCGGTTGTGCTTGATCAGCATAGAAGGGACATTTAGCTTCTAGGTCAGCACTTTTAGCTCATAAATTCTGCTTGTACAGGCACAGAGGTGTCTCAGGCATCATATTTTGGCTCTTAGCACCATCCCAATGAGAAAAAGCAAGTCGGGTATTAACATTTATATTTGTATTCATATGACATAACATTCACATAGATTGATCTCTAATTGGGTATAGAGCAGCCAAGCTCCGAGTGGGTAAAGTGTGTGAGAGTCTCCGGAGTGTCCTCATTAGTGTTTTAATGTTGTCCTAACTGGCCGTCGGCTTTAAGAGTCGAGCACAATCCTCCTCACAGCCACTTTCCTCTCATTATCACAATAGCTCGGCAGCCACCGACAAGCAATGCTGATATGACTCACACCACCATTGTACCATGATACTGTGATTCCTCCACACCCGAGCTTTACACGCCTGCTGCGCTGAACAGCTGCATGCTTCTGTCTTCCCGAGAGCATCATTCTGTCATTTAATAAGCCTGCAGCTGTCCCTCTGGTCTCTTCCTTCTTTTCTTCATTCGCTGTGATCACGTCCAAACCACCTTTTAGTAACAGATGCTTTTATGATCGTGTATTAAACAGACACCACAACCCAAGCTGTACGTATCAATACGATTAAACATGAATTTTCATTTTGGCCCTTAATATTTATAGCTTTAATCACATCTGTAAGCCCTTTGAAGAACCCTTTATTCCAGACTCCTATCATTCTAATCGTCTCCTATAAAGGGGCCTCTAAACCTCATATAATGAAAATAACATTCAGCTTTTGGCTTGATTTAGGATATAAATGAGCAGTGTATAAATTTTTAGAGCGACATGTTCTGTCTGAGAGCTGCAGCAGGACTCCACAGAGAGGCACTTATGAGCTTTTTAAAGTTTTTATGAAAACACTTATCCAAAGTGATACTGAGTACCTGCACTTAGATGGGGCGTGGCATAAATTTCAGTGTCCCCAAAGATACAGCAAGCTCTGACTGTGTTTTTTTTTTTTTTTTTTTTTTTCTTTTCTAAACAGGTAGTTTTCACAGTTGCATTTTTTTCAAGCTCCTCGTTTGTAGGTATTTCTGCACAGTTACATGGCATGCATCCATCCAAGCGCTGTTCTTTTCTTGGACATCGGTACCACAGTTTTTTTTTTAATAAAAAACTGCAAACCAGTGAACCTAGTGCCTACAATTTTGCAAAAGTGTGTGCACAAAAGTGACATATGGAATTGTCCAATCAGTCTACAGTTCGAAACGAGTTCTTTAATTTTGAAAGCAAATCTGTGATTATGAGCCCCTCCCCCAGAGAACCTAGATTCAGTCCTAGGTATGGGCTCAAGAATTTGGACTAAGTGTCTGAATCCTTTATCCTTTACCAGCCAAGCTGGTAAGCTCCAGTGAGCCCAGTCGTATGTTTTGGTTGCTTAGAAACTTAACTAGACAAAAAAAGTGGTAGGTAACATAACGACAATGTATGACCAGCTAATTCGCTGTCTAAGTGAATTAATATAGAGTAATGGAAATGAAAGAGTGTGTGGTTATGATCAGTGAAGCACATTGTCAGCAAGTTGTTAGCTGGCTGGGTTCTTTATTTGTGCTGAGCATTATTTTTCTCAGATATGGCAGTGTTTCAATGGAACTGCATGTTCCTAATTATTCCCACTATTTTTACTATTGTTCTGATAAGTAAACATTTATAACATGATAAGTAAACAGCCTCACAACATTTAAAGTTATCCAGATGTGTGATTGCAAGACGTGATCAGAATCCTTCATTTGTCTGTCTGTTACACTTCAGACTTGCAAACACCTGGCTGCTTTTTGTAAAATTATAGTGTGAATTTCATCAGTTTCTGAGTCACTGTATAAGCAGCGATGATGTGCTGTGCAAGCTAAGCTAATCATAGCTAATATCTTTGATATTACACGTAAATAGAATTGCAAGCAGATAATGTATGATAAATCATTGTCTTTTGCTCAGTTACGGTCTTTCAAACCTCTAGACAGTGGGGAAAAAATCAATATGTATTTTGTTGTTGACTCATTTATTTTTCTTTTTTTTCTCCTTTTCCCTTTTTCCCTTGGCCACGCTGCAGCTGTCCAGCAAGTGTTAGAAGGTAAGACCAATGTTTTCTTTTTCTTCAGATCTTCTTCAGGGCTGACCTGATACTCGGCTTCTATACTGCCATGCCCCCATTGTTTTTGAGACACACTGTCAGTTTGGACTGCAGTTTTGCTGACTGAGTTTAGCTAAAGTAAAATGGCTAACATGGATGAAACAAATACTACAGAGAAGTGTCTGAGGTGCTTGAGCGATAATCTGTTGTGGGACTCAGGGGCAGATGTATCTAAACAAGCATAGAGTTTATGTTTGACGATTGACAATAGTATCAGGAATCACCAATAGATTCTATTCTATCATGATGTGTTGTTGGAAAAAGTGGTGTCTACAGTTTATTTATTTATGTCTTACAGTTTATTCAGTCTTTTTGTTCCCCTTTTGTATTATGTCCTAATCCTGTAGTCCTATACAAACCTGAATAGCCTACTCTATGGTATCTGACTTTGGAGCTGGGCAACAAAACATATTTCTTTGAGGTGCAGATTCACTGTCATAGTTATTTGTACTTCAACCACAGTTTGTACTCTACAGAGTGTCTGCTTAATATCATTAGGCCAAATTTGCTAAATTATGGGCTCCTGAATGGATTTAACAGAAAAGCTCCCTGTTTGCAAGTTCAAGTTCATCAAGAAATTGCAAGTTCAAATCCCAGCGATGCCACAGCCATCCATGGCCAGGTGATCAAGAGAGCAAAATTGGCTGCGTAATTGGCTGGGTTACTCTTTCTCCCCTGTCAATCACAGAAACAATAGTCAATCGTGGGCATCTGTGAGCTCATGTATGTGGAAGAGGGCTGATGGTGCTTTCCTCTGAGTGTGTTATGCCGCCCTGTGTTGCAGCAGTTTGAAAAGATGTTGTCAAGAGCAACATCTGGGTAACATGCTGGGTAAGAGCAGTTACTTTCACTCATCTAGTGTTGCCTGTAGACATTTTCTCTTGCCTAGCTAGCATTTGCTGCATCACTGGTTGTAAGTAAATGAATGCAGTATCAGTATCGATGCATCTCTAATCAAGTGTATTGAATATTATCTGGATCTCTCAAGTATCCTGGGCTGTAGCTCTGGCTTAGGGTTAAGGAAGCTGGTAGTGGCAGTGTAAAGCCCGTTTGAAAAATGAGCTGGAGCAGTATTTAGGATGATCCCCAGTGAATGACTTTCAACACCCCACAGCTCACCTAAACAACATGCTAATATTGGTGCAGAGCCCAAGTAGGTTGGATGTGTTTAACTAACTAACTAACTAACTAACTAACTAACTAACTAAATAAATAAATAAATACAATGCAATAAATAAATTCCTTGTTTCACAACTTCTTCATCATGGTTTTAGCTTGAAAGTGCTCTCTTTGACTTTTGATGTATGGTGGATATCTCAATAAGATCGCTTGAGCAGGCACACTAATTGCAGTTCATGATTAAACTAGGGATATCTCACTGCTAATTTCTCAGTCATGAATCATGATATGTACCATGTAACAACATCCTTTACCTGATCACTGAATGGAAATATTGTCCTTGTGCCTAATTAGAAGTTACTAGAACTGTGAGGTTAGCAAAATCAAGAGGCATTTAGTCAAAAGACCTCTACTAATTGAGTGCAAGATCCAAGGACCAATCCATTTCACAGAAAGTATAGCATAATTGTCAAGTGAGACTTGTGGAAGTGGCTTGACTTTTCTGTTTATATCGACTAGAAATAGTGCAGGAATATCAAAGAAACTCTTAAGCTTCCTCTCATGGCTGGCAATGTTTGTAACGGTTACTCTACATTCACACTAGCAAGCTACAATTCTCTTGTGTTGCTTGTAGGGTGTGTAGAAAATGCTGCAGTTGTGGCTTGTGGGTGTGTACTGTCCAGCATTTTCTTTTTTCTTTTTTCGTTCTGATAAGAAATGGTAGCAGCAAAAATGTACAATCTAGAGCCCACTATTCATTCAGGTTTCATACACACTTTCTTGGCAAGCTAACTGTACTAGCTAGGTGCATTCACAAGAAGCACCAACAATCACTGTTACTTCCTTCCAAACTTTATATTTTTCTTTATTTATGAGATGTCATACAGGGCAGGATAAGATTAAACCATGGTTATAGGTTTTTCTTCAATTTTTGTGCATCAAGCAAGACGACAGATGTGAGTGAAGAACTGAAGAAACATCTTACTGCATGCACCATAGGACTGGTCTGAGAAACCATTCAAACCAATCGTTCGGATTAGCCATTTACCATAGCAGAAATATTTTGCATAGAATCTCAATTCAAATGTTGCGTTTTTGCTGAAAGCTCCATGTTGCTCATGTATACAGAAAATGAATGCTGATATGTTGCTTTGCCGCTTGCTAGTGTGAATGTAGAGTTACTGTGTCAGCCAAGCTACCAGAGAGTTTGCCAGTGCCAGAGTGTACATGCCACCCAGTGCTAATGCTACGGTAGTGCTGGGTGAGCTCTATGGGGCCATTAGAAAACTCCAAACCTCACAATCTGGCTTATTATTTATACACTTATTACTTAAATATTCGTTTATATTTATCTAGAAATTGAAGGGACTTTGTCAACCTAACTTTGCTCACTGGTATCACTATGCTTTGTCTAGGTCATCTATACCAGTGGTTCTCAACATGGGGTCTAATGTCAGATAGACAGTGGTTCTGTGATTTACTTAAAAAAAAGTCAACTAATAATTATTGTTATTTACTATTTACTATATACACTCAATATCTTTAATTAGAACACCTGTTCACCTGTTAATTCATGCAAATATTAAATCAGACCAGTTTTCGTCTGGCCAGTTTTGGTGAGCCTGTGTCCAGTATAGCCTCAGTTTTTTGTTCTTGGCTGACAGGAGAGGAACCCAATGTGGTCTTCTGCTGTCATAGTTTTTCAGATGCTTTTCAGCTCACCATGTATGCAGACTGGTTTTTTGAGTTACCATAGCCTTCCTGTCTGTTTGAACCAGTCTTCTCTTCTGATGTCTCTCATCAACAAGGCATTTCCACCCACAGAACTGCCGCTCACTGGATGTTTTTGTTTTTCACACCATTCTGTGTATGAATCTGTTGTGCATGAAAATCTCAGGCGATCAATAGGAAATACTCAATTCAAATTCTGAAATATTCAGATCAACACATCTGGCACCAACAACCATGCCAAGTCACTCTGATCACATTTTTTCCTTTTCAGATATTTGATGTGAACGTTAAAGGTGCAATAGGTAAGATTAGTCAATATTTTTTTCCAAGATTAGGTCTCTAATGGTTTAGTAAGGGGGTTTGACATTTGAATGTTTTTTTTTAATCCTTGAGCACACCCCATTCCTGATTATTGCACCTTGAACTAAAGCTGTTGAAATGATTTTGTGCATTGCGCTGCTGCCACATGATTGGCTGCCTGGCTAATTTCATGAATGAGCAGGGGTGTTTCTATTAAATTGGCTAGTGAGTGCACATAGTAAATAATAACTAAATAACTAGACACCTGAATTGAATATTTTTTTAAAAATTCAATTGAGTTTTTACTCTTGCCTAAAAAAACATGTATAAGCAATGGGTACATCAAGTAACTGTAATTTTAATACAGCTAATAAAAGTGTGGTTAATATGACACAAAATATTTTGAATGTTGATTTTCACACAAGGTTTAGGAATAAATAGCCCTAATGGCTCCAATAAATAAATTTGATGGTACATATTGGCCTTGTGCTTAACACTTGAATAGTTATTTTTATATGTATATATATATATATATATATATATATATATGTATATCTACTGCAATCATAAGGACATCTGTGTACATTTTTCTCAAGTTTACGAACCTATGATCTAGAACACCATTCCTTTTCATAGACCATCTATTTTAGGTCTGTGATCATGACCACTTACCATGTTGATGCTGCCTGGTGGTGGGCAGTTATGCAAGAGGACACTCACACACCAGAGAATGACTGAGGCTTTCATTCCGAGCATGTGCTTTCAGCACATCTCTTTAATCATTCCTCCACTCTTCTCTGACAAGCCTGAAAGCTTGGACTGCAGCAATCAAATGGCTAATGCTGGGGAAAGATGTGCCGCAAGAAAGTATTTGAGCTCTTATTGGATTAAAGAGTGTCAGTCCTTCATATTGCTGCAGAATGCATGAAAACAAACACTCATTCATTCATTCATTCGTTTTACTTCCACTTTTTTCCTGGTGAGGGTTGCAGTGGTAACAGGCTGAGAAGGTCAGTCCAGACTCCTCTATCCCCAGCCACACATGCTAGCTCCTCCTGGAGGACATCTAGATGTTCCCAAGCCAATGATGAGATATAATCTCTCCAGCAGGCTTTGGGGTCTGCCCCGGGGTCTCCATTCAGGGGCGATGTGCCTGATATAGCTCTGCAGGCAGTGGTGGCTGAACAGTTAAGGCTCTGGGTTACTGTTCGGAAGGTTGGGGGTCAAGCCCCAGCACTGTCAAGCTGCTGCTATTAGGCAATTGAGCAAGGCCCTTAATCATGTCTGCTCTAGAGGTGCTGTATCATGGCTGACCCTGCGCTCTGACCCCAGCTTCCTAGAAAGCTGGGATATGTGAAAACTGCATTTCATTAGCTCTGTACTCGTACTCTGCACAATGACAATAAAGTTGAATCTTAATCTTACTGGGAGCCGACAAAGGGGCATCCTTTTAAGGTGCTGAAAACCACATCCTCTCAATTCAGAGGTGCAGAGGCTCTACTCTGAGAATGTCAGTGTAACACATTTTTCTCTCCAACTTGGTCACCTGCCAATTCCCACCAACAACTAGGTGAAGACTAACACATGCCTTCTCCAAGACACATGAAGCCAGCCACATCTACTCATGCTGAATCACAGGGCAGCTTAACGCAAATGGCTATTTGCCTTCTTCTGCATACATGAGCATACGGATGTCAATGGTTGGCTAGTGTCACTGTGATTGACAGGGGATGGAGAACACAAGGGGGTGGCAAAGTACTGCAATAGATAGTGCTGGTGCCTCGCTGCTCACAGGTCCCCAGTTTGATCCTGCCTGTTTTCCCTATGTGGGTTTCCTCTGGGTTCTCTGGTTTCCTCCCAAAAACATGCTGGTAGATGGATTGGCCACACTAAGTTGCCCCTTGATGTGGATGAGTATGTGAATGTGTATGAACATGGTGTCATGCAATTGAATATTTCCACTAATCCAGGGTGTATTTACACCAATGTTCCTGGGATATGGTCTGGATCCACAGCAACCCTGACCAGGATAAACGTGGTTAAAGCAGAATGAATAAATGAATGAATGAGATTACAAATGTGCAAGAACCATGCCTTGCTGGCTCTGGATCAGGAACGAGTGTGTACCTTTTGAAGAACAGGAGACATGAATGCCTCAATCTACAAATAATGACTTAAAATGCTAGTGATTGCACAGGCAGACTGCAAACACACACACACACACATCTGAGCAGCAGAGATGCCCCATTTAACAGCCTTATTCTTCCTCCTTTGAGGAAAAGCTCTTCTGTTCCTGCATCTCAAACTGGCATCAGTTGGAGAAGAACCCAGACTGGAGGTCTCTCTGCGTGTTCTGCTCGCCTCCCTTCTCTATTTCATTTTGGTCCATGTGAGGCAAGTCTGTGCTCACTCAGCGCCCTGCCAAAGCAACTTGTGCCAGTCTCAGCACTTGGCATAGTTAAAAAAAGGAACAGCTGGCACAGCGGTGGCCAAATATCCCAGTCTCCATGACCTTGGCATAATCCCCCTGCTAGAGGCTCTCCTTCAAGAGTTTCAGAGATGGGCTTTAAAACAGGGCATGCAAATTCCATCTCTGCTCATTTCCAGCTGAGTACAGCAGCTAATCAGAGCAAATCGCAGGTATAATATGCGGGGAGGTGTGTGCCAGAAGCATAGCGTTGGTGATCTTTATTATATGCATGCTATTTATCCAGGTTTTGGTAAAATGTAGTACACAAAAACCCGTTAACTCATCTTGGATGGTGAAATTCGATTATAAATTGACAACTGTGTCAAAATGGGCCAAACCTGGGACAGAAGTCAGATTTTTCTAAAACATGAACTCCTATTGAGCCCGACCTCTCATTTGTGCTTTGAACCATTTACCAGTACAGAAATTCTAAACCTTTTTTTTAAATGGTCATTTTAGTTAAAGAACAATTAGGAGCAGTTCAATTACATTTCATGTATAGACTTTGTCACAAAGCAGCTTTACAAAAATCCAGAAGAAGATTTAGCACAAATGGTAATATTAATATTAAACCCTCCTGTACTTTCCTAAAACATGTAATGACAAATATACTCACTTCCCAGTTATTTTTAGGCTCTGGACATTTTATTAAATGGTTGTGAGCAGGGAAAAATTAACACAAGCCTAGTTTGGTAACACGAGATATATAAAGACCTAATTGCGTAGTGGTCACATGAAGTTTGGACTTCTTGGTTCCAAAATTAGATAATAGCCAGAAACCTTTAGCCATGCAAACTGCTTGCTAAGCTAGCTAGCCAACTTAGCTAAGGTTTTAACAAACTTTGTTTTGGTATATTTAAGTTTGTTGTGGAATATTTAGAAAATTAAATAAATTGTTAAGAATATGACAGGGCAAAGTGAGACATACTAAAATAGCACTCGTGTTTACATGTGACAAATTTGAGCTACTTCACTAGCAGTTAGCTAGCTGAGTAGCTGGTTAGGAAATGTTTTTGATATTAATGATATTTGGGAAAATGATTTTAGTAGTTTCTGTGCATTAAAAGCTTAAATAATTTATTAATCCATGTAGGTTATTTTTAATCATTTGAAATATTAAAGATATACTGTATATATCTGGATTGCAGATTTGTTGGCCATTTTAAATGTTTAAGTCTTTATAAATCTGAAGTGTTTATAAGTGATTTTTTGAGAGAGAAGAAAGAAGATAGGAAAATGTACTATGTATTAAAATTTAGGTTGTACAATTTCAGCTGGTAATATCACAAGATGATATTATATATTTATCTCAATCTAACACTGAGATTTGCTGTGAAAGTGAATTATCTTTATCTGCTGCTGCTGTGACAGTTTGCTACAAGCTATGTCTGAATAAAATGTATTAAATACATGCACTCCTTTTTTCTACAAACATTTTATGAAGTAAACAATCCTGCTAATAAAAAAAAAGAAAAGCATGTTGTCCTCAATAAACCAGTTTTAATACACGCTTTATTCCAGCATTCAGTAATGGGTTTAAAGAATGGTGTGGGTAAAAATATCAGGACCCCCATATAAACATTTTATAAAGCAAGTGCTTTTATTGCTGTTTTATTGCTCTGCTCTATTCGATTGGATGAAAACCTGAAAGTAATGAATACTTTTCATCCAAATAACTGCCAGTAACAATGTCGTTTCCTGTGCTCTGCGGTAAGGTGATCGTCCACCATATTCTGAACAATGGAAAAGCGAAAGCCAGAGATTGAGAGAGACAGGGAGGAGTGAGTGAAGGGAGGAGAGAGAGAAGAAGAGGAAGAGGAGGAGGAGAGCTGCTTTGGGCTGCAACCTCATACTATTGGAGACACAGGAGCCTGTTGCTATGCCAACACTGGCGGGCCGCAGCATTTCAATGACGACGTCCACAGCAGGGCCGCTCCACTTCAGCCTGCGCTTGGCGAACGACGTCACGCATTTGCATTCCTGCTAGATAAATGTTTACATGCTGCAGATGCCTCTTTTAAAAATACACACTGCGAGGCTAATATTTATCCGTAGTGCTGCATAGCTGCTGGGTCATCCTGCCTCTTTTTTATTACAGCAGGAGGCTGAGAGCAGAGAGCGGCTTTACTGGACCTCATCTGTAGCTTAATTTAGCCAAATATATTCATCTGCTTAATAAATCAGTAGCTGAAACGTAAATGGTTGGTCAGTGGTCATGAGGGAAACAGGGTCGAAGTCTTTAATGGAACTTGGCTATTAAAATAGAGCTGAAGTGTGAGGCCGGATGCAATTAATATTTAATATTATCGCTTGTCCTCTTTAGTTAAGGCCGTTGAGCAAGAAATATGGTTGTAAACAAAAGTGGAGTAAATGCCTCCATTTCACAGTAGAGCAGCTTCGCTGTGCCCGCTGTTGTTTAAGTATTTGTTAACAAGGAATGTTGCTTTTTTTAATTCTCCATTGATTACATGTTGACTCGCTGTCTTCTTTGTTGCTTGTCTCTGTTAATTTGTGGGATGGAAGTCATTTCAGCGTCATTGTTTTTTGGAATTTGAGGAGTCACTATGTCTGTTATCCCAAAGAGATGTGACAGTTTTAATGTGATGCTTTGAACAAGTTGTGTGTTATTATAGAGGGGAAACACAAGATAAAAATTTCAGATGGTAAAAACCAGCTTCTTGAAGAAAAAAATACCGGTGATATACCAGTCATATATAAGTAAAGGAGCTTCTTTTAACATCTCTGAAAGTGTGAGAGTGCCATAAATGATGCACAAAAATGCCCTCAGTAGTTGAGGCATTAAAAGTCAAAAACAGTGCCGTAGAGAGGGTGTTTGGCAGATCAAGCTAGATCAGTGCAGCTAAGCTGAAATGTGCATATGAGCTCAATGTCAGTATCAATCTCTTTCTAGAGCTCTTAATTTTTGTATTTTGTGAAATTCAGAGTTTGCCATAAAGATGGATATTAGAATCACGTTCAGTGGCGCTACATGATTATAATGCAATCACTACATTTGGATCCTAGTCATGTTGCCTTTCCAAATAAAGTAGTACTATGTATATACTTCTACAACAGCAAGAAAACAAGCATGGCTACTAAACAAATCAAACACATAGCCTATCACTGGAACACTGTGACCTTCTTGTAGTTATGGCATAACTACATCACATCACATCAACCATCTACCAAATAATTTGGTTTAACTAGCTTATCTTGAAAAACACAATTTTTTACCAAAATATGCAAATGATATTGCTATAATATTAGTCTGGAACATGCTTTGTGGGACTAGCAAATAATGCCATTTAAAACAGATATGTAATAAATCTGAGCTGTTAGCTAGCTAATTAGTAGGTGCATTGAATGTCCCACACCGTTAGGTTTTGCTAAAATAGTTATGATAATTTAACACATAACACCCAGAGTTCATTGTCAAGGAAAGAGACGAGGTACCAGAAGGACCAGTTGTAAAAAGATTTTACTCAAAACTAATAACTTCCGACCATTAGTGTTCTCTAAATCACCTGATGAAATTAGACCTATCCTATTGGATGCAATGTATCCTTTGATAGACGTATCCTATTGGATGTTTTAATGGACAGGAAAGAGGAGATGTGTGAGAATCCATGTGCAGGAGGGTTTATTCCCTCAGTTTCACAACACTTGCTACTGCTGAGACACGTGAAGCCAGCCAAATGCATCTTTTCAAACTGCTGCTCATGCTGCATCACAGGGCAGCTTAACACGATCAGAGGAAAGCGCTATCTGCCCTCTACCACATACATGAACTCACAAATGTCTATCACTGGCTAATGTCACTGTAATAGACAGGGGAGAGAGAGTAATGCCATCAAGTGAACATGGCTAGTTTTGCTCTCTAGACTCCCGGCCATGAATGGCTGTGGTATTGTTGGGATTTGAACTCGTGAATTTCTGCCGATAGAGTGAACCACTCAGGAGCCCATGCGGGAGGATTATTTACAAAATCCAAGACATAATCCAAAATCAGAGTCAAAACAACAGCAATGGTCAAACACAGAAACACACAGATAGACCAAACAAAGGGCAAATCCAAATAATAGTCAGTCAGCTAGGCAAAGGTGAGAACAAAAATAGCAATCACAGAATACAAGGCTCAGAACTTAGATGAATGTGAAAGTTGGCAAGAATTCACACTGACTGAATGGTTGAAATGGCTTTCTATGGCCTGTAAACAGGAAGTGTTTGATGAGTGATAGATAAACAAGACAGATATAATGCATGTTTCTCAGACCCACCAGATTTCTACAATATCAGGAACACCATGGGTTACCTTTCAAATTCCAAAACATTAGCACAAAATAATGCACTAAGTCTTAGTTGGATGTAATGCATTAGGTATAATTGAAAAGTAAATTGTAACCAGGAAGTAGATTTATTTGGCATCCATTGTCTACTTCTAAAAGGTGGAAGGATGAGCATGAGTGGTTAAATGGCATAATTGAACTGATGGATAGAGCCGTTATCCACATTTCCACAGTTCAGAGTAAACAATTAGCTACACAGTGACTTTAGTTCCCAGGACCTCCTGAGCTGCACCGAGGTAGTTCCACCCTGATCATGTTACCAAAGCACAGATTTCTTTGCTAATGTGCTTCTTTTACAATAAAAGTTTACTAATCAGTTGGGAAAACGACTATATCTTCTCCACTCATTTATTTCCCACACTGTGAAAATTGCAGGCTATTGACAAAAACAAACGTTTAGGTTTCAGTCTTCCAACAAGCACCCCTTTGTTATTTTAATGGAGTTGAGTACACTGCCACCTTTCACTATTATCTGTTCTTCAGCTCAGTTATCTCTTTAATAGTGAGCTTTATTTGCGACAGAATGAAAGTGGCATCATGGCTGATGGGACCTTGGGGAATTTTTTTCGAGGAATCTCTCACTCAGTGTCAAGCGAGTGAGGACAATGATGCAGAACCTCTGCACCGTAATCACACCCACTCCCTCTGCTAATATTGAATGCATACATAATGAAGGCTCGCATCCATGCTGGTCAGTCTAATTCTGGATTTTTTTTTTCGCCTAGTGGCCCTGAGAATGTGCTGGTGGATTCCAGAGACTATTCTCTTTTTATTTTAACTTCATCTTGAATGCAGTATGATTCACCATAGGGGAAAGATGTTTTGGTTAATGAGATGTAAGCTGGGTTTTATATGATTACTGTGAGTAATCATGAAATGTAGAGAAAGTGCTAGGCCATGGTTTTAACCTCAGCCACTTCATTTCGCTACTACAGGGCATTTACCACACTTTCACTTTCGGCTGAAAGTAAAAACCCATGCTCTTTAGTGCTGCTGAAGTTAACTGGGATGGTTAATACTTCTATTAAATAAAATTTTAATGAAATACTAGTTAAAAGGCTGGTGTATTTTTACTGTTTAATAGGGGTCCAAGCACTGAATATTGTTTTGTTCTCCTTTTTCTTGTTTTGATTTTGGCTGCCATCAGTTTAGCCATCACCTGACAGGTCTCACATTGGCTTATCATGGAACTTGAGTAAGATATTTACAAAGTGTACAACCAAGTGTTACATATCTGGAGAGTAAAATGTTAATCTAAATGCATCAATCAGTGTGGGCGGGGTTTTCTGGCTCAAATAGCTAAAGCTCATTCAAGGGTGAAATGATTATGGTCATATTTGAAAGGAGGAATGCTTAATTTAGTTTGAATGTCCTCTTGGGGACAATTTGCTGAAATTAAAAAAGTCTCATGTTCGGTTTAAAATAGAGAAATAATGATGGTGTTGTAGGACACAACTTCTTCAGATGAATAGACTGTATTTTATTAAAGCTGTCTGAATTTGACCGAATATTAAAGACATATTCAGTGAATTATGTTGAAAAAAAATGTTTTTGAAAAAAAAAATGGACAAATAGGAGGATTAATAGGACATGTTGTGACATAAATGCAATGTTGGCTGAACTTGCAGGAAAAAAAAAAGTGTTTGGACCCTGAGGGTTGGTTGCTAATGTAGCTTCGGAGACATACTTACAATTTTTCAGCTATAATTACATGTGTTAACAGTCAGACTGTCCGTCATTTCCTGTAGTTGAAACAGGAAATGGTGCTTACTATTCTGTATCAAAGGTCCAAGAGAATTCAGAAAGCTCAAATAGGCCACTGCCGGCTGAGATTTCTAATATTTTATATATTTAGATCATGTTTTTTAAAGATTCTTTTTGTATTTTGTGCTGTCTTTTTCACTTTACAGGTTAGATGATGGATGTTAGCTCTACAGCATGCCCTTGTTGGTTTGGTATCATTGAGGCATTCATTTTTCTCTGACTCTCTTCAACACTGACCTCGTGTATGGGCTAGTCTTACAATTCCTCCGGATGCGCATTTGCATGGAGTATTTTCGTCCTGTTCAATGTCACATTAATCCCAGGAAACAACAACAGTGCGATGATTATAGAACGCACGCTCTCGGATAATGGCTCATGCTTTTTTTGGTCGGGTAATTGATGGGTATAGAGCTGCCAAGGAGCTGACATTATTACAGCACTGAATCAACTGCCAGGCGTTTATTTTTCTGCGTGTTGGTGAGGAGTTCCGGTTAGTCTGGGCAGGTTATCTAGTGTGCCCTGCTACCCGACATCCCTCAGGCTGGGTGGGTGGAGAGGGATTTATCTCTGTCTCAGCTGCTTTTTATGAGATACTCCCCTCTGATTTTTTGATCTCACTCTCTCTCTCCCCCTCTCTCTTTTTTCTATTTTTTAATGAATCTGTGGCTCAAATACAGTATTTATGGTTGCCTCTGCTATAGAATAAAAATGTATGAACTAAGGAATGCTGTCTGCCAAACACTAAATATGTGCTCCATTAGGAAAAAAAGCATTTATGTGAGCAAGCGCCCTCGGGTGCTTGCGCCGAATGAAATGCTTTTTTCCTTTCCACCCCTCCTCACACCTCTTACTCCCTTACCCTGATGAAGTGTGTGTTCGTTTTTTTTTTTTAACCTCCCTCCTCAGTTCTTTTTTTCGGTTTTTGATTCGGCATCCGTGTCCGCCTCGGGATGTCTGTCACAAACTGCAGCCAAACGTTGTGACAATGCTTTTGTTTTTTTTTCCCGTGCCTTTTTTATGACCCTCTTTTTTCCCTTTTCTCCCTTTTTTTCTGTTCTTTCCCTCAAGGTCTGGCGCACCTGATGTTAAAGAGCCAAGGTATGGGCCCCTGTCCCCTTCTCTTTTCTTTTTTTTTTTCCCCTTCTCTGTCGCTTTGCTTTCTTAACTCATTCCCCTCCACTTTCCAAAAAAAATAAATAAATAACCTTTTTGCTTTTTGCCTTGCTCCCCCCCCCACCCCTCTTCCCTTCCTTCTCTCGTCCCTATCCCGCTGGTTCGGTGTCCTCTCATTCTCTACTGTGTGTGTCTGTGTGTCCTTCATGTGCGCCTCACCCTTGTCCTGTCCACTGGCCCAGCCCCAGGACCTGCTCCACTGAAGGCCACTGCAGCTGCAGGTAAAACTCTTCTGATCTCCCTCTCACGCTGGTTGGGTCCTGCTGTGCTTCAGTCAGTCTCTCACTGCCCACAGAATGCACAGGGCCCACGCTCTGGGGGCATTCTAGCTGTTTGGCTTTCCTAGATCTTCTAGCTATATCATGTGTTCAAGTTTTGCTCAAATCTGACTGTTATAAAATGTATATATTTTTTTAAATCTGTGGTTTTCAAATGCAATATTTATGGTTGCTTTTTTAATAATAATATTTTGGGGTACCATTTTGTTTCATTTTCTTTTTTTTTTTCCCAGGGTGGGGCAATAACATGATATTATGCATATTTTCCCATGATTTCACGGAGCATTCACCTCACAACAATATTTCGCCAAGTTTTCAGATTTGCAATGAATATAGACCCAAAAGAGTCAGGGTTAGCTAAATGGCATCAAAACACTTCAGCGTGCCACACCGAACAAATTTAGATCGAGCAGCTTCCCTGTCTAATGCAATAATTGAATGCAACTTGATTCCATTGCCACTAACTGACTTGTCAATCTTCATTAGTCGTGGTGATTACAGGACTAGGTGAGATAAGCCGGGTTTCAGAATGACATAATTAGCAACGACTGGCTCATAACACTCACATGTGCATATGTCTTCATTAGCATGATAAATGATGTGTTTAGAAATGTGTCTCAGTTTATGTAAAAAAAAAAAAAGAAAGACTTTTCTTTCTTTAGGTTAGAAAAAAAAAACACCTGATTGTCATATTCAGCTATGAACCAATATATAATTTTTTTTACTTTTTTGGATTGAAAAATCGTGGATCTATCAGGAAATTGTGAAAAACTGATGCATGTCTGAACCAGATGCTTCAATGCCACACACTGCTAGTGATAGGATTAAATTGACACCATTTCGTTCTATATATATTGGGCATTTTATGAGAAAAAAAAATCTAAAACGGAATCAGTGTTGCCACCTCTTGTCAGGGGAAAGTAGCTAATGCATGCAAAAAAAAAAGTCGCCACATGTGAGCACATGATGTCGTATTTGCATATTCATTGATTTGTCATGATCATTTGCATATCAGAACGTGGTAGATGAAGAAGGTAGATTTTCCGCGTAGAGGTTTGTCAGAATAGAAAATAATAGATAATTTAACATATTTCTTATAAATATATTAGTCATGTAGTCGTGCATATTTACAAAATACTATCATTTCTATAAAAACCGCAGACAGAAGAAAGCAGCAGTAGTCAGGTAGGACACAAAGGCAGCTGTTAGAGATCTAATAACTCACTTTTATACTTCAGCACTGTTGAATTCTCAAAACCAGCTAACAGCTATACCATAAATGAAATGTTTATATTAATGCGCTTGTTCTAATATGTTAGTGTTACCATAGTAACAGCTCATTACTCCACCAAATTTATCCCTAATAATAAACGGATTAAAAAAGCGTGTTGGTATTTAACAAAGAAAAACATATCATTGATACAGGGAAGTTTTCTTTTAGGAGATTTCTGGAAGGAGCCTCCGGTGTCAGAGTTTTGTAATAGTCAGTAAGTTTTCTAACACAGCAAAGTCTTAAGGACAGAGGAGTTTATGCATCCTGGTTTCTTGGTAACATGACAAGTTGCGTTTTGGTGAGGGACTGACTGTACATAGTCACTATAATGTACAATGTACATAAATGTAACAGTGGCTGTCTCGTGGATGTTGCATTACATTAAATGGATAAAAAGCACAATGTGTCGATCATTAATCAATGGAAATTTGTAATTACTGGCAAATCGCTGTGGTATAAATGGAATAACACACATTGGGCCATGCTTTTTCACTAAAATAATCCATGCTGGGTGGCGTGATTCCATTAGCGTGCCAGAATGGATTATTTTGTTTGGTGTGTGTTATGCTTTACTTATAATTTGTAAATGTAGCCAGGAAGAGACTTTAAAAATGAAAAACAAAGAAATGCATTGGACAAATAATGCTGATCAGTAATTAGATGTTGTGAAAAAATAGTGACCAGTGATTGGACATTGGGAAACAATGCTGATCCATGATTGGTTTTGATGTTAGCTGGACAGCTGTATCGAGTGCAGGTCAATCGCTTTCTTGAAATAAAGTCACCAAATCTAGCAACAAAGCCACTATAACAATAGATGTAGCTTGTTCAAATATTACCATTACCCCAGAACAGAGCAAATCTTAAGAGCTTTTCTATTTTGTGTATTTATAAAACCAAAAGAAATGGTAATCAGCCATGGCAATGTGACCGCATTAAGAAAATTACAGCATCAATTCTTGAGTAAAAGACGTGACATTAAACATGGAAAAAATTAAGAAGAAGACGGAGAAGCAGGAAACTATTCACTAAAATTGTTGATCATTCACATTGCTCACATTGAAGTGCTCTTAATTGCTGACCAGCATGGACTCAGGAATGAACCGACATTATACAATTAGAGGTCAAAAAAACAAAGGATGAAATGCTTTTTTAAAATGTCAACCCCCCAAAAAAAGGAAAATCAAAACCAAGTGCATGAGCAGCTTCCCACCATGGTAGCTGTGCTGCTGGGCTTTTGAGCAGAAAACACAGGGTTGGTCTTGCAGAAGACAAGTTCTATTGCAGAAGACAAAGGGGAAAAGCAAACATAATACAGGCTGGAACCACTTTAGCCCGCTGAAGGAACCGACTCATTTTTCTCAACCTGCTCCCTGACTGAGCTGCCAGATCAAAAGCTGCTAGATTGATCAGTATGTGAGAGAAACACTGTTTTTTTCTTTTCATTTTTTCCAGTGTGAGATTTCTTTGACTTAAAAAAAAAAAAGAAGCCAGTATTCTTTCCATGGATTGCCGTATTGCTGGGATTTGCAGGTTGCTCACTAAGTCAGCAAATATATGTGGTGACCTGGAAAATCCCTTCATATGGTAAAATGTTTAACCTTTTCTATGAAATATGCTTCTCTTTTGTATGTATTGTATCTTTTAACCACAAGTAAAATCATATCATTTTAAAAGTGAAAAGGCATAAAATTGCTTTTAAAGATTCAATTCTGACTATGTCACAGGAGCATCACAGACATTTTTAACAACTGATATCCGAATACAAACTGAATTTTTAGGTTTATATCTGTTTCTCTCTATCACCTACCTACTCAACAACCTGATCAAAGTATGACATTCATTATATGAGGAAATCACACTTAGCTACAAAGGTTTTCAGACCTTTACACATTTTACACATTTTGTGTAGGTACTCCACATTTTAACGTCAGAGTACGCTGCTATGAGTTATCACTGAGAAATACACAAAAAGAGCGTTTCCCATTAAAAACGGTAGATAAACCAGTAGACATATTCATTTGGAACGATTTGCACAGGAATTTTAAACTCTCCGATATAAAGTGATGCACTGGAAGCCCCTCCCCCTTCCTCCCATCTTATATTAGTAATCAATTTTCCCTCTTAAAAGATGAGCCCTAGCTTTCTGTCAGGGAAAATGTTTTTATTTTAATGTTTTTATTTTTATTTCATATTAACGAGTACCTTAATATGAAATACAATCTATTAATGCATGTTTGACTTAGCTAACGTTAGACAAGTATATAGATAACATCAGTTTATATTTATTACTGATGCCACCACAAACTAAAGCAACTGTAAAACCCTGTATATATGTGCACAACAGTTTTTCTATAGCTATAGCTGTCGTCAAAAATAAACTATTTATATTTAGTCCAGAACGATTTGTTATGGATTTGTGTTCAGCAGAAACACATAAGCCAGACAGATACAGTGGGGTTTAAAAAGTAAAAGAGACAACACTGAAAATCAGGGAACGCAAACCTGGAAATTAACAGAAAGTTTTAGCATTTTGAAAAATATAAAACAAAGAAAGGAAGTGGTCAGTATCTTGAATATTCAATATTGTGTACTATTTCTACATTACTATTTAAATGTAAGCAAATTTGTGATATTGACCACATTAATTCCTTTGTACAAAAGGTCAGATTTTCTTTGAGTCTCATTTCTTCTATGGAAACACATGTGCAGGCAATTTGATCTGAGGTTAAGTGGGATGTACCAACATACCAAATGCTGAAGAAATTCTGAAATTCATGTAAATATTTCTAAGATTCAACTTTTCACTCAAGTTGTTGCTGATAATCTAATTTGTAATTTTAAAAAAAGTATGAAATTGGAAAAGAATACAAAATAGAAGCATTTTCACTAGTGGTCTCTGACTTGTGGACCCTGCCGTACGTAGTTAGAAAAGTTACAGTCATAATCTGGATTTGTGATTTGCTTTGCTAATCGAATGTCATAAGCAAAACACATGTTCTGCTCAGTAATGTGCTGCCAAATATCATGGGATTATTATTGTTCCATAGCAGATGGGTTGAATTTAGCCAGCCTACACTGAAATGTAAGGCTAACCACTTTTAGTAATCAGCCAGTAACAGCTAATTTTCAGTAATTCTGCAAAAGTAATTCTCTCATCTTTCCGAAGCCTGTCTTGATACCAAGACCATTTTCTTCATAGGAATCGTATTAATGTCAGTCAGTTCATCTTACTCGCATTTACATTCATTTATTTATTCAGCAGAACTCTTACACTGCAACTTATTAAAAAATAAAAGAGAGAGAGGGGGGAGAGAGAAACTTTAAACTTTCATATAAATATTTTCCCAAGCGTTCATATAAACATTTTCTTTTTAATATCAAAGCACTATTTTATCTGAAAGCCCTTTCTGATATCAGTAGCTCAGTCACTATTGTCAGGCTGCCTCTGCCTTTTTCGCTTACCATGGCAACATGGCATTGCAATTACAGTGCGAACCCAGGTCTCGCACATCCTATTGCAGGGATCCACAGTCCTCTCTGTGCCTAACCCCAGACACAAATGTTTACGGTGGAGCCAGACATCTAACAAATCATCAAATGATACATCTGCCTCAGACACAAATTAGAGAAGCATGAGTATTGAGATGTGTCTAATGAGAGGAGGACTCCATAAGGAGCATCCTCCTAGGCCCTAGCTATGGTAATGCTTTTTAATTTTTCATAAGATTTCGAACCTTATTGAAATAGAGAGGGCTAGAAGGTGTGAAGCATTATAACTGGCACCATGACTACATACAGATAAACACAGTAGATCATCATCATGTTGTCGTGGGCATGGGGAGAACTCCGGTTCAGTCTTCTTCCCATCTGTCTCTAATTATTAACGTCACTATGTATGAGTCACTTGGTGTCTCACATTTCCTCTGAAAATGTGGACACATACGAGTGCAAGGGTCACTTGTAGACAGGGCTTAAAGAACAATAAGCTGGAACATGTCAGAACATTCCAGCACCCTCAGGGTAAGTAGGAGAGGGCAAAAAAAATGAGTTCTCTTCTTTTATCTGCGAAGTGATGTCTTTAACAAACTTCTGTAGAGGAATCCGTCGTTAGATGCAGAAATCACTTCAAATCAAATTAATTTATTTACATTTATTGAACCGAACTAATGATATTTTATATATATAGTCAGGTCCGGAGATATTTGGACAATGACAGTTTTTGTGATTTTGCCTTTACCACCACAATGGATTTGAAATAAAACAATCAAGATGTGATCGAAGTGTAGACTTTCTGCTTTATTTTAAGAGGTTCCACAAAAATATGGCATTTACCATTTAGGAATTACAGCCATTTTCAGCAAAGTACCTCCATTTTCAGGGGCTCAAAGGTATTTGGATGAAGTGACATAATTGTAAATATAACTATAATTTTAATACTTGGATGAAAATCCTTTGCAGTCAATGACTGCCTGAAGTCTGGAGCCCATGTTCTCAAAACTCAGATTCTGAGTTTCCTCCCTGGAGATGCTTTGCCAGGCCTTCACTGCAGCCACCTTCAGTTGCTGCTTGTTAGTGGGTCTTTCTGCCTTCAGTCTTGTCTTCAGTAAGTGAAAAGCAGCTCTATTGGGTTGAGATCAGGCGACTGACTTGGCCATTGAAGAATAGTCCATTTCTTTGCCTTCAAAAAGTCTTGAGTTGCTTTCGCAGTATGTTTAGGGTCATTATCCACCTGCACTGTGAAGCAGCATCCTGTCAGTTTTGTAGCATTTGGCTGAATGTGAGCAGAGAGTATAGCTCTATACACCTCAGAATTCATCCTGCTACTTCTGTCAGCAGTCACACCATCAATAAACACCTGTGAGCCTGTTTCATTGGCAGCCATACATGCCCATGCCATAACACTGCCTCCACCATGTTTAACACACGATGTGGTATACTTTGGATCATGAGCTGTTCCTTACTTTTCTCTTCCCATCATTCTGGTACAAGTTAATCTTGGTTTCATCAGTCCAAAGAATCTTATTCCAGAACATGAGAGGCTTTTTTAGATGTTTTCTGGCAAAGTCTAATCTGGCTTTCCTGTTCTTGAATGTTACCAGTGGTTTGCACCTTGTTGTAAACCCTCTGTATTTACATTCATGAAGTCTCTTGATTGTAGATTTTGACAATGATACGCCTACGTTCTCCAGATGTTGATGTTGTGAAGGGGTTTTTCTTCACCAAAGAAAGGATTCTGCGATCATCCACTTTAGTTGTCTTCCGTGGTCTTCCAGGCCTTTCGATGTTATTGAGCTCACTTCTTGTCAGTCAATTGTCCAAATACCTTTGAGCCCCTGAAAATGAAAGTACTTTCCTTAAAATGACTGTAATTCCTAAATAGTAAATGTCATATTTTTGTGGAACCTCTTAAAATAAAGCTGAAAGTCTACACTTTGATCACATCTTGATTGTTTTAATTCAAATTCATTGTGGTGGTGTTAAAAGGCAAAATCACAAAAACTCTGTCATTGTCCAAATACTTCCGGACCTGACTGTATGTGTGTGTGTGTGTGTGTGTGTGTGTGTGTGTGTGTGTGTGTATATATATATATATATATATATATGTATATATATATATATATATATATACACACATAAAAATTGAGTTTACCTTAAATTAAGTACTCATCATGTCCAAATTTGTTTATCTGATCATGTGTAATGTAGCTAGCTTGTTCGCTTGGTTATTAGTAGAGATGTCACGACACCACGTTTGCTTTTCTGATATATGATACAGATACTGAAACCCTAAGTGTCAGGCGATATCAATATACATCCGATATTTTTTTCTTCAGAAACTACTAGGCATTAAAATTTATGTATGTAAAAAATTTTATATGTAAAAGAACTTAATATGTAAAAAAAAAAAAAAAACTTTTCCAAATCCAATCTTTTCCATTTTTTTACATGGTCATATTAAATCAATTCTTTTTACTCTGATATCCAATTCACAATTTTTTTTTTTTTGGCTGGAATCAGCTAGATACCGATTTTGGGTTTCAGATTGGTGCCATATCTAGTGATTGGGTTAGCTAGCTAGCTACTCCAATCTGATCTCATGAACATGTATTTGATGCTGGATGCAAGAACAATATAGCTAGCTATGTGAATTAATTGAAAGCCACCAACAAACACAAACATTATTCTATTGCAGTGTTTAATTTGTCTTCCATGTTATTCTAATCAGTATGTCCTAATTGATTTGCTTAATGTTAGCTTGTGCATAGCGTAGGGGTTGCATGACCTAGGGGAGATTTTGACTTGTCAGGGTGGTGGAAAAATGGGAAAGAAAGCAGGCTAAATGTACTTTGTTAGTCTGAAAATACACTATATGGCCAAAAGTATGTAGACACCTCTCCTAATTATTGTGTTCAGGTGTTTCACCACACCCATTGCTAACAGTTGCATAAAATCAAGCACATAGCCATGCAGTTTCCATAGACAAACATCGGCAGTAGAATGGGCCTTACTGAAGAGCTCAGAAACTTTAAACATGGCACTGTCATAAGATGCTTCCTAAGTCAGTTTGTGAGATGTCTGCTCTGCTAGATCTGCCCCAGTCAACTGTAAGTGCTATTATGGAAGTGTCTAGGAACAACAACAGCTCAACCAGGAAGCAGCAGACCACGCAAACTCACAGAGCGTGGCCACCGAGTGCTGAAGTGTGTAGCACATAAAAGTCACCTATCCTCTGTTGCATTACTCACTACAGAGTTTCAGTCTTTGAAAGCAACACCAGCACAAGAACTGTGTGTCAGGAGCTTCATGTAATTGGTTTCCTTGGCCAAGCACAAGCCTAGGATCACTATGCACAATGCTAAGTGTCGGCTGGAGTAGTGTGAAGCGCTGGAGTAGTGTGAAGCGCTGCCACTGGACTATGGAGCAGTGGAAACGTGTTCTCTGGAGTGTTGAATCACGTATTATTATCTGGCAGTCTGATGGTGGACTCTATATGGCCAAAAGTATGTGGACACCTGACCATCACACCTTTATGAGTTTGTTGAAATCCCATTTCAAAACCATGGGCATTAATATGGAGGCTGTAACAGCCTCCACTTTTCTGGGAAGGCTTTTTACAAGATTTTGGAGTCTGTCTGTGGGAATTTGTGCCCATTCAGTTAAAAGATCATTTGTGAGGTCAGGCATTGATGAGAAGGTCTGTCTGTGCAGGCCACTGGAGACAAACTATGTCTTAATGGACATTTCTTTGTGCACAGAGGACACAGTCATGCTGAAACAGGAAACGGCCTTCTCCAAACTGTTGGAAGAATACAACTCTCTAAAATATCTTTGTATGCTGTAGCATTAACATTACCCTTCACTGGAACTAAGGGGCCCAAACTCTGGCAAACAGCCCCAGACCATTATCTCTCCTCTACCAAACTTTGCTGTTGGCACTAGCAATTCCGGTAGGTAGTGTTCTCCTGGCATATGCCAAATCCAGATTCACCAGACTGCCAAGTAGTGAAATGTGATTCATCACTCCAGAAAACACATTTTCACTACTTCAGAGTCCAGTGGCAGCACTTTACAGCACTCCAGCCAGTGCTTGGCAATGCGCATAGTGATCTCAGGTTTGTGTGCAGCAGCTCGGCCATGGAAGCCCATTTTGTGAAGCTTCTGAATCATAGTTTTTGTAATGATGCTGCTTCCAGAGGCAGTTTGGAACTGTGAGTAATGCATGTGAGTTTAATCACACTACTGCTTGCTCCTGAAGGAATTCCTCCTGCAGTTATTTTTGTTGTCCTTTAGAGCTAAATAAAATGAAATAAAATCCTTACAATGTGGCAGAGTGAATTCGGACATGACCAGAGCTGTGTGAAAGAGCGATTTCGGAGCCGTGGGTTGCACATCACTATCCAATCCCACTGAGCTAGTTTAGAGTCAGATCAGTGGGACATGCCAGCTTAAAAAGGCTGATCCAGAGATGTTTTCAGATGCTACTGAGTGTGGAGTTGAACATGGCAGACAAACCTCCCAGGTGCTGCTGTAGATGTTGCATCCTCCATCCATCATTAGGCTAGAGCTTCCACACTGCACATTCTCAGTTTCAGTTTCCAGTTTATTTACTTTTGTTGATAACACTGTAGCCTATAAAGTAGTGAAGCTGTAAATGTAATTTGTAGCCTGTATATGGCTGTTTGGTGCGTTCTTTGCTGCACAAATGGCACAACCTAACAATAGCAATGTCCTGAAACTGTTTTTGCTTTCAGTATGGTTAACTGTACATTAATGTAGGTCAACCAACTGATCATTATGGTGAGATCCAATTAAAACTGCAAACTCCGTTTGCTCGTCGTTTACAGTGCTGAGGGAGCAGCTGCTGGTGTTGATAAGAAGGGTTAGTGGAACAATAAAACATCAGAAACATATAGCAAGCTTTCTCTGCTTGCAAGGGAGCAGTCCAGTTATTCATTTTAGTTGAGGAGAATCCTGTGCTCCCTAAAAGTACCATGACTAGGAGCAGTGAAGCAGCTCCTGTTGAGGCACTAAAAGTTAAGTGCCTTGACCAAAGGAAAAAGCCAAACCAACAGATTGGTCATATATACAATTATGTTACAAACACCTTTACAGCTCACCAATCAGTCCTGGAGTTTAAACAGGGTTTCTTCCAGGTCCTGCTTTCTCTCAACACCAGGCTTATGAGCTCCAGTGATGCATACCACTGACACCCTCTAGTTATCTCTAGTCTACCTCTAGTTATAAGTCTAATTAATGCTCACTTCATCAAAACAAATATTTAGAAGTGTGTGGTGGCCTGGGAAAGCGTTTCACATAGTGAAATTTTGTCTGAAATATATTTCTTTTTTGCATGCATCTCAACCACAACTATAGCTCAATCATATCCCGAAAAAGTGAAAAGGGAGCAAATTGCGTAAGATTCCACCCTAACTCCAACACAGATGCCAAGACAACTGCTTTAGCTGATTTCTTTGGCATATTAATATAACATTATTTTTAGTTTAGCTTTCAGCTTTACTTTGAGGGCATTTACATCCCAATCAGGTGAACAGTGTAAGAATTACAGTATGGTTCATATTGCAACACCTTCCCCTTTTTTATGGGACCAAAACTAATTGGACAGTTGACTGCTCAGCTGTTCCTTGGCCAGGTGCTTGTTAATCGCTCAGTATTTCACTTACAAGTAAGCAGATAGAAGGTCTAGCATTCATTTCAATTGTTGCATTTGCATTTGGAATATGTTACAGTTAACTTTCTATAGTAAGTGCAAAGTGCCGTCACTGCCTGTGAAGCAAGCCATTATTAGTAGGAAAATAATTCCTTGGTGATGCTCTACCAGGGATTTAATGCAGCTGCCTTTGGTTGCTGGTTGTTCGTGGGGCATTTTGCCTTCAGCAAGTGAAAGCCATTTCTCAATTGGATTCAGGTCAAGTAATTGACTTGTCCGTCGCAGAACATTCCACTTCTTTGTCTTTAAATATTCTTGGTTTGCTTTTGAAGTACACCTCAGGTCATTGTCGCTCTGAACTGTGAAGTTCTGTGCAATGGGTTTTGAAGCATTTGGCTGAATTTGAGCAGATAATATAGCTCTATACACTTCAGAATTCATCCTGCTGCTTTTGTCAGCAGTTACGTCATCAATAAATACAAAGGAACCAGTTGCATTGGCAGCCATATATGACCATACCATGATATGAGGTGGTATGCTTCAGATCATGAGCAGTTCCTTCTCTCAAACTCTTCTCTTCCAATCATCCTGGTACAAGCTGATCTTTGTCTTATCTGTCCATAGGATGCTGTCCCAGACTGTATGGGCTTTTTAGATGTGTTTGGCAAACACTAATCTGGTCTTCCTGTTTTTGAGGCTTACCAATGGTTCACATTGTGGTAAACCTTCTGTATTTTCTCTGGTGAAAACTTCTCTTGATTGTTGACTTTGACATAGATATGCCTACCTCCTTGGGGTGCTGATCTTAGTGTTGATCTGGCCAACTGTTATGAAGGGAATTTTTTTCACCAGGGAAAGAATTCTTCTGTCATCTACCACAGTTGTTTTCTGTGCTCCTCCAGGTCGTTTGGTGTTGATTTGGCCACACCTAATGTTTTTGTTATCTCTCTGATGGGTTTGTTTTGATTTTTCAGCCTGTTAATAGCTTGCTTCACTGACAGTGACAGCTCTTGAACACTTGAAATCAACTCTAGACGTTTTCTCTGCTTACTTGTAAGTGAAATAATAATTTGAAGGTATTGGCATCCAATTTGGATACAAATACCCTCAAATTGAAGCTGAAAGTCTGCACTTTGAGCCCATATTCATTATTCTGTTTCAACTCCTATATACTGTGGTAGACAGCTAAAATAACAATATCCAAATATTTATGGACCTGACTGTATGTAATATATAAACATGAAAACTTGGTTGATCTTCATGTTAGGGGTTGGGCAAATATTAGTTTTTACTAGTCTACCAATAATTCATAAAAGTTGTTGACTAGTCATATTTTCCATAGTTAAATCAAAAGTTGATTGCAACTTCAATGTTTTTTAGGATACACTGTTAATGTTGTTATTCCTCTTTTGGCTGCTCCCATTAGGGGTCGCCACAGTGGATCATTGATTCGTATATTTGATTTGGCACAGTTTTTACGTCGGAATGCAATTCCTGACACATCCCTCCCGAATTTTTATCCGGGCTTGGGACCGGCACTGAGAGCGCACTGTTGCACACAACCCCAGTGGCTGGGGTCAGTTCCCTGGCTGGGAATCGAACCCAGTTCGCAGCAGTGAGAGAGCCGTGGCCTGACCACTACTCCTACAGGGACCCCTTAGTACACTGTTAATGACGAAATTAAATAGACCTGTGCAATAAATGTTCAATATAATTAATCTCTGTATCAAATTATTTAAGAAAGTACTACTTAAGGATGAGCTGGCACCTCAGCTGAAATGGAGGAGTGGAAGCTCCTTGTAGCTTAATGATGGATGGAGGATGCCATATCTACAGCAGTTTCTGGGAGGTTTTTCCGCCATGTGTAGCTCTGGACTTGAGCTGGCATGTGCTGTTGAACTGACTCTAAACTAGCTGAATGGGACTGAAACTGGTCTGCATCCCATGGCTCTGAAAGCTAACACAGTGCTGGTCATGAAGGAATTCACTCTGCCACATTGTAAAGATGTATTTTAATTTTATTTAGCTTCAAAGGACAACAAAAATAACTACAGGAGGAATTCCTTCAGGAGTGGGTGGGTGTGGGATTAAAAAACAGTTTTAAATTGTTAATGGTCCATTAAAGCAAAATAAAACAAAACAAAAAAAAGATTTTACCAGTGTAGTCTTCTGTAGTTGACTGTAGATTTGGCTTCATCTCATTGGAAATATTTCAGACTAAAAAGGTATATTTAGTCTGATTTCTTTACTGTCTGCCTGCATTTCCTTACCCTCTGCTTCACTTTTTTTTGTCAAGTAGTCTCGGCACCCGCCTTTATTCATTGCCTACAGATTGACCATCGAGCGGACATTCCCTGTTTTATAGTAATATCCTTTGTTTTATATTAAAAACCCACAAATAACATAAAAGAGCAAAATGCCTTTGCTCAGGAACCAGTGAAGTCTTGGCACATAGCAGTGTTGCTGAAGTGCAGTTTTAGAGTCAATACAAAAATAAACAATTATAATATAAACAAAAAAAAGGTAAAAAATAATCCCAGGCACATTGATGTGAGTAAAGTAATGAAACGCAGCATATATTGATTTTTTTTTCTCTAAACCAACTAAAAGTAGTAAATAAAGGTAGTAAGAGACTAAAGATGGTCTTTATTTAATAACTATCTTCAGAAAACTGATTTTTTTGCTCTATTTTTGAAAAAGGAAATAGGAACAGCAGAAATGGCTTTTTTTAAAGACGTTTGCTGCTGCAATTTTATCAGATGGGGTTTTACAATTCAATATCCTTTTTTCTCTTCTCCCTCATTCTGAGCTTTGACACACAATCAAGGCTGCTTTATATAATGCGACTTCCTGTAATTGGCCTCGCGTATTCCATACTCCTGTGCATCACTGAAGAGCTTAATGTGCTGAAATGTTTGCCAGATGAGCTTTATAGTTCTCTATTATTCGACAGAGAAAAATTTATTTTTTTTCAATTAATCAATTAGTTGAAATTGAAAAATGATTGGTTGAAATTCATTGTTTAAAAAATACAATAACAAAATTCAGATGATTGAAGGAACAAATGAAGAAACAAACATACAAACAAACTAAGAGACAAACTAACTGAGATAGACAGATGAATGAAGAAACAAACAAACAAACTAAGACAGACGAACATAGAACAAACAAAGCAACAAACAATGAAAGACAAATGAACAAACGAATGAAGGAACAACCAATCAAACAAAGACAGACAGACAAAGACAAACAAAGGAATGAATGAAGCAACAAAGACAAATGAACGAATGAATGAAAGAACAACCAACCAAACAAGGACAGACAAGATTTCAGCGTGGAGTAATAGAGCTGTCCTAACTTATAGGCACTTTATCAGGTTGTAATCAGACTCATAATCCACAACGACTGAATTTACACTAAAGCTGATACCGCTAATTCTTCACAAACCTCATGAAGGTGAACGCTACCCTATTTTGCATCATAAAAAAGATTTAGGCTTCACAGAACGGCATTAATGACCTCCTTCTGTCACAAATTGCGATGCCATTTCTGTCTGGGAATTTGGCAAGTGTGTGAAAGTAATCTAAAGATGTGAACATGTCTGAATTAACACCTGATATTTCCCTGCTTTGTGGAAAGAAGAAGGTGACACGTTCCTGACTCTGTGAATTTTCTTCTTCTCTCTTTTTTTTTATAGGTGTTACCGAACCAGGTAAGAATGCTACTTTTTTCCTGCTTCTTGTGTATGCTGGACTTTGTTTTCTAAGAGCACAGAAAAATCAGGCACTGCATGAGAATATTAGGTCTCGAAAAACAGACAGATTGAGAAATCCATGGTTGGGATTAGCATTGATTGGGCATGCAATCAGACATCTTTTGGTGAGGACTGAGATGCTTGGTCACACTGTGGTGTTTGTATTGTTCCACTACAGCTGCCTTCTGAGGCAACAGTCAGATTTTCATAAACTGAATTTGATTGTGGGGAGCATGTAATTCTTTTCTGCTGTCGAACATGCTGCTGCAGTGTTGTTTGCAGGTGCACAAGATCGGACACTTTCATCGGATATCACCGCAGGATCCGCTTCCGGGTGCGCCTCATGTGCTCTCTAATCTTGTGCTATCGGTTCTACTCTCAAAGACGTCACACTAATTCTTCATCTCATTCATATCGTGCAGCACAGTCTTTGTTATTACAGTATCACAAATCTAAAAATGACATTTACTCACCCAGGTGATGCTTGACGTACACCATTTCACATTTAACACTGTATAATAGAGTACAAATATGATCTGTAATTAGACATTGTAATTTCTGGGCAATAATTCCTCCTGAGTGTAAGATATGTGTAGAAATCAATACTCTTACAAAAAGGTTATTTACATGTGTGCTAATGCCTCCTGCATTGAAAAGAAGTGCAATAAGTGTTAACTGTACTTACAGTATACTTTTGAAATACTAGCATGTCCACTTAAAGATAAATATGCTAGTATATTATTTTTTAAGCGTATAAATATTATAATATTGCAATAGCATAAAATATTCAGGTCTGTTTATATTGGGGCCATGTTAAATTATTGATTATGTTGGAATACAATATATTATATGCTCAGAATAATTTATTATGTATTTTAAACTGTAAGATTCGAATCTCCTTTTATTCAATTACATATTTATAAAGATGACTCATTAACTCTTTCTAATAACAATACCGATTCTGAAAACTTAAGTATCAGCTGATACTGAAACCTCGTCCAGCATTTCTTCAAAAAGCTATCAAATTAGATCCTTTAAATATTTATTTGGAAACACTTCACTTAAAAAAATACAGGGAAAGAAATATGTGGCTAAAAACTTGACATAAAACCTTTTCACTTACATGGGAATTAAATACAATAATAAATACAATAAAGTATAAATATAATAAATCCTAACAAAATCCTAACAAAAAACACAATCATGTCTCTTTATATGTCAACGTTTCCAAATCCAGAGTCAGTACAAAAACATTTTATATTTCCCAACATTATTTTTCCAAGGCATAGTTAAATGTTACAGAAAAAATGTTTGTATGTCAGTAAAGAAAGCAACATATTACATAACAGACCATGTTTCACACAAAAAACATAAACCACTGGTGGGTTGTCACATCAAATATTGACTTGTTTAGTTAATTATTGTTTACTACTCTTTAGTAACTTATAGTTACTGTATTACAATATTTTTGTTACATATACAGTATGTTAAACAATGCTGGTATGGTTAATGTTTGTACTGAGTCTTAGAAACAAATAGAGGTCTACTCTAGCTTAGTTTTTATCCTGTTCAGTAGTGTTCAGTATATATTCTATATATACTCCAAAGTGGGCTACTCTGTGTATGTTGTACGTATTTTTCTCTCTGCTTCACATAGACCTAATTGTGTATGAAAAATTAAACAGCAGCTGAATTTTGTTTCAGAGTAGCAATAGGTTCTATGTCAGACATTAAAAATTGCTGTTTTAAGCTGTAAATGTTGTTTAGGTAAAAGTATTACGGAGAAGGACTTACAGACTAATGACGCATTCAGAAGTTTCCGACCTCCAAGGAGAAAAAATCCATTTGAATAGCTCTCCAAATTGTAATTACCACTCAGGAAGTCAAGATTCTCAAGTGCTTCTCAGTTATCCCAACTCACAGTTGCCTGTCTCCTGGTTCAATTTGTCTGCAGTTTGGCACAACAACTGTGCTTTTGTTTGGAAGTGTGTTGATTATTAAAGTGAAAGATTTCACTGTATTTATTGCAGATAAACAGTCATGCAGTACTGAATAAAAGACTAACAAATGGGCATTTATGCTAATGAAAATATTATATTTGTCAAATTGCATTATGTCCTATAGTCTAGAAAATATGGTACATTTAAATAAAAGCCTGCATTAAGAAGAGGTTTAAAGGATCAGTTTTTCCCTCTAAGTGTATGTAGTTAGAGCAGATTAGCACATTAATTGGCTGTTTCCAGAGTTTCAGTGTACTAGCTTTTTTCTTAATAGGTATTAGACCCAAGGCTGCAGTTTGGCCTAATGGTATTTCTGTATGCTAACAGCTAGAAAAATGTATGGCAAGGTCCATCCTGAAGTCAAGACTCCTACTTAGTGAATTTCAACCTGAGAACACT
>CM040989.1:5706645-5721097 GCA_022985145.1 Pangasius djambal | reverse complement strand
GAACCTAAAAAACTTTTGCCATATTTCATAAATTTGAGATTTTAAGTTTTAAGATTTGTATTTAGATTTCCAAACCATATCAATATAAAAGCTGTAACCTGTAATTCTGAATTGTATGTTTTTAAACAAACAAAAAATGCACATTGGCAAAGGTGTAAATTTATTTGAAGTGTAATTTTTAAGTTATATAATGTGTACATAATTCAAATATATGAAATTCAAGCCCCATGTGAACATACAGTACATAAAGATGTCCAGTAGAAATATTCAATATCTTTACTGTAGAGTAATGGATAGTTTAGAAGTGGACAAGTGGACACCAGATCATTCATACAGTCAGACATAATGCACTTACTAATGCTTCACCCCATCATATCACTCTTGTCTACCTCGAAGCCATTGCACATGTGGATTAGCCATTTGTGCTGAAGTATCGGCTCCTGTGTTTACCAAGCAAACAAGCCTCTGGACACTGCTCAGGCTTACCTGTCGAGTTCTTCTGGTGTGCATGAAGCTGTCTAGTGTGTGGATGAATGGGTGGACATATTTAACTGGAATACTGTGATAGGAATTGGGAATAGGGAACAGTAGGAATACTGTACATGACATCTTTGGACATTTGGCCGCACTATAAGAGAAAAGTGCAGACAGTTTCCACTTGGGTACTCTAATGACTTGAACAATAAACATCACTGGATGAGACAGATGTGAGACACAGTGTATCTAAAGCTGTTTTTTGTTTGCTTCATCCAACACTTTCCACCTCAATACAAAGAAATTCCAGTTACTTCCACTTTCCTCTAATGTTCTGTGATAGAGGTTAATTTACAAATACTTTTGACTGAAAAATTCCACAAAACATTTCTATTAAAAGATTGTCAACATTGTAAAACTTCTACAAAAATGTTGTGAACATGAATGTCTACTGGCAGAATTTAACATCATTAAAGAATAAAACATGGTAAGATATTCTGTTGATCTTTTCATATGTTAAACAATGATACGGTGATTTGATGCCCTTACCATTCCAGTTTCTTATTTTCCAATAACAACTTGTCCAAAAAAAGTTTTACTTCCCTTCTACCACAGCAATTTGCATATTATTCCATTTTTTATTTATTAAAGAATATGTCATATTTCTTTAACTATTTATAGTTACATTTAAAGTTGTGGAATGTTTATAAAACAACTTAGTTCCTGTTGTCACTTATGTTATAGCAGCTACTATAAACAGTTGTTTTATTTTTTTCTCTCATGAGGGTTAATAAGATAAAAAAACACAACAAAACACTGTATCATGTTTCCGAGACACCGAAAAGCTTTCCCGTTGTTTAAAACTTACCGACTGACACTGGTGACTCCTTCCAAAAATAAATAAACATCTCCTTACAGAAAGCTTCACCATATCAATGATTTTATGTTTTACTTTGTTAAATAACAACACATCTATTATATATATGGTTATTATTAGCTGTAGATTATGGGGGCTGTATGCCATACATTGTTACTATAGAAACAAGAACATTTTAGAAAGAGTGCTTTAATATAAACCTTGCAGCTGGTGCTGTTGTCAGAGCTGCACCTTCTAACCAATTAGATTTGAGAATACAACAGTGATGTGGTGTAATTGAACATTAGAGCCCAGTATTTCTTCATGGTTATGGTAAGATGTGGGCATAGCTTAATTTAGCTGTTAGAAAAATGAAAAAAGACTGTCTATCATGTACGAATGTGGTAGAAAATTAGCAGGCATAAGGAGTAGGGGAGTGGGGTGAAGAAGGTCCTTATCAACATCCAATTTACCTGGAATAATGAAAGCAGGACTTTTGTTTTTAATTAAAATGAGACCTTTGGGCATGATTATGGGGGTAGCGATTAATCACGGCTCTGGTCCACTAGAGGGGCAGTGCAGCTTTGGCCTGTGTGTATCACAGATGAGGCAGTGAAGCATGAGCAGGTGTCTGTGATGAGGTTCTGGACTTCACTTAGACTTGCCCTGCCATGTGAAATAATATGTGAATGTTTCTAATTCATTTTTCCCCCTTTTTTGAACAGTTAGAGAAAATGAAAATGTCAGCAGTGTAGGGGAGCAGAGCTGTTTTTCTGATGCAGAGAGTCACATACAGGCAGCACACAAGGCCATCTTTGCTACTTGGAGAGTGGTGGAGTTTTCTTGATGAATGCAGGTCAAACACATAACCACTGCTTCTTCCTGCGCTGATCAGAAGTGACCGTAGAGAGGTAGTCTTTGGTTAAAATACACAATGCGAGAAATTTTCCCAGGTTTTCACAGACATCATTAATGACTATGAGCTTAACCTAGTGATAAAACAAAATGAAAATATGTGGCCAAAACTGAAATTCATAGCACTTTAGACCAAACAATGACTTAAGAAATACCATGCATGATTTAAAAAAAAAAAATATTATTAATGATCTTTTTCTACTACTGCATAAATTACAATAATCTATTTGCTTTTATGCTTGTGAAAAGGTTGGCATGGTGGTACACTGCCTCACAGCTCCAGAATGCCCAGGTTTAATGCTGAGCTCAGATTACTGTCTGTGTGGAGTTTTCTATGTTTTTATTGTGTTATTGTGTTGTCCATGTGGGTTTAATCCGGCTTTCCAGGTTCCTTCCACCTCCCAAAAAAATTGCTGATTGATAGGACAATGCATTAATTTGCCCTTAGCTGCAATGGCTGTTCTTGACCATTTAAAACACAGCAGATGACATCTTTTAAGTAATGTTACATGACTGTGTTAGAATTACACAACCAAAGTGGCATACTGGGAAAGACAGTGCAGTTTTAAAACGTTTTGCCTACATTTATTTCCTCGTTGCGTCTATCACTGTTGCGCTGTCTTGCTTGTTATCTAGTGTTAATTGTGAAAAGGCTACAATTAAACAAATGACCACTGTTTACCACTATGGCGAGCAGAAAAGCTTTACGGAATGCACATTGAACTTTGAGGCGAGTGGGTGTCAAGGTGTGACATATGTTGTGTTCTGAGATGCTTTTCTGCTCAGCACATTTGGAAATAGAATAGTGATTTGAGTTACTGTAGCCTTCCTATCAGCTTGAACTAGTCTGGCCAATCTCCTCTGACCTCTCTCTTCACCAAGGTGTTTCCACCCACAGAAGTGCCTCTCACTGGATGTTTTTTATGTTTCACACCATTTTGTGTAAACTCCAGAGACTGGTGTGCCTGAAAATCCCAGGAGATCTGCAGTTTCTGAAATACTCAAACCAGCCCATCTGGCAGCAACAAACATGTCATGTTCAAAGTCAAAGTCATTTTTTCCCAATTCTGATGTTTGATTTGAACATTAAGTGAAGCTTGACCTTTGTACATACAACATATATATATATAAAACTAAGAATATAAAATAAGCCTTAGAGAGCTATTGTCATGTCATTGAAATGGCCTTGGTATTAGGGGACAGAAAGCAAAAAGCAAGCTGCCATACTGCATTTTTCTTTCTCCTTTTATTTTCTTTTTTCCCTATCAGTCTTTGCTCACTCTTTCCTTCCTACCCTCTCCCTTCATCTTCATCTCTGTTGTTCCCATACATCTACAGCATTGAAAAACAGACACATGCTCATTTACCATAATCTGATTGTGAACTTCTTTTTTTGAAGTATGCAGCTGCTTCCCTCTGTTGGCAAGATCTTATCATGATTGTGAATATCACAAAGGCGCAATCCGTTTTCCTCTCCACAGGCAGCCACCTGACGTACGCGATTTGTTTTTTGAAGACGCCGTGGGTGCTCGATTGCAATGTAATCCACCTCATTTACAAACCGAACATGGCTAACGATTTTACACCTAATCCCCCTCTATATTTACCTATCTGGAGGCAGCTTGTAAGACCTGCGGCTCTGCTTGTTATGGTGCTCGCATCTGTCTGCGTGTTTAATGCATAGCAAATAAAAAGTGCACGCTTTCTGATCTTCAAGCTTTTCTGACAGGCTACCTGCCATCAGTGCGAGTAAGAGGGTTGCCGCCAAGGTCAGTGTCCTAATCTACAAATCTTAGCAATTTCACATGATCCATGACTCACTCCTGTCCTTGGAGAACATCACGTGTGTGTTTAGGTGTATGTGTGTAGGAGTGTTGGGTATATGTTGGGTGGCCTTTAAGGCTATATTTGCTTTCAACACAGCGGCCGGAATGACATTATGGGCTCTTGTAGTACGGTGAGGCTGCTTAGTGCCCATTAATCAATGAAGCTAAATACAAAGCTCTCATGAGTCAAAAGGGCACCTGATCTGCTTGCTGACAGTCAATTTCAAATCTGCAAGGAGCTCATTTACACAACTGCTTGTCCTTGACATCTGCTGTGCTACTCTTTATTAGTTACTCTTTATTACTCTTTATTATTATTATTATTATTATTATTATTATTAGTGAATCTATTAGTGTTATGTCTAAAATACATATTTTTTTTTAGTATTTTAGTTGGAATGCATTTCTTCAGACTGAGTATGAGTACATATTACTTGGTGCTCATTAATACCAATACCAATACTGAAACAGAAATGAGTAATTACTTAGTATGAAGCAGTCACTGCAAGAATTTCACCTTGATTTGCGAGCAAAAAGCATTTTCATCTCAGTGGTCAGTGCTCGCACAACTGAACTGCTCGCACAGGTGACAGTTTCTCTGTACACTCATTTCACTGCTCCTCAATTGCGAATACCTAACGATCTCGCTCGCTGATGCTGTTCTACGTGCCCAGGTCAGCCTGAACTGGCATCTTATCCAGGGTATCTTCCCAACTCATGCCCAGTGTTTCTGGGATAATCTCCAGATACATCAGGATAAAGAAGTTACTGGAGATCAATGAATGAATGAATGAAATCAAATCAGTCTCCAGAAGGTGAGATCGAAGTGGTTTTTGTCATTGTTCATAATTCTTCGAAGTTGCTTTGAAGGAAAAAGCGTCACACAGAAGCGTTTGATTATTATCTGTGTTTTCATCCACTTGACAAATAACAGGGAGTCTGCACTGAGCAGTTAGAATCCACTCAACAGCAGAGCACACTCGTGTTCATTGTGTTGGCATATGAGTACATTTGATTGTTCATCGATTTCCATTTTCGCCATTGCATTGTAGATATTGGGCTTCAAACGCTCTTCATCCGAGGCCATCTAGCTTGATTCAGAGTATTCTTTCCTCACAGCAGCATTTTTTTTTAAAAAAATTCATTGCCGTTAACATTCTTCTGTCTTGATCCGTATGATTTACTCATCAAAATTTGGAGCATGAAATCCTTGTCACTGAGGCCTGTCTTGCTTGTCTCGTCTTGTTTTGAGCTCAGAGGCATCAACTAGCTTCTCTTGCTCCTCTGTCTCCCTAATCAGTCACACACATTTGCACACACATACACACTTGGTTGTTCTGTGTGGTGGAGGTTGCTGCCGGAGCTCTAATGACATGAAGAGAATGTGCCATTTCTCCTGGCTGGAATCTCCCTGTTTCATCTCTCTGTTGCCATGATGGTGTTCACACTCCAGGTTGCTGTAAGCGCTTCAACACTGCTTCTTTCATGCGAGAATGATATCTGCTCCTGCGCCGCTCATGACACTTGTTCATTGTTTGCTGTCACCTTATCAGCTTATCTGTGAGGCTAGCTGGCATATGCACAATAATGAGGCTGCCAGTGCATCTGGTTTGGCATTATTGCTCCAGCTGTGTCTATGAAACCCCACATCTAGCTGGAGCACATGGTGGGAGCCAGGGTTCAGTTTAGATGCAACACTATAGCACATTCTTTCATTCAGAGATTGATCCAGATCTTTTTATGACAAGTCAAATTCTAGCATTTTAAGGTCTGATTACCTCCAAAAGTAAAAGAGAGACAGTTACAATTAAAGATTTGATTCCTCCTGTTGTGCAGGAGCATCTGATTAGGCTTATGTCCATTCCAATATATTTCACTATTTACTATAATCATGTAGCTATCAAACAACTAGATCAAAGTGTAATAATCCTTGTGTGAGGAAATCATGCATGACTAGAAAGGTTTTAGACATATTTAGATTCTGAATAACTGTTTTACCACCATATCTGTTAAGCTGCCTCCTTTCCAACATGAGCTCCGCAGGAAGATATCCCAGGTAAAATTAAAAAATAAATAAAAACACTAAAGGTGAACTTAAGTTAGCTTACTCAATATAAGAACAAATCTAATGCATTAGGCTTTCAGTTGGTAAAGAACTCAGCAAGGTAACAGTGAGCTTTCTAGACAAGCAACACACACACACAAAATTTGTTTTCCATGACTCTCATTCTGGGTAAGATCCCTATTATCCTATTATTATGGTGATCTGAATACACAGCTTAAGACTTTTTAAGACACATTTAAGACACAGTTTAAGCAAAAGAATTACCAAGTGTTTTTATTTTCAACCTAAACTCTATCCATTTGTAGCTTTTTTGAGATTGAACAAGGATTTCAACACATTTTCATGCACTGAGACGAGAACAGAAACTTCAGAAACTACTTCAAACTCACTTATTATAGAAGTCTTACTATCCTTGTGAGGACCTTCCACTGACATAATTATTTACGCATAGAATTAATGCTAATTATAAATCTAAATCTTTTTTAATGCATTTAAACTTTTATAATGCATGCTGCATTTTATCAAGCATTTTAAATTCTATTTGAAGAAGAGTTATCAAACCCTTGCCACTCAAATTCATATTAGCTAGATTTTACTGTGCAGCACTTCTGCTTGTTACTTGTTAATGTCGTTAAATGTGCTGTGCCTGACTTACAAGAGAAATTACTGAAAATGTCAGAATTCATTCCAAATCTTTGTTTTAAACCAGTTTGTGAGCTGCTGTGTGACACAGCAGGGAAGTGGTTGGGCTTTTGTTGGGAGATTGTATCTTCAAATCCTGATGATGCCCCAGTGAAGACTGGCTTCCTCTCCCCACAATATTTTCTAATGGACTTGGAGATGGTTGTCTTTCCCAAAATACTAAAAATAAAATAAATCACATTGACCCTGACCAAGCATTTAATGAAGATAAACGAATGAACTGGAGCACCATGCCATGTCCATTATGCACCCATGTTAATCAGTGTGGCTTCTCAGACCGAATGCTTGGAAAGGGAGACTTCAGGCTGGTCATGATGATACAGATCTTGAATTAGCGTTGTTGCAGGAACAGCAGTAAAGGTAGTTGTATAGCATCAGTGAATGCAAAATGGAATTTATGCATTAGCAGAATATGCGAAACTACTCCACCCAGACAGTAACCTGAGCTTAAGATTGAACCCCAGAACATGTTGGCATGGTGACACAGTGGGTAGTGTTGCCGCTCGGTAGCTCCATGGTTAAGGGTTTGATCCTGACTGAGATTCCATTTATTCATTCATTCTTCAGAAACCTCTTCATCCTGGTCAGGGAGGCATATCCAGGTATTCACCCTGGATGGGATGGCAGTCTATCACAGGCCACCATGCACACACATTCACACACTCATTCACACCTAGAGGCAGTTAAGCATATCCAATTTGCATGTTTTTGGATAGTGAGAGGAAAGCGGAGAACCTGGAAGAAAACAGAGCAAACACCGGGAGAACATGAGAAACACTGCACAAACAGTAACCTGAGATCAGGATTGAACCTACAACTCTGGAGCTGTGAGGCAGCAACGCTACCCGCTGTGCGTCCATGCCTCCTGATTGGGACTCCTTTCTAATCCAAATTGCCACCCATCAGGGAAGACTTGGAATGCTGTGGAAGTTCTCTTATAGCTTTTTGTGGCAAAATGATCTCTAAGTCCAATGTGTTCCAGCTGGAGATATCCAGGGCATCTAGAATTTCAGGGAATTTGACATTTTTACAAAACAAAAACAAAAAAATACTTTCCCTCTGCCACATGAGCTGCCATCACTGTGTGTTCTTTTCCAGTGCAGAACTGATGCACCACGTGCAATGACAAGAATCGTGCCCCATCTCCCATCACGCTGAGAAAACCGATGCTCTCGGAGCGTTCTCTGATTTCATATTTAAGAGTCATTAGATGTTTCAGCCTCATGCTGACACAATCATTATTTTTGGCATTCCTTAAAAAGCTGCATATGATTTTCAGCACTGAAGCAGCATTTAGAGGAGTGATGGAAATTGTAATATGTTTAAAGCCAGGGAGCTGTCAGGGAATTTAAAGGCGTTCAAGAGAAGGAACCCTGTCACATTTTAGCTCTGTGATGGAAAACGACTCAGTTGTTAGAAAAGACATTTTTCCAGCAGCTCTTTCTCCGCCTCCGGACTGCCATCATGAAGATCCATTAAGGCTCCATAGACGTTCAGAAGCCTGGTGTGTGTCTGAATGCCAATGTCATTTGTGTTGCTCTTCTGGGTAAAAAAAAAAACCAAAAAACAAAACACGTTACCCAGTGCTGACAGCAACAGAAGACAGAGCTGAAGTGACCGTTCTCCCATCAGCATCTTCACATGTACACACACACACACACACACACACACACACACACGAAGTGGGTGGTGGGGTTAGAATGTACTCGTGCCATATCTTCTATGCATCATTGCTTTCATGTTTATTTCTTTCATCTGTGCCAGCGGATAGCTTCACATTTGCTCAGAATTCCACCGCTGTTCAATGAATGCATTAATTTCTTTTTTTTTTTTTTTAAATATATATGCAATTGGAAAGCTGACACTTCCAATTGTGTCCTCTACATGCTTCAGAGCATTGGGCCTTAAAAAAAACAAGAAAAAAATTATCCTTAAATGTCAAAACATTTGAAAGTTCTTTCCTGAGAAGTTGCTGTCTCTGAGGATTTCGGGAGAAAAGCAGCATTGCATTTGTTTGTACTCCATGTTTGATGAGTCACGAACAGAAAGAAAGAAGTGTCCACCTTAGCACCACTATTAGATTCATTATCGTTTTTTTGAAGTGTATTGTTTTTCCTGGGTTTCTCAGACAGTGACTGACATCTGTTTACATCATCTGACATCCAGCACTCTCTCTGAATATAAATAATGGCATGTTTTCATTTTGAGCGCTTTGCTCCAGATAACAATCTTCCCTTGGGACTACATGTGTAAGACTGTTTTTTTTATGCCCTGAAATGTAGCTCCTGCTACAATAGTAGTAACATTTGGGTGATTGATGTAGCTCTGTGAGATGAATGACATTTGAGAAACACCTCAGTCATCCTAGCCTGTTTTTGTCCCACAAGTCAAGACTGAGATTACAAATGCACCAGCATTTCATGTTGTTTTACATTAAGCAAGTGTCAGTGCTAAACCTTGTTTTTCCCCCATTAACTTTTATTTATGAGAGGACGGTGACCTGTGACAGAGATTATCTTTATCCTGACCATCTCTGGTTCAGGGAGGTAACCTATTTGCAAGTCTGCACTCCTCAGCTCCAGGTGAAAGCCTTTGACGATAATGAAATTTTGTACTGTTAGATATTGCGGGGTTGGGGAACATTGTTATACTGCATTTTTTTAAATGAATTCCATTTTAATTTTTGCAACTTTTTCCCTTTGGATTTATTTAGATTTATTTCATCCTTAAATTTCTATTTCACTAATTAAAAGCCTTAGTAAGTACTAAAATGTGTCTCAAAAGTCTCCCTACATAGGGGAAATTAACACCTTTAGGAAAATGTCTTCCAACATTTTTCATGCTTAGATTATATTGTATTTTTTTTCAGATAGCCTTTATGAATGCCTTTGACAAAAGAAGAACATATTGAAATCATTCTCATGGTTGGATTGGGAAGCTGTTTCAAGATTGCGATGGACTTTAACAGGAAAAATGGCAATCGCATCACACATGCCACTGTTACATGTTGGGAGAGGTGACTCTGTATGTGTTTACAAAGAAATGGCACTCATGTAGAGGATGTTTTGTAAATAAAGTTACATTTTGCTAAAAAAGTGTTCATTTCCCCTATGTATAGAGACTTTTGTGACACCTTGTACATTGTCTTATACTGTACATTAGGCTGCAAAACTAATAATTTAGTGTCTTTTTATTTTTTTAAGATAAATTTTCTCATACACAGTTTGAAGAAGGCATGTTACCTGCTGATGAGCCAGCATACAAAAAAAAACACTGATATAACATCAATAACATGGAAATTTCACCCAGGAATATAATTGCTTCATTATCTTAAGTTAACAAGTAACAAGTGTATTTTAAGTAAGGATTACAACATGATGTGGTGTGCAGTTAATCAGAAAATAATCAGTGATGGGGTGGTGGGATGTGGCCTGACACAGAACTGAGTTACTATTAAAACCCTGAACCTTGATTAGTTTCCTATAACAACACATCCTGAAGTATTTTATTCTTCTTATACCACAGCAGTTTGTCAACACTGATAATTTCCATTGATTAATGTTATGTTATGTAGACACGTTATTTTTTTTATCCCTGTATGTTTATGTTTGAGTATGTGGAACATCTATGAAGCAAGGTGGTTCCTGTTATCACTTACACAAACAGTTATGACTGATTTTCTACCTTGCATCACTTTTTTAAAGACAAAAACAATTCAGCTTCTCATGGTTACCAAGAACAGTTTCCTGTGCTAGAAAACATAAAGTTACAGCTTTACCTCAGTGCTGACACTGGAGACTCCATTGCTAAATAAACCTTCAAAAATACTAAAAAATCTCTCTACTGAAAACTTCGTCAATCAACAGTTACACACATTTTTTTTTACTCTGTTCATGTGAATCTCGTTGCTGTTACAGAAAATTCATCAACATCATTTCGCCAGTCAGATTTGACAATGCAGCAATGGCATAATATATTAACAGTGAAGCAAATAAAGTGATATTTCTAAATGGAATATAAATATAGACTTATTACACACATCTCTACGTATTCTTTATAACATAATTGCAGAATTAGGTGGATATAATATTTAGGCAATGTTGATACAGTTTTTAAATAGGAATAGTTTTAATAACAAAATATGATAGTTGGCTTAATGTTAAGTATATCATTTGGCTACTGGTTTTATTTGCACAATCTAATAACTGACTTAATGTCAGCAAGTTTCCTAGCTCTGGTTTTAATTTAATTACATATATAGTTGAAATACATGTATATAATTTGCTACCCTGTCTGCTTGTCCCAGAAAGGTAACATTGTCCACGTTAACTGACTTAGCTGGGTGATTTTAGCGCAGTGCTCAGTCTAGTTAGGTTAGCAAATGTTGCATACTTATCTCCAACCAACCAAATTTAATAGTCTGTTCAGAAAATTTGGCCTAATGTTAGCTTTTCTAATAAAGATGGGTAAAATCTTTCATAACAGAACTCAGTACTGGGCAACATATATTGCCTAGTACCACCTAGATGACTTGGGTAATGGATTTAATAACAACATATTATAATGTTATTTTGCTTGCTATCAAGCCTCACTATTGGATTTGTTTACATAATATAATGTATTAATACATAATAATATTATGTTTATATAACATAAATTGTTACTTAGTTAGCTGCTATTCAAATAGCTACTGTTTGAGATGTTAGAAACTAACTAGCTGGCTAACTTAAATGCAGTGTTGTGTTCTTCCACTCCAGCCTTGGCAAACCATGTCTTCATGGATCTCGCTTTGTGTGCACTTTGTCATGCTGGAACAGGTTTGGGCCTCTTAGGTCCAGTGAAGGAAAATGGTAATGCTACAGCATACAAAAACATTTTATACAAATCTGTGCTTCCAACTTTGTGGCAACAGTTTGGGGAAGAACCACATGAGTATGTTGGTGAGGTGTCCACATACTTTTGGCCATATAGTGAATCATACAATATAAATGGTTCTGTACTTTATAGACACACTACCTTCACCTACAGTTTTCCTTTGTTTGTGGAAATTAATTAGATTGAACTGTCCTGTCCACTGCTCCATCTGCCCCTATGGATGAGCCGCCACCGCAGCCTAAACTCAGTATTCATGCCTCAGCAATACAACAGATGTTCTGCAGACATAAAACTGGACTCTATTATTCTGCTCTATACAGCAGCAGTGGCAGCAGACCACTTGAATTTGCAGATGTTCTAGACAACTGTGACCTTTAAAGTGCCGCATTAGATATAGTGTGTGGAGAGAGTACTCAGACCATAGACGCAAATATGCTTTCTGAATTGATTACACAATTAGCCTTGTCCCCTGATTATGATGGGCTTACTTCTTTCCCATCGTCGGCTACGTTATGCCCACGACTGATGACATCACCAGCTGTGTGCTTGGCAAGGTTGTCATTCAGCAACAACCAGTGAGACAGAGTGTTAGGCCATCCGCCTGTTGTCATCTTCCTCTGGGAAGCCTTGCATTACCCCCTCTGCTCCATTTCCTTCCTAATGCAAATAAGACTATATGCATTTCATTTTGAACTAGTGTTTATGCTGCCCTTCATTTTAAACCAAATTATGGCCAAAGTGTGTGTGTGTGTGTACTCAACTCATTAGTACTGCAATATGAAACACCATTTTTACACACCTGACTAAAGCCTGATTTACACTGTGATGCAGTTTCAGTGTTCATTTAAGATTATTACTTGTCACACCAATGAGATCTTGGCTGAATTCTAATACAGACTGTGCAATAACATGTTCTCCATGTCAGATTATACAATGAAGATCCTCTAACAATAGACCTGCGATCAGTCAGCGTGATCTGGGCTCGTGCACAAAATTGAGTTGCAAAACAGAAACAAGCCCTTTGCATAATAGTAGCAATGTTATGTGTTTAAAAGGTGTACAAGAAAAGTTCAGAGCCGTTCATGGCTGGGTAAAAGAGGACGACATGGAATGCCCTTTCTTCAAAGTGAGGTTGAAGTAAAAAAGATATTTTAATAAAAATAATTCTAACACTGCCAGAACTTTTTCATCAACTCTTTTGGTCACAATGGCACTCAATGGCACCACTGGTGAGCATGTCATATTAAGCGTTTTAAGATCGCCGATCTCGACTCTCAGCCAAAGAATTTATGTGCAATTTTTGTCTGCAACAACAAGTCAAGTCAAGTCAAGTGGAGTTTATTGTCATTTCAGCCATACACAAGTACATAGTGAACCGAAACAATGTTTCTCCAGGACCAAGGTGCTACATAAGACAAACATAGAACTACAGGGACTACATAAATTATACATAAAGTGCACAAGTGCAAACATGTGCAGTTGCACAAGACAGAACAAGACAGTACAATGACTACAACGCCGACCAGTACGCAGTTCTGTTTAAAGTGACCTAGTGACAATAGTGCAAATATTACAGAGTTCGATATAAATAGCTGAAATAGTGTAAACATAATGGTAGCAGCCTCATAGAACATGTGCAAAACATGTGTAAAACATGTACATAGAGGATGGAGGATGCTCAGTTGTGTGTGTGTATATATACAGTATGTGTGTGTGTGTGTGTTCCTACAGTCCAGTTTCTAGGTATTGAGGAGTCTGATGTCATGAGGGAAGAAACTATTGCACAGTCTGGTTGTGGGGGCCCGAATGCTTTGGTACCGTTTACCAGACGGCAGGAGGGTAAAGAGTGTGTGAGTGGGGTGTGTGGGGTCATCCACAATGCTGGTGGCTTTGCGGATGCAGTGTGAGGTGTAAATGTCCGTGATGGAGGGAAGAGAGACTTCTCACTATTCGCTGCAGAGTCTTGCGATCTGAGACAGTGCAAGTAGTCCCTCTGTAGAACATGGTGAGGATGGAGGGTGGGAGACGTTCTTTCCTCAGCCTTCGCAGAAAGTACAGGCGCTGCTGGGCTTTCTTTGTTATGGAGCTGGTGTTGAGTGACCAGGTGAGGTTCTCCGCCAGGTGAACACCAAGAAACTTGGTGCTCTTGACGATCTCCACGGAGGAGCCGCCGATGTTCAGTGGAGAGTGGTCGTTCTGTGCTCTTCTGAAGTCAACAACAATCTCTTTAGTTTTGTCTATGTTCAGAGACAGGTTGTTGGCTCTGCACCATTCCGTTAGCCGCTGCACCTCCTCTCTGTATGCTGACTCGTCATTCTTGCTGATGAGTTGTGAGTCAGCAGAGTGAACAGCAGTGGACTGAGCGCACAGCCCTGTGGGGCCCCAGTGCTCAGTGTGGTGGTGTTGGAGATGCTGTTTCCGATCCGGACTGACTGAGGTCTCCCAGTCAGGAAGTCCAGGATCCAGTTGCAGAGGGAGGTGTTTAGGCCCAGCAGGTTCAGCTTTCCAATCAGGTGCTGAGGAATGATTGTATGCTGAATTGAAGTCTATGAACAGCATTCTAACATAAGTGTCTTTATTGTCCAGGTGGGTGAGGGCCAGATGGAGGGCGGTGGTGATGGCGTCATCTGTTGAGCGGTTGGGGCGGTAAGCGAATTGCAGGGGGTCCAGTGAGGGAGGCAGCAGGGTCTTGATGTGCCTCATGACGAGCCTCTCGAAGCACTTCATGATGATGGGTGT
>CM040989.1:5679177-5706545 GCA_022985145.1 Pangasius djambal | reverse complement strand
CACCACTGCATCCGACGCTTTGCATTGCACTTGGTGATGTGTGGCTTGGATGCAGCTGCTCGGCCATGGAAACCCATTCCATGAAGCTCTCTGCGTACTGTACTTGGGCTAATCTGAAGGTCACATGAAGTTTGGAGCTCTGTAGCAATTGACTGTGAAGAAAGTCGACGACCTCTTTGCACTATGCGCTTCAGCATATATATATATATATACATACAGTTTTTTTTTTTTTGAAGTGAAACCGATATTGATTTGCGTTATTGTGGCTGATAGCTTCACACTTCACAGATATTAATGATTAATGATGTATATTTCCATATCTGCAGCTCTTAGTTTCAACATAGTTTCTCTGTCTGTATCTTGTTCAGATTCCGTGAGTGTGTGTGTGTGTGTGTGGCAGTGTGTTTAATCTGCAAAGCAAATGGCTTCAGCAGCTGCAGGGCCTGGACTTAATCAGCTGTTGAAATTTCTTTCTGAGAGGAGCCTCCATTCCGCCACACTAAAGGGCAGCCAGAGTGACAGACATGCCAACCACCTGTCAGACACACACACACACACACAGGTGAATCAGAGATGAATTCCACTCCATACACGGACACACAGATGGAGGTGAAAGAGAGATGAACTCCAGTCCATCTACCCTCAGTGATTTGGCTGGTGTGTTGTGGGAGGTAGAGGAAGTGCCGCTCTAATTGGACATGTCTGTCTTGGTCTCTGCTCTGGACTCAGCTGGCCAGAGCATGATGAGAGCTAGGAGAGGGCACAGCATTATTTTTAAGACAGAAAACCACTGAAAGAGAGTAATAACACTCGTAAGATTACACCTGGCTTGGCTTTGCTCTCACTCCAGTCATTGATGACACACTGCAGCGCTGTGCTGGATTTTTCTTAACAGAAATCTGGCAGGTTTAGTTAGAAAGGAACTGGGTCTATACATTAACCGATCTAATGATATACTGTATGGTGGTTTGGGATAACCCACATGTCGCTGTGGCCGAATTCTGGCAAACAGACAAAAATGACAGAAAATCCTGTTTTGGCCAAAATTTTACTTCCTATAACACATGTTGATACCTTTAAGAATCTATAAACATATTTCACCAAAACAACGTAAGAATTGTATATTTACTTTTTAACCATGCCTAGGCTATTTTACTGCAAATATATTATTGTTATGCTGATAAGAAGTCAGTTTAACAAATGTGGTGATAAAAACCTCAGTCTGACTAAAGGTATCTAAAACCTTGCTAGCTAAGTGTGATTTCATCACTTAGTGAATATCAGGCTTTGATCAAGTTGTTGGATAGCTACATGCCATAGCAAAATGGACATAAATCTATTGAATTCTGTTTGTTTCTCCTTTTTTCACTTTTGGTGGTAAACAGACTATAACTTTATATATGATTGAGATAATCCCAGAAGAGAAATGAGATTTCAGTTCAGAAAAGCCTGCAGTCTTCCAAAATAAATATTAGGGGTATAATGTAAAGGCATTATCTATATATCTTTACATTTATATCTGTATATTTAATGCTCCAAATGTCAGTACTCAGCTTTAAACCCGAAGCAGGTGTGTGCCTCTGAATAAAGCGGAAAAACACTTTCCTCAGCTACATCACTCAAGTTCATAACTGGTTTCAACTAGAGATGTTAGTGGGACTGTTTTCATAATCCTGCTTGATCAGTTATATATATTTTTTGTTTGTATTTGTCAGCAGTATTTTAATACGAATTTAGTTGGTTCTGTTTCCCAAAATATAAACAAACTAGTAGCTTAATTTAAACCATTGTGACCATGACCAGGCAGTTACTAAGGATGCTGTAAGTACATTGTGCAGTGCCACACTTTCATGTTAATGACATGGTCTTTGTTTGTCCTACAAGCTTCATATCTGTCCATTCACACCCATGAAAATATAAACCTCCTGCTCGTCTGAATTTTTTTGTTGCACCCTGGGATCCAGGAGTATATGTGAAAGGCATGAAATAAGCCTAAACACTGAATATAAGACACAATTAATTTGATATTGCCGCTTTTGGGAAGAATTATCAAGTAGTATCAGCACACACCTAAATTTAGTCCGTTATATTTGGCAGATTTACCATTACCATTACCATTTTTCTTCATACGATGGCTATATATACAAAGCTCTTGAGTTCCTAAATTAGCATCTATATTGCATATCGCAGCTCTCCTTGCTTCTTTCTATTAATGTTGTTTCAGGTGTATGAACATTACAAAGTGTGTTTCTGTTTGGAATCTTTTCTTAAACTCAAAACACAGCTATTTGGGGCTTTTTTAGGGACCTATTAATTTTTGGCTCTAAACCTGCTGTACATTTCAGTTAGCCTTTCCATTGGTGATGTGTGTGTTTTTCTCCAGCTATTTCACAGTTGTTTTTTTAAATGTAGTGTTGCTCTTTCAAAATAAAAAGCAGGTTTAGTACAATGATACAGTTTACTTGGTTTACTAGGTTTGTATTTTAGTGTCCAGAGAAGCAAGTGCTCTGGCTGTCATATTCAAGAGACAGCACATTGTTAAAGTAAACACACTTTTTCTGGACCAAATGCATCTTGTCAAAGTTTGGATAATATCTGTCTAGTTACTTTGTCCAAATTGGTGACTTATTCTTTTGCACATTTGCCAGACGAAGCAGTGAGTAGGAGTTATTGTACACCTCCTGACACCTCTGTGCCAAATTAGAGCAGAACCCCTTTTATTTGGCCCATTTTCAAGCTAAACTTAACCAAAGTTGGCTCTCTGTCAAGGCTTAAACGCAGACAAGATGTACTTTTCCTGCACTCTTTCACTTTAAGGAACTGTGTGGATAAGATAAAAATGAAGGGGTACTTTTTTTTTTCTCTACATGGCTTTTCAGTTCTTACATTCTAAACTTTCATAAAACACAAAAGGGATGTGCATGTGCCATTTATTTTATATATATTTTTTTGTTTTTGTTTTTGTTTTTGTTTTTTGTTTGTTTGTTTGTTTTGAGCTCCAGCTGTTGTGGAACCAGTTATTGATGTTTATATTCTGTACTCAGTGATGCTTTGATAAGTCACTGCACATCTGTAATTTTACAAGGTCACGTCTCCATGGTGAAGATATCTGGTTGTTCGACTTATGCACAGTCTTTTATTTTATTTCTTAACTGATGGTGTGAATTTGGAGTTCTCCAGTTAACATCATGCTCGACTAGGTAAATGTGACATGAACACTATTTTTGGTTATTGGCTGCTGGTTATACACTTACAAGGGTCACAAACTGCATCAGCATGTACAATTCATCTATAACTTAAATGAGCTCATGCTGATATAGTACAGGATGCTGTAATTACCCAGTATAAATGTACAGCTCAGGTCAGAAAAGGTGTTCTGACAGTAAACTGGTTCGGGTCTAGATTCTGTTCTGGATGAAAGTTTGTTCTCTGTTACAGACACATAATCTTAGACTCAAAGCCTAAAAATCATACCTCAAGTTTTAACAAAAGCTTAAAAGACTAACTACAAGGTGCTTGTTTAAAGCACTGTTGTTAGCAAGTGTTCAACTGAAACATGCAAATTGAATTCAATATACAGTAAATGTCTAACAGTTTTCTTTCTCCCAGAGTTTTACACTGTTGTAACATATCACATAAACAAAACATCCATTGTGCTTCTTTAATCAATCCATCCATCCATCTATCTGTCTATCTGTCTATCTGTCTGTCTATCTATCGGTCTGTCTGTCTGTCTATCTGTCTATATACAAAGTTAATTGGTTACAGAGAGCAGATGCAGTATAGTTGTGTATATAGTATTGCTACATTGCAGTTGAGCATGATGTTCCTTACTGACCTAAGCCACATTTTAACCACATTTCAAGCCTCTCAAAACTAAAACAACTCAAATGGTGTGTCACTGCCCACAAATCAAGCATACAGTTCTCACATTCATTTATTCATTCATTGATTGATTCATATTCAGTAACTGGTTAAGGCTGCAGTGGATCCGGAGCCTTTCCCGGGAACATTGGACACCAGCCAGGAATACATCTTGGATGGGATACGAATCCATCACAGGACACAAGCTGCGTAGTCAAGCTTTTTATGACGTGTTCACTATCATCACATATGGTTAAAAGGCATCTGACTGGAAGCACTTATTTACGTCGAGAATCGGTGCTTGTATGCCGTCTGCATGATTAACGAACACTATTTAGCGCTAAAGATGTATGTTTTTTTAGCAATGCATATTTGATATGAAGTGAGTTATATAATGCATAAATCCATCATTGTTTCTGCTTTTAATACTAGAGCTAGTGAATATTTTTAATTAAATTTAACTGTCTCATAACAGGGCTATTGTGATCATACATATGCAGTGTGTATACACATATAATTCCCCTGCTTTGACTGTGAGGGAATCTTTGACAATGTGTTATGGAGAAGAAATAACAGCAGCAGAGGGATAAGAGACAAACTCATCATTGTTTCCTCTCCCTCTTTCTCTCTCACTCTCTCTCTCTCTATCTCTCTGTCTCTCTCTCGGTGAAGGGCGAGCCGAGTCAGTGGCCACGTTCAAGGGCAGCGAATTCTTCAGCTACAACCTGTCGCAGACGCCCATCCAGAGCAGCTCGGATGATATCACACTATCATTCCGTACGGTCCAGCGCAACGGTCTGCTTCTGCACACAGGAAAGGGGGCTGATTACGTCAACCTGTCGCTGAAGAGCGGCGCTGTGTGCCTCGTCATCAACCTGGGCTCGGGCGCCTTTGAAGCCCTGGTGGAGCCATCCGAGGGCAAGTTTAATGACAACGTCTGGCACGCCGTGCGCATCGCCCGCAACCTGCGCCAGGTAGAATTAAGATAGGGAATTTTGCAGCATCTCACAATCTCACACAGTTGCCTATAGCATCTGCATAATGTTTTTGGCGAGCAAGTTAGCTAGCTTACTAGCAATCAAGATGGAAGCTAACAGTGATCTTCTGCAGCGTTTCCTGCAGACAGAAATGTAAATGAGAGCAATGTTGCATATTGAAAATTCACGCACACACACACACACACACAGTATATGTAGACATATTTATACTATTTAGTCAATCAGGGGACAGACTTGTCATTGGTTTATGTTCTAAAGAAATCAACATAGACCAATAATGATAGCTAGATGTAGCCAAGAGTGCAAGATGCTAGCTAAGTGAAAGAGAAAATCATCAGCTTTATACTAGACTTGGAAGCCATACTCCTAGTTTGTGCCACAGAATCTGGTAAAAATTTGTTGTTATATGTGGCCATGAACCATCTACTTTCACAAGAAGAAGCCATTTGACTCACACTGACTACCAACCACAGATTATTTCCCATAGTCTGTTGTCACACATGTGAGATTATCTTGTTTAATTGCCATTTTCATTCCAGTGACTATACCTTTCTCTGAAAAGCTGTCAGTGTTGTTCAAAATGATTTCCTTTTCCAATACACTTTTGAAAGTGCATATATGAGAAAGTGTGGAGAAACCAATCAAGATCCTGAAGCTTGTGTCAGAAAAGTGTAGAGCATATGAAGCTGAGATATCTCAGCCTTGGAAAATAGCAGCATATCAATACACACATTTGGAATACTAATCTAGCTATATTAAAAATCTTAGCAATGGCACATAGCTAGGTCTATGTAGACAGAGGGAGAATATCTGGTTTAGAATTCCATTTGTGTCACTATCTAGATATTTGGACACTTTTCAAGCATGACTGAGACCATACGTACAGTAAGACATGGTATTCGTGGAAATTGATGACTGCCCACCAAAGATGAGTGACAGGTGATCTTAATCTGGCAAAAAGTAATAAATCGAATATATTAATTTGGTCCTCCATATTAGTCTTTAGTTTTTCATCTCTGGTCTTCTAGTCCCACCTCAGTCATTCCTGTTTTGGACGAAGAAGCAAACTGCAAATTACCACAGTGATGGCAGCAGGAATCGGGATAGAGAGCAGGATTCAGAGCTGTGTGGAGTTTGCAGGCATAGCTGCACACACAGTTGTTTCCAACATTTATCACCATCCATGTTCAAACTTCCAGTGCAGTGCAGCTGTTGTCCACAGTAGGTTGCCTTTTGCACAGACAGTACAAGCATGCACGTGTGTGTGTGTGTGTGTGTTGATCACATGACTCCGTAGCCAGCCGGATGCTCATGTTTGGAGCTGCGTTGTGTGTGATAGAGATGGACTGCGTGAGGTCTTGGTTTAATTGGGATCAGATGGCCTCGCAGGTGCTCCAGTTCAGCAAAACTACAGGCTGTTTTGGATGGCGTCCACCTAATAGCATGAGCCCATGGAGGCTTGGGGGTAAAGGAGCTAATAGCTAATGCTGCTCTACGAATCTGCCTTAATTTATGGAACAACATGAGACGCAGCATAAAGACTTCAACTGCCATGTATGTTCAGTCAGTGTAAATGTTTGTTGTTAGAACTCTGAAGCATTCCTTCTCTCAATCTATATGTGAGCAGCAACAACAGAGAGCTGTCAGTCACTTTAAAGGAACTAGGCTTTTGCAAAATAATGAAAGCTAGCCAAGTGGATGAGTGACACACATTATGATTAAGTAAAACTAGGGATTTTTCAACTTTCAGATTGAGTACCAGTGCATGTTTTTGGTACTTATAAATACTGATACGATACCAAAATGAGTAATGTAGTTAGTATTAAGCAATCAGTTCCTTTACAGAACATGTTATTTAGCTATGTTTGTATTTGTCCGATATAAACAGTGACCATGAAAAGTGTGCACATGCATGTTCATTCCCTTAGGCTACTAGACTCTTTATAGTGTTAGCTAGCTGATTTAAAATGAGTGCATTAGATAGCTACATTAGTTCCCCTTCAGGAACTCGAGCTGCGTCGAAACGCTATGGGAACAGCGCTTCCATAGCGTTTCGACGCAGCGTCTCGTTCCCTTCGGGGAACCATGGTTACATGCATAACCTGGAGACGTTTTTATTGATAGTGCTGATCATCAAGGAAAGCATACTGGGTAAGGGCTGTTAGTTTCACTCACCTAGTGTTGTCTGTTGACTTATTTTCTCAACTAGCTAATGTTTGCTGCAGTGTTGGTTGCGGTTGTGCGTTGCTAGCAATGAACTCCTCATGCTGAGTTTTATGTTTATGATATTATATATACTGTATGTTTTAGGTTACTTGTTAAAGGTTTGCACTCTGTTTTGCATTGCCATCAGCAATCATGAAATACAATTTCGTGTCTACACTCATTAGCACAGCATCGTACACTAGACTTGCGTCACATATTATCATGTGGTATCAAATGTTGGTATCAGAGAAGTTTTTATGACGAGCATGGTATTACCAGTATCAGTAAAGATGCATTCCTAATGGTTTTGGCTGTGTGTGTGTGGATTTATTTGAATCCCAGCTGAAAGCGGTTGAATATGATTGAAGTGGCTTCATGCATGTTCAGCATGTGCCTCTGTTTTGTCTGTGTGATTGCTGAAGTATAATCTTGTAAATATGCTCCAATTACGCTTGCAAATATAGTCATTTGCATTCAGTCAGCCTTCCATTTAGCACTGGGGTCGGGGGGGGTAGTAGTTACTCTTGTTCATTTAGCCTAACCTAGGAAGAAAAACACTCAATAACCACCTTGATAAAGATTTTTTTGTTTGATGGAGGCCTGTGCTGGACTAATTTTCCAAGAACCGTTTGCCTTGATTGAATGTTTTGAGCCTGATCATTATTAGTCATCGACTATATGAAGGAGCACAGCCCCAAGTAGTCTGTCACGCGCCCGTGCTGATTAGCCTCCCATCTGATTGTTGTAACCTTTAGTTTGAGTCACTTACAGAGCTGGAGTATTTTGTGCATCTGATAATGGCTAGTAACATTTCGCTGTTTTCGCTTGCACGCTGTGACGCGACAGCATTTTCCTGACCTGAGTGGTGTCAAGCTGACATTTCCTTATGACTGTGTGCTGATTGTTTCTTTTGTTTTACTCAGTTACCAAAAACAGCTGCAGAATGTTTTAGTGCAGCTGACATTTCTCCAAGACGCTGCGCGTCATCGCTGCTCTTGCCTGCTTCTCCATCTCGACCCTCCTGCCCTTCATCTCACCATTTCACTGTCAGTGATTCATTTAACCCTTGTGTGGTCTTAACATTATGTCTACTCCCTTTGTCCTAAGGGTGAAAAATGACCCGCCTTCACTAACCCCTTAAAATAAAGCAGATTCATTGAATTTTAAACCCCAAATCTATTTTTCATGAAGAAACAATCTGTCATTCATCAGAAACTTTGTGAATATCTGGGTTTTCTCTCTTCACAGTACAGAAAGACTGCATTTAAGCAGTGGACATCACTCCTTTTCTCAGTTGGTAAACATAGTGGACAAGACAACACAAGGGTTAACTACCTTTCTTTCTTTTTTCCCTGCAAACTCGAAAGCCTATAAGAGGCGAATTTGTCTTTGTTTATCTTGTGCTAATGTCCTTTTAACATTAATCCCTTTGTGAAATGTGAATCATTTTGACATTGTCCAGAAATAGCAAAATTTAGCCTATTAATAAAACTGATATCTAATCTACAAAGAAATGATTTATTAGTGAAATTATATGGATGATTAAGTGTTATTACATTAAGTGTTATAACTTTTTTGTCATTTTAGGGAAGTTTTGATATGATTTATATATATATTTTTTGAAGCACACAGGGGTTGGACTCCCTATGGTAAACAACTGCACTATGTGGTAGATCTCACTTTCTAATTGTCTGCTTCGGTTTGCCCTTTTGTTTATTAAACCTCTTTTTGCTTTTTATGTGCAAAAACAAAAAAACGAGAAGAGACAAGATAAAATTGGCTTCATTTTGAAAGATCATTTTTCTGGCATCTGCTCTTTTTGAAATATCATTCATGATCATCGTCTCTCTGTACAATGGCTACAAATGATTAGTCCCTCAGAAATGTTTCTTTTTAATACATAGCATTTTAATCACACGGCATATGGCTAGAATTTGATAGAGTGGACATAGGGATTTATTTAAAGAGTATCAAAAGTACCATCAGCTAGTTATTCTGTCAAACATAATTAGAGATAATGCTTGTAGAGAAAATTATACAATTCTGCCCTTTGGGCAGAACTCCTTCAGCTACACAATGCAAAGATGTGCTTTGTACAGAACACACTCCTATTCATTTGCACATTTGCTGTGATATGTGTGTGATCCTCTCTCAGAGTCCCGCCATCCCTCTGTTCTAGAATCTTATGTCACCTTTAAATTCAGCGATGCCACATACAAATATCAGTAAACTTCAGGTGTAATAATGTTGTATTGTATCATTCAGTACAAGGCTCTCGATTTGATATGTTTGATATATGATTTTTTTTTCTCCCCAGAGCTAATGCTCTTGCGTAATAGAGTACTAGCGTACTAGCCGGCACTAATACCTTTTCATCTGCGCCAAAATCATATAGACAAAAAAGTGAAGACACTCTCTCTCTCCCTCTCTCTCTTTCTTTCTCCTGTTTTGTGACAGCATTTCCCAGTTGATTCAATCCATGTTGAAGAAAATCACCATGGCGATGATGTTCATAGCTGTAGATATGAGACTCTGATCAGGATTCCAAACGAAGGAATTCCTACGAAGGATTCCAAAACATGCTTTAGCTACAAAGAGAGCTGTGTGACTCCGAGACATGCCCCTTTATGCGTCACAGCAGAGTCAGGGTTGCCAGTGTTGTGGATTTTAGAACAAATTGGGCTAATTTTGAAACAAGGTTACAAAGACTGAGAAAAGACTGAGAAAAAGAAGAGTCTCCTTTTCACAATTGCAGATTTTTTTGCCAGACGCTGGGAAATTTTGCTGAGACCTGGCAAACCTGCACTCCAGCAAAAGCCTGGCCAGCAAGCTAATGTTTAATTGGCAAAGATTCATTTTGTTACATTCTAATGCACAGCTTTTATTTTGTTATACACTGCTAAGAGTTTTAATTGTTCTTTTATGATGTTGATTGTTTTAATGAATTGAAATGGAATCCTAAGGCACATTTTCAGGCAAATTTGCTTCATCGTATTGAGACAACACCGTATCATATCATCAAATTTGAATTTTGCTTATCATTACACCCATATAATACATTGTATGATGTAGCACTAAACAATTCAGTTTTCCCCTTCACTTATATATAGTGTTTTCATGTGTTATGTTCCTGTTTCTCAGATGATTCTGGTATAAGGAGAGACAAAAGAGTGGGAGACTTTCATCTTCTGAATGGATAGGGAGCCAACGCAACACTGCACGTCCTTTTAGAGTTCAGATTAAAGCTAACATTTCTGTTGTATTTCACAATGTGAATGTTGAATCTTCTCGGCTTCATGAATGAGACAGAAACGCTTGAAATACTGCTGACACAACCAAGCTTACACTAAATGCCGTTCATATTAACCCTGTACCATTCACGATTGAAAAGGTCTGTTTTACATGTCTAATATTACAAGGTTCAGTGGACTGATATATCAGGAGGAGGTGGATTATGAGTGGTAATGATGGTTAATGTAGAAAAGAGGTCTGTTTAAAGAAGGTTGTGATCTACATGAATAAATGAATTAAATCATTTTTTTTCTGAATTGCTGCATAAATCCACACTAGATGCACATGGACTAACAAGTCTTTGAGTTAAGCATATAAAAAAGTTAAAGAACTACTTTAGAGCAGCTGTTTTTCTGCTCCTAACCACCCAAAGCTGGTGGAAGATAAAAAAAAAAGAAAAAGACAACCTCATTCTCTTTATTATTCTCTTTGTGTGGCTTGGCACATCTCTCAGTGGTTAACCTTGCTGGCTCTATTTATTGCTTGCTTTGTCCATTTATTGGTTTTATATTTTCATTATGGATGCGTGGGTTCACTTCCAACCATAGCTCAGGTCATTTTAGCTAAGTTTGGGTAGACCTCAAACGTCACATAAAAACGTCACATAAAAATGTGATTATCATACGCATTATAACTTTCAAAATAGATTGCTTAAGCCTGTGTTCACACTAGCATACCCTAGCAAAGTGTCTCGTGTGGCTTGCATTGTTGCTTGTCGCATCCACATCGCTACTGAATTCTCAAATCTGATTGGTCAGAATGTGTTGATTCATTTTCTATAACAAGTATATAAGCTCTGCCAATAGTGCCAGCTAATTCAAATCACAGGTTTATGTTAATGCTACATTAGCATGCTTTGTTTGCGGAGATGCTTATGGAAGGAGTCTCCAGTGTCAGCACTTTGTAACGCTATGTCATTTTTCCACCACGGGAACGTCTTCAGGATGAAGGAGAACTTTGCACTTTGTGGTTCTTCTGAAACATGGCGAACTGCGTTTTTTTGTCTTATTAATTTTCCAGAGAGGCTGAGCAAAGAACGACTTTATAGCTTTATAGCTGCAATAGTGTAAGTTATAACAGGAACTAACTCGTCTCATGGATGTTTCACAACATTAAATGTAATTATATATGGATAAAAAGCATGGCATGTCATTCATTAATAAATTAAAAATTGTTAGAATTGACAAATTGCTGTAGTATAGTAAAAAGAAACGCTTTGGGATTGCAGGACTGTAGGAAAATAATCAAAATAATCAAAATAGTCCATGGGGTGGCCGCATCACACCACCCTGTTGTTGAATGTTTTCCTATAGCAGGATCATGTTTTATTCCTTACATAAGAGATGGTAACAGTGGCTTTTTCACATAATCATGTTACCTTTGTTTGGTTCTCCGCAGTCCACTCATGCAGACTTCTGTTTAAGCACTGTCACACAATGAGCTTTTCAAAGCAAGGTATTGTCACTGGAATGAAAAGCATACACTACATTATATCAATCATATCAAGTTTTGTTTGACACAGTAAACATGACTGATGGACACTGCAGACAACCAGCCATGTTTACTGTGTCAATCAAACATGACCGAGAACTGCCTGTGAAAACATGTTTCATGACCACAAAACATGTGGCCTTGTTTGGTGGCAGACTCTCTAACGAAAGGTTATGCTTTTCTTCAAGTGCCTAGTTTCTGTGCCTACTTAGAAACTGGACTGAAGGAACACACGCACACACACACACATACATATGTAAGCACACACAACTGAGCATCCTCCATCCTCTGCAAGTTTTTTGCACATGTTTATGCTGCTACAAATACTGCTTACACTATTTCAGCTACTTACTCTTGTAATATTTGCACTATTGTCACTAGGTCACTTTTAAACAGAACTGCGTACTGGTCAGCGCTGTAGTCATTGTACTGTCTTGTTCTGTCTTGTGCGTCTGCACATGTTTGCACTTGTGCACTTTATGTTTAATTTACGTAGTCCCTGTAGTTCTGTGTTGTTCTGTGTTTGTCTTGTGTAGTACCTTGGTCCTGGAGAAACGTTGTTTCATTTCACTATGTACTTGTATATGGCTGAAATGACAATAAACTCCACTTGAACTTGAACTTGAACTACTGTGGCTCAGATTCCTGTGCATGGCCTTCTGCTGTGGTCTTCTGTTTTTGTAGCCCATCCACTTCAAGGTTTAACGTGTTGTTTATTCTGAGATGCTTTTCTGCTCGCCACAGTTGTAAAGAGTGGTTATTTGCATTACTGTAGCCCTCCGGTCAGCTCGAACCAGTCTGTTGATTTTCTTCTGACTTCTCTCATCAACAAGGCATTTCCAGCCACAGAACTGACACTCACCGTTCTGTGGAAGCTCTAGAGACTGTTGATCCCAAGAGATGAATAGTTTCTGAAATACTTAAATTAGTCTGAGGTCACATTTTTCCTCATTCTAATGTTTGATGTAAACATTACCTGAATCTCTTGACCTATAACAACACGATTTTATGCATTGCACCTTGATGTGTGTATATCTATAATTAATTTGCACCTCTAGTTTCTGTTCTTAACCCACTGTCATGAGCAAGGTGCTAAGCTCAAGTATTGTCACATGCGGCTGTTTATACTGCTGTGATTTTTCTGTCTTGTCCCTATTGCACGGTGTCTTTCTCTTCTGGACATTTGTGCATATTATGGGCTTTATTTTCAGGACTGAGCGAGTCAGTGATGAATTTGTGACATTTCTGTCATGTCAGCATGTCTGAGCCAGTGGTTTGTCCTTTTTGGAGGTCACTGATTCCATCTGGTTGTGGTTCTCTCTTAGCTTGTCACAATCTAGTACAGGTAAGCTAATTTGCACAGAGATTTGGAAGACAGATAGTTCACGTCCTTGAGATTTTTATTCCAATTTCCAAAGTTATTTACAGATCTATCCAGTAAACAATTCGTATTAATGAAAAGAAGTGTGACAGATGTCTTTGGCTCTGATTCAAGATCCAAGTTGGCCCATTTACAGTTCTAAAATTGTTTTCCTGTCTCCTCCAGGATGAAACAGGCTTTACAATGTCTGTTCTCCCAAAACATTTTGTCCATCCACTGATAGAACAATCTGGAAACTGAGGTCCATGACGTTTTACCCATCATGCATGTCTCCTATAATTAACCACTATGACTCTTAGCATGGTGCTGAACTACTTTTGTTCAAAACGTTTTCTGCCAAAATTCCTGCAACTTAAATAGGAAAAGGTCTTAACAGACCAACACTAACACAAATACATCATCTTTGTTATATACTAACAACCAATTTGCTGTCCTCTCTTTTTCTTCTAATATAGTCACCTTACATCACTTGCTGACTCACTCAATGCGTATTTATAGATATCTTTTACACCTACCTCTCCTCCTAAACACTAACTAGTGAACACTAACTAGCACGCACACATTAACCCACCTTCATGCAAAATAGTGCAGCAGCAGACATTAAAATGGATTCCCCCTTATATGGAATAAAGCAAAAGAGAAACAGGAAATGGGTTACGATTCCTATTGTTGGAGTTGTTACTTATTCAGAGACTTTCTCTTTTTTCTCTCTATTCCTTATTTTTTCTTTTTGTCCCCCTCATTCTTTCTCTCTGTCAATAATTCTTTTTTATATTTATTTTCTATCTCTCTATTCCTCCCTGTCTGCATTTCTCGATATATCCGTGTGTCCTCCTTGCATTTCTCTCTCATGCCTCTGTTGCCTCTTTCTTTTTCCTCTATTTCTATCTCTCATGTTTCTCTGTATTACTCGCTCTTTTTTATTTCTATTTCTATTTATCTACTTCTTTGTCTGTTTCTCTCTGTCTGTCTTGCTCATTCTGCTATATTCCTCATTCCATTTCTTTATTCATCTTTGCATCTTTTTGTTTTGCTGTGTCTCTGTTTCTGTTTCATTTCATTTGATTTCTATTTCACTCTCTGTTACTGTATTTCTCTTTCTATCTCTTTGTCATTCTGTCTCTTTCTCCATCTGTATTTTTATCCATCTCTATTCCTCTTTCCCACATATTTCTATTTCTCAAATTCTTTCTCTCTCTCTCTCTCTCTCTCTCTCTCTGTCTGTCTATCTCTCAATTCTTTGTCAATATTTCCTTTCCCCTCTCTTTCTTCATCTATATTTATATCCATCTCTATTTCTCTTTCTCTATTTGTCTCTCTCTTTCTTTTTTCTCTCCATCTTAAATCTCTGTAACTACTCTCTTTATTCCCCTCTCTGTTAATATCAATCTTTATTTCTCTTTCTTATGTCTTTCTATTTCTCTTTCTGTTTCTCTCTGTTTTCCATTGTTTTTCTTTCTCTATTTCTCTCTCTGTCTCTTTTTACGCCACCTTAATTCTCTGTCACAATTTCCTTTCTCTTTATAACCATCTCTGTATTTCTCTTTCTATTTATCTCTGTCTCTATTTTTTCCCACATCTTTCTATTTCTCTCTCTCTGTCTCTTTTTTATCTTTATCATTAAATCATTGTCACCATTTCTTTTTCTCTCTGTCATGGTCTCTCTTCGTGTACTTCTTTATGCCTTTCTCTGTTTATTTCTTTCTCCATCTATTTCTCCCTATCTCTATCTCTTTGCCTCTATTTATCTCTGTCTCTCTCTTTCTCTTTGTCTCTGTATTTCTCTTTTTATCTAATCCTCTCTCTCTGTCTCTTTCTCCGCTCTGACCTTTTCCATACACTCAGGTCACTATATCTGTGGATGGGCTGCTGACGACCACAGGTTACACCCAGGAGGACTACACCATGCTGGGTTCAGATGACTTCTTCTATGTGGGAGGCAGTCCAAACACGGCTGACCTACCCGGCTCTCCGGTCAGCAACAACTTCATGGGCTGCCTCAAAGACGTGAGTACAGCCTCGGCGTCAGTCAGCAAACCTACTGTCAAGTGACTGCAGTAATAACCAATAATCATGCTGAAATGATATAATCATACTGTAATGTACAGTCAGGTCCACAAGTATTTGGACACTGACACAATTTTCATAATGTTGCCTCTGTACCCCACCACAATGGATTTGAAATGAAGCGATCAAGATGTGATTGAAGTGTCAATTTCAGCTTTAGTTCAAGGGATTTAACAAAAATATTGCATTAACCGTTTATGAACTCCAGCCATTTTTTGCAGAGTCCCTCCATTTTCACAGGCTTAAAAGTAATTGGACATCAGTAACTGGAACAGTAACCAGGTGTGGCCTGTTTCCTTGATATTCCATGACAAATTAAAGAGTTAAAAGATCTGGAGTTAATTCCAATTGAGCTCACACTGTGTGGTCCAAGGAAGTGTTGATGCAAGTGAAAGAGGCCATCATTAGACTGAGAAAACAAAACAGACCTATCAGAGAGATAGCAGAAACTTTAGGAGTGGCCAAATCAGTGATTTGGTACAGTCTTAAAAAGAAGGTATGGAAGACCACAGTCTCTCTGTCTCTCTCTAATAATTCAATTCAACAAGCTTTATTGGCATGACTGTATACATGTACAGTATTGCCAAAGCATTACAGGAACTAGAAGAACTGGTATTAACAACAAACAAATTAGTTATAACATGGAGAATAGAAAGTAAGTATTAATACAAATATTTGCAATCTTAAAGAAGTAAACAAAATAAATGAATAAATAAAAAACAGAAGACAAACAGGGCTGTGTGTGTTTGGGTGGGCTTTCTCTAATAACTATTTATTATAATTCATTCAAATAAATGTAATCTTATCGCAATACTTTATATCTAATTATGATTTAGAGTGGGCAGAATTCTAGATCTAACATATGTAAAATAAATGATGAAAAATAACCATTATTTTTATCCTTTCTGTCAAATTTTTCACAAACATCAGTGACAGCTTTAACTTGTCAATGCTGACAAGTGATCATGGTATAAGCAGGATAATCCACGGCTAGGTGTGCATTACATGATTTTAATACACTCCGCGGAGGCAACCACCCTCTGCTTCGGTTCTTTGCCTCCGTGTCGTGCGTTAGCCATGCACAGCCATGGATTATATCCTTATATATTGTGGGCATATCACCCAGGCCTACTTTAACAGTACTAAATGTGTGGATAAATCTGGCCTCATTTAAACAGCTTGTTCCTCTTTTAACTTTGGCCCTGAAACTTAGCCAGCTGGTCTGCGCCTCATTACGGAAGAGTGAGTCGAGGAAGCATATGTGAGAAAGACAGCGATTTGGAAAGTGTCTAAACTCCAGGCCATAAAGGATAATACTCAACAAGCTTACACTGATAAGCTTAGTATTTCACCTCCCATCCATCCTTACCCTCTGTTCCTTTATCTGCCCTTTTCCCATTTTCCTTCGTTCCGAGCACAATTTGTCTGCTCCCGAGCGTGTCCCTTATTTATGTCATGTCCATACCGTTGAAGTTTCAGCTTTACTTTCCTGACAGCCAAATTAAAAATTGATTTCCTCTGGAGATTCCAGTTTGACTGGGCTGAGCTCTTCGTCTCTGTCTCGTTGACCCCCAGGCTGTATTAATCACTCCTCAATTCTAACCACTCAACCATAAAGCCCATACTATAGCCCTGTTTATCCCCAGCCATATAAGCAGAGCCTCAGCACACATAAAGACATTAACACTTTTTTATTACACTGGAAGTCTACAAACAGGTAAAAAATACAAGCGTGCAGTTGAAGGACTGGATAACTATTAGTACCCTTTAAAAATGGGAAAAAATAAGTATCAGTAAGTGATATTTTGAGCTTAAAGATATGGATAACATGCAGTGAATGACAGCGGGACATAGGTGCATAAACCCAACATGTTTTATTAAGGGAAATCCAAGAATCATAGTCACAGTCTATAGCATGAGATCAAAACATAGACAGGCCACAATAAATAAGGAATAACACACGTCAGACTGTGCAGTTATTAATTTTGTATAATCATGTGGTCTGGAGTGTTGTATTCCACTTATAACACAGCTATTTGCCAACGATTACCCTGTTAATCAGTGAATGATAAGTCACATGTCTTAACAGTTTAGAGTTAGATTTAATGTTGTGGAACATCCGCAAGAAAGATTTTTCTCCTTCTATCTCTCTCTCAATAATGCAGCTTATCATTTTATCGAAAAAACAGAAAGCATAAACTCCTATGTCCTGAACTCCTTCCTGTGCTGGAAAAGTGCTACCACACAAGACTTCTTCCATAAATCATAAATAAATGTCTCTTAACAAAAAGCCTCACCACATAAATCATTATACGTTTTTCTTTGTTAACACATTTTTTTAAAACAATTGTTTCTTATTAGTTTTAGATCCCTGTGCATGAGCAGTTACTATAGAAAAAATCACATGCAGTAATACAATAATAATGTACACCTTCTGAACAATGAGATTCAGGTAATCCATGTGAAAATGCAACCTAGAGACAGGGAAGACGAGAACAAGGCTCAGGGCTTAACACAGAACAGGTCAACACCATTGAGTACAAACAAGAGCACATAGTAAATGTAAACAAAAACATACAACATGAACTTAAAACAGAATGGCATGAAAGCATTTGTTGTGCTCAGAACCAGACCATGCTCTGAGAGGAGCTATTTTTTTTTTTTTTTTTAATGTTTCAAACATTTTCCAATACAGTTTAAAAATGATTGGCACCCTTAGAATTAATATCTGGTGAAGTCTCCTCTGAAGAGTTTAACAGCATTGCTTCCCTCCCTGTAATGTCTAACATGCTACAGACATTTGGACATTCTCCATTAGTCTTAGATTAAAATTCTTTGGAATAGGGTTCAGATCCAGAAACTAATGAGCCCAGTGCATGACATTACTTTTGTGTTCCAGCAACCATTTTTTAGATGATTTAGATGGATGTTTGTGGTCATTATCTTGTTGAAAGATCCATCATAACCTTGTGACAGTGACAACCAGATTTTTTTTTTTTTTGAGAATTAACAGTATCAATTTTGCAACAGTCCATGGTTCTGAAAAGTGTCAATCATTCTTGAGTTGTTTATTTTTAAGCCCCTAACACAGTTTGGCTGATTGGTTTAGGCTGTGTCCATTCGGGATTGGCAGCTTTAACATGGCTTTTAAGACACAGACGAGTTGCCGGGCTTTGTGAAGCCACCGCTTGTAATTGCATTTTCTCATGTTCTCTCTCCTTGAGCTGGCACCTTTTATTTGGCTCCTACGTCTGCTTTTATTCTTCTGTCACGGGCACTGACAGGTAATGTGGCTAGCTTGTGTTATTTTCAGAGACACTCAAGTTCACACCCCGCAACAAAACGTCAGTCTTCATCTTAGAACAGAGGCTGGTGTGAAAATGAAAAGCATGTTATTCTTTAACAGGCTGAGGCTTTTTCTCTCACCTGGCCAAAGAAATAGGACATAGACCTGAGAGAAACATCACTGACGCCACCGCTAGCATGCATCTCATAGTGGGACAGATCCAGGACCCACATGAGAAGTATAATCTTAAATGTGGACCTAGGATTGTTTCATATTCTTACATTTGTTTAATGACAACTCTTTTTTAAATAATACACAGAGGGGATGGAGTATATCTTAGTCGTTCACTACAAAGTTTATTTTTTGTGTTCATTTTGTTTCAGTTTTGTTTACATGAATGTTCCAAAATTTGTAAAAGTTTCCAGCAGTCTCAAGTCTTAACAAGTTGACACAGAATATCTTTTGTAAGTGTTTACAGTTAAAAAATAAGTAAATAAATGAATCCACCCACTCCGCAAACATTTTTACTCACTTGCCCATATGTATCGAAAACGTAAAAACAAACATATCACAGGTTAATATGCTGGTTTCAGGCTAGCTAGAAAGAACACTTTCTAGCTTATAAAATATTTTTTACACTTTTTTTTTGGACATCACTCTGAAGGTTTTGTAATCAAACAGTATATATAAAGCATGGGCGTTTCTAGGATTTGAAAACATCCAGGACTTGTAAGTGAGTCGGTTGTATATTTATAGGGGTATTTATTTTTACTTTTTAACATCTAAAAGCACATGCCAGACAGAACACATAACTGTACGTTGACAATTTACAACATACATAGTGTACATCTCAGTGACATTACATTTGTTCGCTAATTGAGAGCATATTTGTACAGCATAATTTTTTTGTGATCATCTGCTACTTTCAGCCATCCTTGAGTATACTATTGATTTATTTAATTTCCACACTCTTCCCATGTGAAAAGAAGATTCAGCCTTTTTTAGCATGTTGTTTAGCTGAAACCATATGACTGTCTACAGTCAGCAACCAAAGTGATTCAAAATGATGTTGTACTGACGTATTCCCAATTAGAAAAAAAGCTACATGAGATGAGACATAGCTGCTGTTGCTGAGTCATTATTTTCACAGCTTGTGCCAGCTATGGCTAAATGTATGTGTGCTGTCTAGGCATTTTCAAGCATTTTTGATCACTATTCAGAACTTAAAGAAAACCTGGTCTTATTCATTTATGGCATTAATTTAGGTCATCCTTTATTACTTTTGTTCATGTTTTATCCAGTCCCTGAGAGTCACTAACATCTGTCCAGTAACTTGATTGTAAACAGAATTTAGTAAATATTGTGATATAAAAAGTTTGGCTATTGTCCACCACATTGTATAGTTCATAACACATTATAAGCAAGGAGAACAATGACCCTATGATGTGCCTATCCAGCTCAGCTAGCTTCTTCATACAGTATTCATTGCCAGAGTTCTTTTACTGAAGAAACCATAAGGTGTTCAATGACAATAAAACAGGATCCATTGCCGGGGAGGAAATCCTGCTTTGTATTCTTGTGCAGATGTGGCTGCTATGTTTATGTAATTTACTCATGCGTGTGGGCACTTAAGGAGGAACTGAGTGTTTACTGAGAGTGAACACCGGCCCTTCAGGCATATATTAGCCAAAATTTGTCTTTAACATTGGGTAGCCTGCTACAAAATATCTACATCCTGTCAGTATGGATGCACCTAGACTGTAAATAGGACTCTCTTTTGCTGTCCCATTTTTTCTCCTCCAGGTGGTCTATACCAATAACGACTTTAGGCTGGAGCTCTCTCGGCTGGCTGAATTGCGAGACCCCAAAGTGGACCTACACGGTGAACTGACCTTCCGCTGTGAGGATGTGGCTGCCCTTGATCCTATCAGCTTCGATACATCTGCTGCCTACGTCAGCCTCCCTCACTGGACCGGCAAGAAAACTGGATCAATCTCCTTTGACTTCCGCACCACAGAATCCAGTGGCCTTCTGCTGTTCAGCCATGGGCACATGCAAGGTTCACGTGAGCACCGACCCAGGGTTGACTTTTTTGCCATGGAACTGCTGGACGGCTTCTTGTACCTCCTCATGGACATGGGCTCAGGCAGCATTAAGTTAAAGGCCAGCAACAAGAAGGTGAACGACGGCGAGTGGTGTCATGTGGACTTCCAGCGAGAGGGACGCAAAGGTAAGACGCAACACTGGATACAGAGAAAGCAACCTGCAGCTCAGTAATGAACTGAACATTTCTAGATGTAGTATGACTACATAATTATGGCTAAAATGATTATTAATCACATTTATTCAGGTTTCTGGAATACCCAGGGTCAAAAAACAGTTGTACTTCTTTTTGCTCTGGACTGTCAGGGCAGTTTTCTTAGAAGCTAGTATAGTATTCTTGTTTGCTTCAATAGCAATAGCATACCCATCACCTTGTGACTGTGACCCCACATGGTTAGCCTATAATAGGTCCCCATAACAGCATGCTCATACTCTTTACCATTCTCTTCTTGTCGAGGAGTAGAGGAAGTGGATTCAAGAAGCTGAGTATAGCGCCCTAATCCTCGGATTTTTGCTAATCTTTTTATTGCTGTTGTTAAATCTGCACTGTCAGATAGAGAGTGTTGATGCATGCTGTGGATGACGGTAATTGTAATATTTGACTTATTACAATTTCTGCCATAATCGACTGTATCACGGAACAAGACATGTGGCCTATTGTTTGAGTTGGCCTTTAGCAGCATCGGTGCTGCAGGCTCAGGGTAACTAATCTTATTACCCTAAGAAGTCTATAAACTTAACTTGAGTCTGTTCAGTGAATTGGATTAATTGATTGGGTTCAGTTAAATGATTTGTTCAGGCTCAAATATGCAGCCGGTTCATGCAGCCAACACTACTGTTGCACGTACTGAAACACTGGATATCTCCAGATGGGATTGAAAGTATCACTGAAGTGCATGACAGTGTCCAATACTGATTTGCTCCCTGAGATTTGCTATTCCTGCAAATCTGGGTTTCAGAAACCCCAACAGTGGCTGGATCACCACACAGCCCAGACCAATAAAAATGGTTAGTGTCGGATCAGAGTGTGACCAGCCATCCAGGGCATGTTTAATCAAAAGTACTATCACATCATACAAAGCACTGTTGACCACCAAGGCATGTGACCCTCACCAACTATCTATAATGACTGTATTTGTAGTCACTACTACAGAAAAGACAATAGAGATATGTAAATTGGCCAGTATCCATTGACAGGTACTTTTCAAGATATGGGAGAGAGTCCACCTCATACTGGAACTAAGAAGCCTAAATGTCCTCTTAATCCAACTCCCATTCCGTCCACTATGCATATCCGATGTAATGCCAGTGAACAGTGAACAAGCATGATAGGTTGTGACCATAGATCTGAAATTCCAAGCATTTCCATTGCTGTGGTACACAGCAAATTAGTGGAGTGATGTATCCTTTTCTTTGGGTTATCCTTGGCACCAAATGTGTGGGTGTCACCTGCAACAGAGTAAAAGACCCCATTATACTGGCCAATTTGCCAATAGTCAGATATCTTGTAAGTGCCCATGCTCTATCTTTATGTTCGCTTTTTATGCTAGTTTTTTTGCAGGCAAGTGGAAGGTTTTCCCACTATGAGAAAAACACTGGGCATAAACCTCATATCTTATACCATGAACAGTGTTTTGGAGTTAGAAATATCTCTCTTTGGGTCTACCCTAAAGGTGAACATGGGACAGACAGTTTGCTACTGTGTGCACATAAACTACTCAAATCTTTTCATAAATGTGTGGAAATGTATCTGAGTCTCACATGAAACAGTGATCCCACAGTCGGATCTGGATCACTGGATGAACCAGTGCAAGATGGGGCTAAAATATAAGACTTGTAATTACTTTTTTTTTTTGGCCCTCGCTATGGCCAAATGAATCTGTGAATTGAATTTGTTATCAGTCACATGCAGTGTCTGCATTGGGGACCAGAATTCAAACATGTCACACTGTGACTGAACCTAGGATTCCTCCCAAAGATACTAATGGTGTGATATTTTTAAATACCTATCAAACCTGTCTGCTCTTGCAAATGAGAATGTTCCCAGACTAGCCCTGTGTCCAGTAAGGGCTCTCAAGCGTTATGTGAAAGTGATGGCCAGCTGGTGGGCCAACTGTTTGTGCTTTGGGGAGCACCATAATGAGCCTTCCCTGTTTAACCCATTGGTTAAAGGAAGGGGTTGTGCATGCATACTTGAACACAGGTCAAAAGGTGCCTTCTTCTATTAAATGCCATTCAGCTTGTAGTATGGATAACTCCTGGGAGGCACTTGTGCATATATGCATAGCGGCAACATGGAGCTCACCGTCTCAATTTGCCATATTGTACAGACTGACTGTTGCTTCATTGTAGCCGATGTGCTCTGTATTTTTGGGTGATCCTCAAACTCAATAGTATACATCCCCAAGATGATTCTTGTCCTCAATATCAGAATGAGCATGTGAGTGATTTTTATCCACAGTTGACTATTAGCAATTGTTAATCTCAATAAAGGTATAATAATGGTATAATAAAAGGTATAATAATGGTATTGGAAGTATTTATGAGTGCTGTTTGTTGTGGTCTGATGAGATATGCCAAGTGCATTACAAACCTTTGTGATGACTTTTGGTATATGACCTCCACTAGTAGCAAGCTGCTCTGGTGGTCTGGAAAGACAGGAAGTAGAACGGAGGGTTATGCACATGGTTCTACAACTGGCTGGCCACCTGGGTCACTCATGTTGATGAGAATGGCCAGGTGATAAATGGGACATAGTGGGACCCTTTTTAGGCAGGCCACGTGGGCCATGGTCATGGTTATGAAGTGACACCTTTTCTGCTGGTATTTGGCAAGGAAAAAAGAAAACGCCACTAGTTCTGAAGGAAACCGTCTTGGCTGAAAGTGTCCAGAGGACAAGCATTACAGGAACTTTTATAGGCAACCTATGTGGGGGCATGGTCATTGTCATGAGGTAACAACTTTTCTATTGGTACTCGGCAAGGAAACATGCAAACAGGAAACTCCACTAGTTCTGAAAGAAACTGTCCTGGCAGTAGGGAGTTCAGTGCAAAAGGAAGTACAGTGCAAGGTTGTTACAGAGGTTCTAAAACTGAGTGAAGGACCACCAGGCCACCTGGGTCACTTGGTTTGATAAAATTGGCCGGTGGACGAGTATTAAGTAGCTGTACTTTTTATAGGCTGCCCATATGTGGTCACGGTCATGGTCACATGGTGATGATTTTTCTGTTGGTACTCAGTAAGGAAATGGGTAAACCTGAAAACTCCACTAAGAACGTAACCATCCTGGCATTCCTCCATGGTTACATACATAACCTTCCACTTTCACATTTGACCAAACTTACCAAACTGTTAGTGGAAAAAAGTGAAAATGCATGCATTATCCACCGATTAATCCATTTCTAATGCTTCTCTTCCTCTAGACTTAGCCTCAGACGGTCCACCCACGAACTGTCTGATGTATACATAATGCATTTATATTGCATTTATATTACATTTTTACATTTTGTCATTTGGCTGACTCTTTTATTGAGAATGACTTGCAAAAAGAGCCCACACCTGAAGGCATAATTATGAAAAGTACTTGATGAAGTTCACAACCTAAAAGACTCTAGTTCAGCTAATGCTGGTTCATGCAAGTTCTAGAGTGGTCTAGTCTGCAGCTAAAAAGCACAAATTCATAATCTAAGTGAGGACTTAACTAAGTGCACAAACTTTACAAAGAAGTTTAAAAAAGCACATAGTAATACATAGAGAATAGAATAAAAACAGTGTAGACAAATAGTGTTCTCCTAAATACTGTCTGATAAATACTTTATAGATACTTGCAAAAGGTCTCAGACACTTACATGGGAACAACTATCAGAACCAGGTACAGTGTTTCCATGTCTGTGCACTTCAGTGTACCAGTTACTATCAATCTAATGGGGAAGCAAATTTTTAGACGCCATGGAAATGAGCTTTTTGGAGAAAAATCTAGTCACTGGATTGAAACACATTTGTAACAGGATTCCGTGTTTAAGGGTGTCCATAGAGCCTGAATACTTGAGTATGTATCCAAGATCAATTCTGGGTTTGTTTTCACACCGACAAATTCCTTCCACTCTGTGGATCGATTGTGCAGTTTTATATGTCACTTCTGCTATGGAAGTCTTTTATAAATAGGAGATGATAGGTACACACTTTTATTGTTCTTATTAATGCTTATTAAGCTGATATACTGTATTATTTATTTAATTAGTGTTTCTATTGATTGACACTGATGAAGAGGCTAAGTTAAGACATTCAGTCGAAGCTGATCGCTTATATGCAAAATAAATCCAGCATTTTTATTTTTAAGGATAGTATAGTAAGTTTGTGGGTTTTCTTTTTATTGCTTGTTATTCCATGCCTAGCCGTGGCTCGGTTGAAAGGAACCACGGATCACAGTACAGTGGGAGTGACAGGTTTTCCTTAAACATCAGTCTGAAATTACTTTATATGAATTAAAGGCCTTAAATGAATGAACTTGTCTTCTAATTGAATTTCCAAGGACTTGGATTTTAGACTTTTTTGGCTACTTATACCCTGGTGTCTTTAACTGTTTATATTTTAATCTGTGATTGACTCTGGAAAACATTTAATATCATAATACAAACACTGACTAATACAGGGTCACTCACAGCTATCACTCTTAGCTACCAAATGCTTATCTAGTTTAAACAAATACAGTGTCGATGTGGAGAAACAAAATGTCCACCAGCCATAGTCAGAGAACAGGAATACTGGTTAAACCTACTGGTTAAACTTACTGGTTAAAATGGTTAAAACCAGAGTCCATCAGAGGTTATGAAACCCAGGGATCATAAAGTTTCAACTTGCATTTAAAAACCTGTGGTAAAATATATCTTGCCTAGTCATCATACTTAGAATTAATAGACAATAAAGATGCTCCTATTTGAAAATGCACGTGGTGAAAGAGGCTACTCTTCAAATCTCCAGTGATCATAAGGATCATAAGGATATTGATATAGTGCCAAAGGACAGCACCTGATAATGTCCCTAATTCACAACAGAGGATGTGAATTATTTGAAATTTTTACATACCACACCTCAATGTTATCTAATGCTAGATTTGGCAAACCTAGGTTACACTCTCTCACGTCCGTCTTGTCTCATTGCTCCTTGCTTCTTCCTCCAGGCTCCATCTCAGTGAACGGTCGCAGCATGCCCTTCTCCACCAACGAAGGCAGTGAGATCCTGGACCTGGATGGTGAGATGTACCTTGGTGGTCTCCCTGAGGAAAGCAAGGCTCTTCCTCTGCCCCCTGAGGTGTGGACAGCATCTCTGCGGTTGGGCTTCGTGGGCTGCACGCGGGACATGTTTGTGGACGGTCGGAGCCGGGACCTGCGGCGTCTGGCCGAGCTGCAGAGCGCGGCAGGCGTCAGTGTCTCCTGCACACGTGAGACCCACCGGCGCTGCAGCACCGAGCCCTGTTCCCATGGCGGCCATTGCCACGAAGGTTGGAACCGCCACATATGCGACTGCACCGGCACCGGATACCTGGGGCCCAACTGTGAAACCGGTGAGGGTGGAGAGGCTTTAATGTGAAGGGTATAGAGAAGAGGGGGATTTGGAGCATTGTACTGCATTGTACTGTTTGTGATCTGAGCAGAAATGAGTAATGCCACATGAGCCACAAAGCTTACAGAAATGGAATCTTATTCACAGTGACACAAATTCACTTTGCCCTTTGTTTGTGTTCTGGTACTGCTGTGGAATTTCAGACTCCCTTCTGCCATCTGTTGTCTGTAAGTGGAATATCAATGAGAGAAGCCCATCATTAATGGCTGTCTAATGGAGACCAAATGTCTAAATTAGTGGGATCAAATGTCAGTCCTGTTGTTATGAAATAAGGTCATAGTTAACTTAAATTTAGTCTGAATGAAAAATACATTTTCATTTCATTATTAGCTGGACTGTTCAAATTACAGCATAAGTCTGATTTTTTTGGATTATTAGTCTGATTTCTTCAGACATTTTGAGGACATTATAAAATAAAGATAAAATAATAAATAGTACAATTATATATTGGAGGTGGGGAGGGTGTTCATAGTAAAGCATCCTTATAATTAGTGTAAAATTCATTACATTAATTAGCAGATAACACAGAGCTCCTTGCAAAGAACAGCTAAGGTTTAAAGACTGTATTTTGTTACTTAATGACTTATTGCTGTGATTTTGTTAATTTGTTTTGGGAGAAGCCATTTTTATTCTCAGATGCTGTTCTTGTGTCTGCACTAACAAAAATCTGCCAGCATACAACTAACAGAATTTTTTGATCTATAACATATTGAAAAAAAACTGTAGCTGCTAAAGAAGAACTATACTGTTGATTCATCATGGAACAACAGTGCATGCATGGAACAACAAAAAACAGAACAAAATGGCTAACAAGGCGATGTGCTTTAAAGTGTTCTTATATGACTGAACATTGCACAGCGAGACAGAAGTCATATTTGCTGTAAGTTCTGTCAGCCAGCTGGTTGTTTCTACTTGTGACAATCTCACCCTCATCTCTGCATGTTCCTATTTCCATTATATTAACGCACATATGAAGAATATTTCAGGTAATCATATGAAAATGATACACTTCTATTTTAACCAGTGTTTAAAACCTGATTAGCTCAGTGAGTGGGATGCA
>CM040989.1:5635658-5679077 GCA_022985145.1 Pangasius djambal | reverse complement strand
GGGGGGGGGGGGGTTATGCTATAGAAACATAATCCAAAATACACTGAATTACACCCACACTGTGTTTTAATTGTGAATAATCAGAAATCAAACATAATAAGTAAGTGTTTTGTGTTTCTCCTCTGCAGAGTCCACAGTGCTAAGTTACGATGGCAGCATGTTTCTGAAGGTGCTTATGCCTCGCGCCATGCACACGGAAGCCGAGGATGTCTCGCTGCGCTTCATGTCCCAGAGGGCTTACGGTTTGCTCATGGCCACCACCTCCTCAGAGTCAGCCGACACCCTGCGCCTGGAGCTGGACGGAGGAAAAGTCAAACTCACCGTCAACTTAGGTAACCTTTGACCTCTGACCCTGGCATTGCCTGCTCTCTGGACAATGTCCAAAGGCATTAACAGTGCTGAGAGTAGAGTCAGCAGGTGGCACTGTTCGTCATCACATGGGGTTCTGTAGTTCCCAAAAATCATTATTCATCTCTTCTCTTCTCTTACCCTGTTTTCTTTTCTCTTCTCTTCTCTTCTCCTCTTTTCTCAGCATAGTTTTCACTCCATCTCTGCAGCCTTCAATGGCTATTGTGTCTGCAGCTCTGGAGCGGACAGCCGGGAGACCAGCTCACTTACATGATTTAATGTAGTGGATAATAATGAAATCCAGTGGTGTTATTTTAAGTCCCCCCTTGACACCTTCCCCACCCCCCTTGCCCCAAACCCCACTGTCCCACGAGATGTGACTGATGCTGTTGCTGCTCGCTGCATCTCTATACACAGTCAGTGGAAGTGCATGGAAGTTTAGTGAGATGCGCTGAGATCTCAGACTTCCTATCCATTCGGCTATATGCACAGTGTAATTAATCACACTTCAATGCACATTCATAAATAACATTCTGGCCCTGTCACCTCTCATATAAATATCTTATTCAGTGTAGCATATCCCAGTTAGGCTCTTATTCTGATTACCCAAACCTAGGGGAAAATAGATTGCATATGCCTTCAATAAGCCAAAAATGGAAAGCATGAAAACATCTTAAATATTTGATGCAGCTCCAGCGTTTGTGTGAATTTGTGGCATGTGGCAGAGGGTTGAAATGTAGATGACATGCATCGCTCAGCCTCGGGCTGGAAATTGCGATGTCCCAATTAGAGGATTTATGCTCCACTTCATACAGACCTGCCACTGTTTTCTACCATATAACATAGTGATTTGTAAAAAAGAACGATTGTTTGGAAGAGTAAAGTCACATTAGGACACAAAAATACCTTCACAAATGTATAATTTCATTACTCCAGCCTTTTTTTTCAGACCCATCTATAAAATATACGGATTACCATGGACAAGATTTTGACACATTTCCCCTTACTAAGAAAAATAAAAAATAAAACCTGCTTATTTGACTGATTTTAATGGAAGCCAGTTTTTAGGGCATCGATAAACATTTAGTTGGACGAAACTAGAGTTATATGGTTTTATGGCATATTTTAAACATTTATTGACAGAATTCAACAAGTACCCTTAGTGAAGCTTTCACATAAAGAATTAGCGGGAGTGCCTTTTGTGCAGATATGAAAAAAAAATTCTGTAACAATAACAACGCTCTTACCAATCCTAGCTAGTATTGGCTGACTAACTAGCCTAGCTTGCTATCTAGATTTATTATTATATGTAATATAGATGAAAAAAGCTTTGGAGGTAGAAGATAAATTGGGACATCACATTGGGCATAAATAATTTTCAAATCAAAATGTCAACATTAACAAGATTAATTTTCACCAGCACTTTGTCCTATATATTTGTTTTTCTCACTTGCCCCCAACTTGAGATCTGATTGGTCAAGAGGTTAAAAAAAATTGTTTGACGTCACTCTGCTCTTTTCTGAAAAAGTTTTCAAGTTTGTGACCAAAAAAAGGCAACAGCGCATTTCACCCTCCTTGAGACTATTTCTCGTAGGATAACACGTAAAACAGGGTTGAAACAGGGTTAAAAAGGGTCTCAGTACAGGAAAATGTGTCGAGATTTTTGTTCATGGTAATCTCAGAAATGCTACAAATGGGATGGATAGAGATTAGTGTTTGAACACTTGGGTATTCTCTTGTTCACTGTATTTATAAGTCTGACATTCAGCTCACCATTTTAGCTGGAATAATAGGGATCCTACCTAGAGTGAGAGTCATTATGGAAAACAAATTGTGTGTGAGTGTGTGTGTGTGTGTGTGTGAGAGAGAGAGAGTGGGTGGGTTTGTGTGTGTCAGGTCAGTGATGCTGGTCCCTGGCTGTCTGTGCTCACTCTTCTGTAGTGGTTGACAGCTGGAGAGCTCACCACAGCCAAAAGTGCTTTCACTATTTATATGAATCTATACTACTGCGTTTATGAAAATACCAAAAAACCTGTTTCCTGTAACTTATCTTTCCTCAAAGGATTTCAGCAGTAAGGGGGCATTTACGGACTGACTGATTCTTGCTCCTTCTTCTCAGACTACTGCACTATATAACATTATGTAGCTAACTAAATTTTTCTACTAAATTCTCTCACATGAGAAAAGCAGAGCAGGAAAGATTAATTGGTTAAGCCAGCGTTGTTGCACTTGGCTGTTGGTGCAGGCTGCCCCTTTCTTCCCCTTTGGCTCCACCCACTCCAGGAGACTCCGAACGGACAGAGCGGTCGTCTCGCCAAGTAACTTCTGCTGTTCACCTGAGCTCGTGCACATTAAGCCTGTCGAAGGAGTGCATTAATGCACACATACGCTGAGTTACCAGTAATATTGAATAGTGAAATAGTGAAAAGGAACCATCACAGGACCATCACTGACCAGATATTATTTGGCTGTTGTGTCTATTTTCTAATTTTTAGCATCAATTGATTATTGCCAGAACAGTGTGTGTTCTAAGAGTGTGTTAGCACAATTGCTGTTTTTTTTTTTTTTATCCTTGTTATCACTGCCAGGTTGAGAAACAGTTCGCTAATCAAATATATCCAACCACCGTCTGCACAAAAAAGAGTTATGTTCTGTTTTTTATGAGTGTGTAATAAAGTGGCAAATAGCCCACACTGCTGCACATGATACACTCATAGCAGCAGTACACACTCATCAGTGTAACTGCTGTGCTGAGCAAGTTTTTTTTTTTTTTAAGTTTTGTAAGCCAAACCGAACAAAAAATACCTGCTTTATCAAAAATTACAGATTTACAAAATTTTTGTAATGCTGATTTTCTTCATATTCATGTATGTATTCTAATAAACAAAGTTGATTTACATTTAGTGATGCCCACAAAACTCACAGAGAGATGAAGATGACAAAGTGACAGCTAAATGACAAACAGGAACCAAAAGAGTGCATCCTAAGGGCGGCATGCATTATATCATCCAGTAATGCAGCTCAGCCACTGTAGAGTGCCAGTTACCACAGACACACACTTACTCATCCTCCTTTTATACAGTGCCATTTCTGTTGCCTAACTGAATAGCTAGTATTATTTGTCTTAATTTATGGATTTATTTTGGATTGCTTTCTTTCAAGTCATTAATAGGAAATGACTACGTTTGAAAAATATAAGTGAAATAAATAAGAGATTTAAACCTGAGAACGTAATCTGTATTAAAAAAAATTCAGCAACTCGTTGGCAGTTATATGCTGATCAGTCATTGTTCACATTAGTGAGAGTCATTATATGCAAATTTACACAAAGTCAGGTGTTCTCATAGGATACAAACGTTTTTCCGAACTAACTGGACACCACATTTTTTGTGTAAATACTCCTGCAAGAAATTTGCAAATACATTTTTTTCAAATCCAGCTTGATAAATGAGTCCTGTTGCTCAGTAATTGTATACCTACAGAGTGTACACCTATATAGTACGTTTGCCAGATGAAATGTCTGCAAGGTAAGTGTACCTAAAAAACTGGTGACTTGCTGTGAATTAGCTTGTGAGACGTGTTCAGGTGTCACAAGCAGAAAGTCACATGGTGAGGACGAAGTGGACTTTCTGAGCTCCCGTGTCCGTGGGTGTGGAGCTGTGTGAAAGGGGCAGTGTTGACTCTCGGCTTGTCCCCGGATGGTGTGCTTCATGCAATGCTGTTTGCTTGTCTGCAGATTATACCTTGAAGGATGTCTTTTTATTATTATGATTTTGCAACCTTTGTTTATTTGTTTTTTTAATCTCACCATCTCACTCTCTCTCTCCACCAGATTGTATCGGGATAGACTGTAACCTTAGTAAGTGTTCCCTTTTTTCATACAAGAAATGCATCTTTGTAAAAAACTGCCTTTGCAATTCTTTTTCTGTCAATCATTTCTTAATCCTCTCTGTCTCTCTTTTCAAAATGTTAACCTCGCTTTTCTTATCTGTCTGTATCTCTCTGCCCCTCCCTCTATATATTCTCACATCGCTCTCTGTCGCTCAAACACTGCGTCTTTTGGTGGAGTTTGATAGTCAGAGAGGGAGGAGAGCGAACTGCTGAAGTGTTTCAAATTAGGCACAACCATCCATTTAACGCTTCCTTTCATAGCAGCCGACTTTCTCAGTTTTCAAACACTAAGTTGGATTATGATCCCCTGAGCCTTCAGTCTGTAAGTGGAAGTGTATTATACTACAGAAATAGAAGGCTGTGAAAATTCAGTGCTCTGCAGCAGGATGTGTCAAAATCATTTAGTCAGTGCAGACATTTTGTACAGTTTCTCTTAAATACAGAAAGCAAACTATCATGTGACTGAGAGATTAGAATAAATGAGTAGTGCTGATCTAAAAATCGCTAATACAATAATACGCTGATACAATAATAATAATAATAGTAATGATAATAATAATAATAATAATAATAATAATAATAATGATAATAATAATAATAATAATAATAATGATAATAATAATAATAACTATTGTAAGATACTGCAAAGATTGGGAGGGAATGTGGCTGATATTCGTACATCAGAAATGCATGCAGATCACGGTGACCTTGTTTCTCGCTTAGTTTCAGGTGTTTTGTGTGTTTTTTTTGACACATACTTGAGTTAGAATTTAAACATTTTTTTTAACCATGGTTAATAATAGTAGCTCTTTGGATACTGAGCCTCACACACTGTGACAGGAAGCAAACCTGCGGTATCAGTAAAGTTACGTCTACGTCAAAGATACGTCTAAGACCATTCAAAACGGTGTGCTTTATGACTGTATGTTGTCGACTCTAAACATCCTTTTACTCTAAAAATTCACCAGATAGTAACCTATGATAGCCTCTTGATGTCATTTTGTTTGAGGCTATGTAATAGTAATAAATAGTGATTATTTCAGACAAAAACTTGCTTCAAGAAGCTTAATGAAATTACCACTGATAAAAACAAACTAATGGCACACATAAAGATAAAGATAAAAACCTACTCTTTTGGGAAATGTATGTCTTAATTAAGTAAAATACCACCAATATTGTAATTGTGAAATTCTTACACGAAATTGAAATTTATCTGAATATCCTATTTATACAACATTTCTCCATTTATTTTGGTGTTGTCTTCTTTAATATCTAAACAGTCTGAGGAATTTTTAGTATAAGCATGGTTGATTGTCTTGGTACCATATTTTCCCCTGACATACAGTAACTACCCAGTTTTGGGGAGATGGGCACTACAAACAGCATTGTACTGAGTACATATAATTAAAAGCCATTTATGTCATTTTTTTCTTTATATTTCCAGTCAGTGGATTGAGAGCCAAATTATTACAATAATTACAAAGTGCCACAGTCATTTTACTAATCATTAATTAACCTGCCTGCTTCTAGAAAGAGTAGTTATTAAGTTACTACCTACAAGATTGGTACTCATATCATAAGCATATCCAGGGGGTCAAAGTTTTTTGTTTGTTTGTTTTCTGTAAATCACAACCTATTATTATCAAGGATATTATATTTATTATCAAGTCCCTATAGGTATTAACCTTTTTGACTGGTAACCTTCATTCAGTGTTTTAGTCCAAACTTTAAGAATAATTAAGCCCATGAATAATGTCAACTAATGGGTTGTGCCCACAGAAAGTTTAGGAATAAAAAGGTCTATGGTTCCAATAAATAGCCAGAAAATCCTTGTACACATTCAAATAATGAGCCTAATATTTTTAATATAATAAAGTTGTTTTGAAGGATTCAGTATAATTTATTCTGCAGTTAAAGGGTTGTCTGGCTGATCTCCTATATAAGGTAGGAATATAAAAAGCAGCTAATAACTTCCAAATTCCAAATAACTGCTGTATTCAATACATATACTGAAGTGTTACCATTTTCACTTACACTAGGCTAAGCATTTATGGCATTTCTTCTCATTCCTTGAATTTAAAATGTGTTTTGGAAAATATAGAGAAATGCATTCCTTCAAGTGAAAGTGCGATCAGGTTTTTCCAACAGGAAACACAACTCTTGAATTACAAGCAAGCAATGGATACATATGGAAATAATCAGCTTAGCATATTTCATTTCCCTTTATATCCCTTATAACTAAAACCTCATCAGCTTCAAATCATTTCCCATAAAATTTGTAACACCTACTCTGAATCACAAATTATGCCCAAGAGATAAAAGCAGCCGTTTTTAAACTGAAAACTGCATCGAACATTGAACTCTGACCTCAAATCACATCTCTGAGAGTTATTACTTCTTCTCTTTCTGCAATTCATGATGAATTAATAAATCATATCTAGCTTATGTTGGTTTAAACTGGTATTGTAGATATTTTGACCAAATTCTTTCATTATTAGAAAGTACAGAGCAAAAATGAACCCAGTAGAGTAGCTAGATGTTATTACACAGCCATTGATTTTGCACCAAAGAACAAATGAGATATTTTGCAGCTCTTTCTTATGCAGAATTAGGTAGGGCATACACTTAGTGTCTCTGAACCTCAGTCAGATGTTACTGAAAATGTAAAGAACCAATAATTGTATTAGTTATTGAATTAAATAGAATTGAATAATTGAATTATTTACCAAAATCTCAATGGTCCAAATGTAGACATTAAACAAACAATTCAAGATATTCCAGTAAAAGATTTGCCATGTTTAGATAATTGCATTAAAACACATAACAATGCTTAAATAATAACACTATTAATAAAAAAGTGATTAATATCAATGGGTTAATGACAACGGCAAAACCCTTTGGTCTAGCTTCCATCATTTTAACATATTTTGACACGTCAACTGCATATATTTCACCAAAATGTTTTTATGTGAAAGTGTGTTTTATTTATGCTGTAAATAAAGATGTCTAAAAAAAATCGTGCCTTGCTAGCGTGTACGTACCTTGCTAAGTGTATTTATCTCACACAGTGAATGGCAAGTACTTGGATAGCTACATACCATTGCAAAACTGACACAAGTCTAATCAATTCTGTTTATAATCAGATACTGGCTCCCCATGATGGTGCTCCAGACAGAATTTAATCACTTTAAGGGGTCACCAGACACATTTCAGGAATTAATGCTCTATAATGTGAGTCACTATTTAAAACTATGTGAAAGTTTAAGGTTTAAGAAAGGTTTAAGAAAGTTAGAGCAAAAAATTGTGAAAAAAGACACAGGGTCTAATCTGATTAATTGATAATCGATAGTGCTGAAACTGATACACTGAAGTAAAAGTGTTCAAAATATATAATTCTCCAAACTTGATTGTGAGTTAAAATTAAGTTCAAATAATGGAATTTTTTATTACATACCATGATAGGTTTTAAAATACAGCTTGTGATGCACTTGGACATATCATCAGTGATTCAGTAACTTGTGGTCATCGGGTGTTTTGGGTCTTTCAGCATCAGACACCCGTGCCCAGGTGACCCAGGCGGGGTTGATCAGGCCCTGGCTTGTGTCCAAGTAGCTTATATTCTGTGGATTACTCTGCTCATCCTTCAGCCTTTTCAACATATCTAATGCACCTAGAACCATACAGACCTCATGCAGAATTTGAATTTTATTATGTGTATTTAATTGTATTGAATTGTTATGTGTATATAATTTAGATATATGAAATTCATATTGAAATACTTTTTTCTCAGCTGCCAAGCTCAATAGTAAAACCAGGCAGTAAAGAGAAATATATGATCTGAATTTTCTAATAAATTTGGAATGAGATATAGGCAGGGCTGTGTCATGTATATCCCTATATGATCTATACCATATGACCATACCTTAACAGTCCTGCACTAAACCACCAGATGGCAACATTCTCCAAGAAGTTAAAACCTCTGGTGTTTTCTGTTCTAAACAGGGATCTTCCCTTGCACAATGATGTTGACAATGATTGAAGAAATGAGTCTTATATTGTGTTGAAGATGTATGACTTTAATTAAAGGAAGTTTGGATAAATGGAATGACACTATATTCTGTCAGTGAACATATTACCCCAGTGTAGTAATTCCCTCATCTATGCTTGAGGAGAATGTACACATGACGAGAGAGTTGTGCTCCGGCTCCGATGCGCTACAAATTCTGCTTGCCGCTCCCACCCTTTTATCATAGGGTGTGACAGGCATATTTAGACCGATGGAAGTTTTAATGATGCTAAAATGTTCATTAACTTTTAAATAGGCAGAAATCGCCGGTAGTTAAAGTAAATTACTCTAAATTAGAGCCCCCTGCCATCTGGTAGAAGTCCCTCTTTGACCTCAGCATGTTGCGCATTTTAAACAGCTTAGTCCTGGCATGTGTGTTTGGGTGTGTGTGTGTTCAGTTCAGTAATCTCATAGACATTTAACTGCAGATGACAATTTTTTTCCTAAGAGGTTTGCATAATGCACTTGTCTGGCTAAAATTAAGCACAATATCCAAGGTTCATCCAGAATAATGAGGAAAACGTTAGCCTATATGCAGTATATTTTATCATACTAAATTATAACATGTTCATTAATTAAACATTATTATACCAAAGTGCTTTTGAATTCTCAATTCCGATTGGTCACTAGGTGTTAATTAATTTTATATATTTATTAACTGAAATTAGTGCAGGTCATAATAAATGATTTATGTTATTTTACACTATTAAAAATGTATAATGTTTGATATGGTTACAGTCTCCAGTGCCAGCACTTTGTGAAGGTTAGAAGTAAAGCTGGAACTTTAAATATTCTGATATGGGAAAGTCTTCTCTTTTTTTTTTGTAAAATTTTTTGTCTTAAAACTTCAAGAGAGTCAGAAAAAAAGAGAGGCTGGTGAGGGAAAGACTTTAGTTGCTATAATGTAAGTGAAAATAGGAGCTATCTTCTTCATGAATGTCCCACAACATTAAATATATATGACATGTTTTTTTTTAAATAAATAAATACAGTAGTTGCTGTTGGTATAGTGGTGCGGTATAAGTTTAAAAAAACACTTCAAGATGTGCTGTTATAAGAAATATAACACTCTGTCATTGATTATTTTCCTCTAACACACTCTATTTTATGCTTTATTTATTACATATCCATTTTTCTATTCATAGAACTATTTTAAATATTGAGCAAAAGGCAGTGGACTGAAATCTATGTCCTAAGACCCTTCAGTCCTTTACTGGTTGAATAAGTCACTACTGAAACTGATGACATCCTGAAGTCTGAGCATGTTGGAGGAAAGTTTGTGTCTGACTAGACTTTGAATAATCTGCTGCGGAAACACGATGTTCCTTGACACAGCCTTGACACAGCCGAGGACTTGCTGTACAGGCCACTGCCCTCATATCCTTCAGCATGATGTTCTCATCAAATCATGACTGCTTTCCTTTTTGAAGACGCTGTGTAGTGACTGGATTTCTTCTTCACTACACAAAAGTAAATCACTGTCAATTTATATACAGTTAACTATGTAAGTTTAGTTATAGTATGCGATATGCAAGTATATTTATTGACTTGGTGAATTGGTCAATGGTGAATTATTTGGCTAGGAAACTTCGGTGTTCGATAAAGAGGTGGTATGTAATTTTTAAAATTCTCTGCTGTCTGTAAGGCAGTAAGACATTTTTGTAGTCTTCACCTGTCCAGTTTCGATGAGCCTGGGCCCACTGTAGCCTCAGATTCCTGTTCTTAGCTGAAGACCCCCCAATGTAGTCTTCTGCTGTTGTAGCCCATCTACCTCAAGGTTTGATATGCTGTGAGATGCTTTTATGCTCAGCGTGTTTGTAAAGAGTGGTTATTTGAGTTGCTGTAGACTTCCTGTCATCTTGAACCAGCTAGCCATTCTCCTCTGACCTCTCTCATCAACAAGCCATTTCTACCCACAGAACTACCTCTAATTTGATGGGGGTTTTTTTGTCTGTTTTTCGCACCATTCTGTGTAAACTCCACAGACTGTTGTACATGAAAACCCCATGAAATACTCAATCACTAAACTCAATAAATTGTAGCTCTTGACCTATCTGCATGATATTATACATGATATTATATTATTATTGCTCTGCTGCCTCATGATTGGCTAATTGGTTGATCACAAGAATGAGCAGATGTATTAGTGTTCCTATTAAAGCGCCTGGTGATATATACTTTTATAAACCATTATAAACAATTTTTGGACATAATATGGTTCTTAATGGTTTCTAAAAGTATACACTCATTATAAACTTATAGACCAATATAATTAACAAAGTTCCAGAAGGTGTGAGAACATTAATGCCCCTCCTGACTGCTTCTTGCACTTGTCTTTGATAGGAACAGAGAGGATTACTGCTAATTAGGGCAAGCATATGTCTCACATGTAGGATCTAATAAATATCCATCAACCATCAGCAGCCACCCTTTCTCACTTTCAGATTTTTTAAATAGATCCACATCAGAGTTAGCACAAGCCTTGCTGTTTGTGTTAAGTGAAAAAAGGGAGCGTGTCTATATATATATCACCCTCGCCAAAAAATTCCATTTGTGTTTGATGTTTGGGTGCATTGGAAGGGATGTTATCAGGTTTGGTGGTTTCTTGCTACCTCGGGGTCTGGGAGGCCAGAGAGAATGATGCCTGTGGAGTTGGACACTGTGCTTGGTACCCTGAAGGAAAACATTAAAACACTGAAGCTGAGGAGAATGGGTAAAAAAAAAAAAAAAAGACTACCTGTTGGTCAGCACCTATAACGGACCTTCAGTAGGTACCATGCAAGCGAACAACCATAGCCAGCTATGCAGACAAGCCCCTAGAATGTATGAATATTATTTATAAAATAGTAATACCTTATTTTATGGTAGAATAAATGATGTTGAATAAATAAGTTATGAACAATTTCTGGCTCTTTGGAAAGGACATCTGCTAATATTTCCTGTCTTCGTCACCTACTTCTAATCCTCCATAGTGTTGGTTTAGTCTTTAATTCTATTGACAAAGCCTAAGATGAAAAATGTTCATCAATTACTTTTTTTTTTTTTTTACCAAGATCATACTCACAATCTCTGACGAATTGTAATGACACTTTCCTCTACTAAAAAGGATTAGAGAAAATGTTAGATAATGTCAAAATGATGTAAGAAATAAAACCTGACAGGGTGCGCTGATATAGGAAAATCATCAGTGACAGGGTGGTGCAATGCAAGCTGAAGTTGACGATATTCAATTAGCAGCACATCCCAATATTATTTATTTTATACAACAGCAGTATTTCACTGCTGCATTTTAAACATTTTATCTTTATCTGTAATTTTTCTGTCTTGAACTTAATAATGCAAAAAAAAATGTCACATGTCCTGAAGACTTTCCTGTGGCGACTTTGCAGCTTACTGTTGCAAAGCACTGACACTGGAGAATCCTTCCTTCAATGATTTTTCTTTGCTCAATAACAATACAGTTTTTAATTAATTAATTATTAGGTTTCTGTTATTTGGAGTTCCTGTGCATTGTGTTACTATAGAAACAATAACCTTTTAGAACAAGCACATTAACATAAACCTGTGATTTGAATTACAGCCAGCACTAATATCAGAGCTGCTGTTCTAGGAAGTTAATTAACACCTTCTGAGCAATCAGAATCAAGAATTCATTCAATGTCCTTAATAAACCCAGTTTACCCAGCATAGGGTGGAGCTTTTACTTTGCTGTGAATCTTTATAATTAACCCTCAGAGCTGCCTGGAATGTAATGGATTACACAGTTTTTATCAAGAAGACTCTAATACCTGTAATCTGAGGTATTGGGAAGATATTTTGCATATTTTGTCTGCTCTCAGACTTGTAAATCTTTAAGCGGATCTTCGTGCACACTGTGCTGCAGCTAAATAATATGCACACCTTGCCTGTAAGATTATTACATGTCAAGAGATTTAATTGTGAGTTAAAGTGTACACATGAGGGATTAGTAATCCGTTACATATTATATTATTCTGCATGTTAGTATAGAATTGCAGAGGATGCCTTACAGCATCAGCTTTGGGCTTCACCTAGCTTTCCGATTAAACCTGAAATAAGACTTTGCAAATGGGTATGATGAAGGTATGGCTGTGTGGGTGTGTGTGTGAGAGAGAGAGAGCGAGAGAGAGAGAGAGAGAGAGAGAGAGAGATATTGTATTTGTGTAACTTGCTAGTCTGCGGGGTACAGGACGATGTAGTGCATTGATGAGGCAGGCAGCCAGAGGCAGTGTGTGACTTTGGCCCTCTGTGTGTAGGTAAAGGACCAGAGACTCTCAATGCAGGGCACAAGCTGAATGACAACGAGTGGCACTCTGTGAAGGTGGTGCGCCGGGGCAAGAGCCTGCAGCTCTCTGTAGACAATGTGACTGTGGAAGGTGGGTAGACTATAAAACACACACACAAACTTCTGACTTCTAATTGTACTGATTCTATATGCAGTCAGAAGGGGCAGTTGTTTCAATAAACACTGCACATCCACATTTCTTTCTTTCTTTCTTTCTTTCTTTCTTTCTTTCTTTCTTTCTTTCTTTCTTGAAGTTTGTGTATTGGAAGCTGGAAAACTGGGGCAAGCGTAAAGATCTGACTGACAAAATTGGCCAAATTGTGATGGCTAGACAACTGGGTCAGAGCATCTCCAAAACAGCAGGTCTTGTGGGTTGTTCCCTGTATGCAGTGGTCAGTACCTACCAAAAGTGGGTCAGAGCTGCTTTGGTCGCACAAGGAGGACCTACACAATATTAGCCAAGTGGTTTTAATGTTATGGCTGATTGCTGTATGTATATATATATAAAGCTGAACGAGTGTGTGAATGTCTAGTGTTCCCAGGATAGACTCCGGATCCACTACAACCTTTCCTTATGTCTTCTTTGCTTATGGCACAATTTTCAGCCTTCATAGTGTATGTTGTATGAGTGCACATTGTAGCTCTGTTGCTAATATTCATTCTCTCTGATGGTATAAAATATTTAGATAGATTAAAATTTAAGACCAGTACTACTCCCCATTCAAGGTGATTTCTCAAACTCTCCAGGCCAGATGAGCGGAGCACACACGCAGCTGGAGTTCCACCATATCGAGACTGGCATCATGACAGAGCGCCGCTTCATCTCTGTCATGCCCTCCAACTTTATCGGGCACCTACAGGGCCTTTCGTTTAACGGTGTGCCCTACCTGGACCAGTGCAAGAATGGCGACATATCGTACTGCGAGCTGAATGCCCGCTTCGGCATGCGTCGTATCGTGGCTAAGCCGGTGAGCTTCAGGACTAGAGGCAGCTACCTGGCTCTGTCCACCTTGCAGGCCTACACCTCCATGCACCTGTTCTTCCAGTTCAAGACCACCAGCCCTGATGGCCTGCTGCTGTTCAACTCCGGAGACGGCAGCGACTTCATCGTGGTGGAGTTGGTCAAAGGGTGAGTGTTGAGAAAACCTGATTTTTTCAGACAATGTGGTGCTTATAGTCCCAGTAGAGATCTTAGAAACCTTTTAAGCTTGAAAGTAATGCAATCCTATTGACTATAAATGCAGGGAATATATAGAGTAGAAAAAGGTAGAGCTGATCAATAAAATCACTGAGATTGTGTGTTTAGAATAAAAAGAGGTGAAATATGCTAAAATATCCAGCCATATTTTTGGCCACTGATGCCTAAACCCTCATGCTCTCACATCATAAAACATAAACACTGTACTGGGACTCTTGCATAATTGTGTCCCTTACAGAAATATGTGTGTACATTTCCACACATTTCCCCTCAACATATTTTAATTACACTATATCTAGCCAAATGTATGTGGACACCTGACCATAACATCCATATGTGGTTCTTCCCCAAACTGTTGCCACAAAGTTGGAAGCACACAATTGTCTAGAATGTCTAGAATTGTCTTAATGCTTTAGCTTTAAGATTTCCCTTCACTGGAACTAAGGCCCAAACCTGTTCCAGCATGTCAACGCTGATAGGAAAACAACCACTGATGTTGTTTCTTATTTTCTTATAACAGCACATCCTGAAGTGTTTTATTCCCCTTAGAACACAGCAATTTGCCAGCGCTAACAATTTTTTAAAATTTATAATGACACATCATACATTTTATACCTTTACAGTTACATGTTGCAGAACATCTGCAAAACAAGTTAGTTCCTGTTATCACTTACATTATAGCAGCAATAATAGTCACTCCCTCACTAGCCTCTTTTTTTCCCTCTCTCTCTGTAAGTAAGACAAAAACATACAGCTTGTCATGGTACTATGTCGCACGTACATGGCACAGAAAATCAATGATTACTCACATTTTTAAAAGTGTTTATGTGGAGCATAATCATATAAGTCTCTGTGTAAGCTGTTAGTATAGAAATGTTAACATGACTAGCTCATAGAATGAGCTCATTGATATGCAGCCTGTGTAGCCTGCACTACTGTCGGGGCTGCTGTTATAGCCATGTTATCAACACCGTCTGGTCAATAAGATTCGAGCACCCAACAGCACTCCGGTGTAAAATACAATATATTTCTGTAACTCTAGGACATAAAAATCCTGTATGTCACTGTAATCCACCAATAATCTGCATATGTAAATATATATTTATATTGTTTTCATATTATTCAATCCAGTATATTCTAAGTTAATATATTATATTCTTTTGTTCAATGAATAGTGATGTTACACATGTAGATATCAAGCTGTTATTTGAAATGCAAAAATATTTGTCATTGATGGAAATGATATGACTTAAAATATGTTGTCATAACACATAATAGAGACCTTTCACTGACGTGTTACTGAGTTTAATATGCGTATATCAGTTTAATATAGCGTTAGCAGCTTTGGTTTCTTGCTTGCTGACAACAGCATCCAGCATTTGTAATGAGAATTGTAATGTAATGTAATAAATGAAAAAGTAAGTACTACTTATGCAAGATGTTAGTTATTCTAAATTCTACCTTTGACGAGGAACAGCTGCTGTGTTTTAAAAGTCCTCAAAAATGATTTTCTAAAAAGACTAAAATGGTGCTTAATGTCTGAACATCTCTACTCATTTTAGATAGTGCCTGATTGGTCAGTAAAAATGCGCTTTCTCTAGCCACAGAACCATGTTATTGGCCAAACGTTTCTTCTTTCTCTTCTTGAGTCTCGTCTTGTAGTCTGTTTCTCTTCAGCTGCTTTTTGGGTGAAAACGTCTGTAACTAGCACAGTTGCCATGACTTGAACAGATGCTGCGGAGGCACATCAAATAAGCAAACACTTAATGTAGGATTTTTTTTTTCAGTCAGAGTGTTCCTACTTTGGGAGTTTATGTAAATCAGAGAAGTTGGAGAATGACTCAAGCTTCATTCGAAGTATTATCCACTGCTCTCCTGGCGCCGGCATAAAGGAAACGCTTGGAGGATTGTTTGATGATTCATCATATGACAGATGCAGAGGCTAAGTATAGATGGTCGATTTGGAGAGAAATCACTCTTTTTTTTTTTTTTAATTGGTGACCAGCCTCAGAGAACACCAAGATGTGCCTATTTCTTTTTTTATGACCAGTAATCTAATGCACATGATCCTATTACTGTTGGTCATTGTTAGCATCCTCTGCTGCTGATGAGGTGAATTGCAATAGCAGTATAAATATCAATGGTATCCTTATTTTCTCCAACTGAACCTACACCTTGTGAAATTATTAAACTACTAGAGGGAGGAAAAAGTGCTGTCTGGAGGTAGAGCTAAGTTCAGTGCTGGAAAAGTGTATGTAATAAATCAAAATATAACGTAGAATCAACTGAACACCAGAAAGATATTTTGACAAGAAATTTTGTCATGACTGTCCTAGGCTTTATATCTTAATTAGAGCAAATTCAACAGGAATATCAGCACATATATGAGGAGTGTGTGTTTTCTTTTGGGGGAGTTACTACCATAACTATAATGTAATCTATAACATATAATTATGTCTTACTGCGATATATTTGTTTGACATGCAAGACGGGCTATTGCTTAGGGCCCCCTTGAAGGCCAACATTAAGTCAAATTGTCAAATTGACAAAATGTCAAATCTCAAAGTGCCAAACTTCCCCAAAACCTCTGTTGGTAATGTCCAGCACAATACCAGGAACCCCCCTAAAGGGTGCCCCATCTCGCTAGCATGTGGAGTAAATTTATTTTGAATCTTCACTCTTTTCATAATAAAGAGGACAGAAAGAGAAAACAAAAAGATGATGAAAAAAAGAAACAGAACTGTGGAAAGTGTCATCTGATAATGAAATAATTCAGGATAACAACTGTAGGCTAAGCCATAACATAATGTAACGCAAGCCCAACCAATTTTGGCAAACAAGCACCAATTTGGAGTTAGTGCTCAGTTTGGACTTGGCACATACTGTTGATAATTTAGCTGGCTTTCGTAGTAAAATTCATAATTTTTCTTGTTTTTCTGAAGTATATACGCAGTATAAAAGCTGACACTTCACCAAATATGTTCTGTTGTAGCCTACGCAATGTCGTGATAGTTTATCTAAATGGGAAGCTTGATCTAGCACTACATCTAGCATCTAGAATAAAATGCTAACACTGTCAGAGAGTGATCCTGATTCTTTATGAAGGCATTGTTTTTCTAATCACAGCAACAACAAACAACAACAAATCCAGTAATACATGCAAGAAATGGAGTCATGATTACAAAAAAAAAGAGGAAAGGAAAAAAACAAAAATTGTAAGCGTATGCTTCAGTGGTCGACTGTGGATGGAAGGATCAACTCTCATGATATTGTAAAAAAGGTGACCAGGATTTTTAAAATGATTTAATAATGTTCTGAGTTTAGCTGTGTGGTCAAACCAGTACTCCACTCCCAAATTACGTATGGATATTGTAGTAATGTCCGAGTGGAGTATTCTTTTGGATACAGAGACTACAGAAGCTTTCTGCATTTTGAAAATACCCATGTTACCGTATCGTGTTACTGCTTGACTTTCAAGCCCAACTGTGTTTGCAGATTGATCTTATTTAAATAATGGAGTGGTAGAGGTGGGTGTGGTGAAATCACGTTGGTGCAGAACGTGGCATAAATTCAAGTGAAAGTTGGATAGGTTGAAGTGCATCATATGCTCGTGACTGAACAGTAATCAGTAATTCTTCATATAGAAGTTGCTGCGAATAAGTCACGTACCAGTGTTTCTTGTACGTTGTACGACAAAGTTGTGTCTATGGATACTTTGGTTCTACCTTTCCAGGAAGTAATATAGTCTTATTGGTAATAGTTTTTGTGATCAATATTGTGATCAATAGGTTTAAGATGGTCAGGTGTTGCTAATGTGGAGATCACTGAATAATGGTGTAATGGGACATGGGATGCTGAGTTCAAGAATTTTGTACGTTGTTTTTTTTAGCGGATTATTTGCAATCCTACCTCCTGTGTTAATGCTTAAGCATTGCAGTACTGTTCTTTCTTCTTTCAAGCGGATTGGAATTATTCAATCCATTTTTTTTTGCTATTTGGCACATAAAGGTACAAATCCCTGTTTCACTGTAGAATTCATTTATTCAGTGGGGGGAGAATTGACGTTGTAAAAGGAAAGGACCCTCAGATGTTTAACTTTGTGTGCTGCCACCATCCAGAAAGCCAGTCATTCAGCGAGCAATTAGACAGCAGGTGGCCTCGTCTCTTACTGCTGCCTGCTGCTGCATGCTGAATGAGAGCGCTGTAATGAGTGTTCACTGCATACACTGCTCTCCCTCCCTCTCTCTGTCACACACACACACACACACTCTCTCTCTTTCTGTCTCCATCTTCTACATACATTTTCTTGCTTTCACTGTCCCCTACACTCTACACACACTTTTATCTCTCTTACCTTCCCAAAATACAGACTTGTTACGTTATTTAGTTCCGTTTTATTTGTATGGTGTTTTTAACAAAATCTATTTTTTGTTGACAAAAAGAAGAAACATTGAGAGAGACACATCCTACTCTGGGTAACACTAGTTAGTGGAATTTTGATTAAGCTTGTGATTAATTAACATATAACAGAACTCAGACCATGCAGTGGAAAGGCAATCAGTTATGACTGTGTAGAAAGATATCGGATATTAAGTATAAAATTCATTCTTGATGCATTGTGATTCTTACTTGTTAAAAAAAACATAATTTTATGTGGGGTTATTTATTAATTTATTCATTTGTTTGTCTGTATTTGTTTATTATTATTGTTGTTGTTGTTGTTGTTGCTGCTGCTGTTTGTTTGTTTGTTTGATTGATTCTAATGGAAAAGTAACGCTATCCAATCCAGTCAAATCCATCCATTCCAGACCAGTCCAGTGCAGTCCAGTCCAATTCAGTTGACCAACAAACAAACAATTCAAAGATTTTATATGACATCATTCAAATCTACTGTATAAATCATGGAATATGATTTTATTTATTTATCTATTTATTTATTTATTTATTTGTTTGTTTGTTTTATGTGTTACTGAAGCATGACTTGTTTTTAAATTTCCCAGGTGACCCACCTATGTAAAAATTATGTAAAAAAGGGTCAAATTCTCAGTGGCTTCATGTTATTTGAATTACTGTATCATTTCTGTTAGCTTGCACAAGTCTGGCCATTCTTTTCTGACCTCTCTCATCAACAAGGCATTTCTGTCTGCAGAACTGCCCCTCACTGTATTTTTAATATTTTTTTTTTGCACCATTCTGTGTAAACTCTCGAGACTGTTGTGCATGAAAATCCCAGGAGATCAGCAGTTTCTGAAATACTCAAACCAGCCCATCTGGCACCGATAACCATGCCACAGTTACTGATATCACATTTTTCCCCCATTTTGATGTTTGATGAAAACATTATTTGAAGCTCTTGACCTGCTTGATTTAATTTACACATGCAATTAACGTCCTGAAGCTTGTGGCCTGAAAAGTGAACAAAAGATTTCGACCACTCTGTGAGCCATGGGTGGAATATATACATGGTTTGGGAAATGTATGCTTTATGACATTGTCTATTGTTAAAAGTGCTATGCAAAACAATTTTTTTCATTGATGTTTTGCAGGTACATCCATTATGTCTTCGACTTGGGCAACGGGCCATCACTGATGAAGGGCAATTCTGACAAGCCACTCAACGACAACCAGTGGCACAACGTGGTGGTGTCTCGAGATGACAGCAATGTGCACACACTTAAGATCGACTCCCGCACCGTCACCCAGCACTCCAATGGAGCCCGCAACTTGGACCTCAAAGGTAGCACTACATCTTTAAACCCATCCTTTCAAATGCTCCCCATGTTCAAAATTCAACTGTTTCTAAACTAGATTAATGATAGAACATGGGTAAAAAATGGCACATAGTCTTCTCTGGGCCTTGGGAAAATCCTTCTGACCTTTTCGGGACCCTTCTGAAAATGCTATTAAAATCCTGTCATACAATTCCAGCTAGCCATTTTTCTTGTATTTAAGTTTGGGTCCATGAAAACTGTAATCAGCAGCTGATCCTTGGAGCTATTTATAAAACTGTCAGCTCACCAGGTACATCGATTTTAGACATAAAAAAATCTCCTACAATGTACATTTACCTCTACCTCTAGTACAACTCATTTTTCTGTTCATAGTTAGAAGAACAACAGCAGTGCCTTCAGGAAAAGAGTCAATTTGGGCTTATGATTTCACATTTGCAAACTAGCAAAACTGATTCAATCTTGTGTGGTTATTGCTGGAGTCTATTGAGTAATGATTCTGCAGTAAACTAAATTCAGCTTCAATCTGCATATTGTAACTAGAACAAGAGTGCAACGTTTCCACTTTCAAACAAATAAGGCATAGCTAATTAGTCTGGTAGGTATATATTTATCCATATTTATCCTCTTTTTCCACCATTTAAATGATGATAAAAAGACTTCTTTAAAAAAAAAAACTCTTCAGATTTCAGTTTTTGTCATATCTCAAATAAATGTACAAGTTAATAAACAAGAGAATAAATTGAACACAGAAGATTGATTCTCTGTATAAAGTTCTACATGATAAATAATAAATAACTAGTCTCATATTGAGTGTAAATATTGACCTTTGTCTCAACAAATATTGTTTCACTGCCTATTCATTTACTCTAATAGATTACAAAGGTGACAATTTATATCTCTTCTTCTGCAAGTGATCAATATTAATGGACAAAAAGTATCACAGATGGACTCATCTGTTGTATTTTTTCTGCATTTGTATCTGCCAGAGTCTAATGAGAATAATGAAAGTCTGTGGCAACATCAGTTCATCTCAAAAGCACCCTCCTTACAACATAATTTTGCATTCAGTTTGCTTTTTTAATGTTTAAACGAAATCGTATAGGATTGCATACATTGCAGGAAAAAAATATAGCATGTAGTGTGAGTTTTAAAATTTTAATTGACCTTTTCCTTTGACTTTGAAGGTTGTCAGTCATCCGTGTCATTTTCATTTCATATCTTATAAAGCACTTCAAGTTTTAAGTGACTACGTCTTCAAGATTATACAACGCCTTCATTTTGCTAAATAAGCAGTGCTGATGTCTTCACATTATACACAGAGGATAAAATGCAATAATTGAGGTTATGTCTCTTTGTACACAGAGGTTAATTTTTTTTAGCTTGACAAAATGTTGAATCATCACTTTAAGAAAATAAATAAATAAATAAAGTATGCATGGGCAGCATGATGGTGCAGCGGGTGGTACCACCATAACGATCCTAAGCTCAGGTTACTGGCATACATCCATGGTGTATTCCCACCTCACATCCTGTGTTCCCAGGATAGACTCTGGATCATAAGTGTGCATCATTCACAGTGACTAAGCTCTGTTGGGGTTTTCAAATCATTTTCTGCGCAATTAACTACAAATATAAATGAAAGAATAGAAACTTGTTCGTTTGTGTTTATTAATCATGGTCATGCTTTTCTTCATTTCTTTGGTTTTCTCCAGCTTTATGGTCACATCGAAGAGGGTGATAATTCCTCAGGATTATAAGTCTGCATTGATAAAACAGCCATTTGTGTAGCAAAGAAAAAAAACCAAAGTCAGTTTGATTCTCAGTCCTCACATGTAATAAAGTCTAAATCAAATAAGGCTGCAAAGTGACATTTCCTGCTTTCAGTACAACAGGCTCCAAGGGCCCTTTTATTTCCTTTCTTTAGAACGAGTCCTTTAAACATCAGAAGAATAGTCTCACAGTATGTGTCAGTTGTAATTGCTCAAGCAATTATGCGGCAAAGAATTGGGGGTGGGGGGTATTAGGTGGGGGGTTTGCGGAAATCTTCCAGCTCTGGGCCGTTTCTGTGATGTGAAAAATGAGCATCCTCAAATGGGACGAATTGGCTGGCAGTGATGCATGAATTTTGGATCCATCAATAGAGAGTAATGGTTGACCTGCTCTATTTGTTGACGTGCTAACACAGTCAGAATGCTTATGCCAAGCTTCTTGGTGAGGTATTTGCTAATTGAGCTATTTTCCTGAAGAATTGGCTGCTTTTGTGACGCTCACAGCTGTTTAAGATTAATTTGTTTCATTGATGTGAAAGTTACTGGAATCATTTCCTCTCAATTAATTTGAGTGTGTCAGCATATGCCAGTGTGAAGTTGCAGAGTTATGTACGGAGATGTGGGCTACATCCAACCTGATGTTAGGTTGGAAAATCTGCATTGTGTTTGGGGTAATGACTGAGCCAGAATGCTTGCAGGACCACACACATCTGCCATACTAATACTGGTGCTAATTCTCTGAATAAAGCTGATGCTCTATTGGATTCAGGTCTGGTGACTGGGGAGGCCAATGAAGTACAGTGTCATGTTCATGGACCCAGATTGAGATGACACAGAGCATTATCATGCTATAAAGGGATGCACATTGCCAGTAACAATACCCAGTTTGGCTGTGGATTTCAAATGATGATCAGTTGGTATTAAGGGGCCAAATGTGTGCCAGAAAAACATTCCCAGCAACATTAAACCACCACCAAAAGCCAGAAATGTTGACACAAGGCAGATCGGGTCTATGGGTTTGTGCCAAATTCTGACCCTACCATCTGCTTATAGCAGTCAAAATTGAGATTCTTCAGATTTCAGCTATCCAGTTTCAAAGAGCCTGTGCCATCCGTAGCATTAGATTCCTGTTTCTGGTGAATTTGGAGGAAACCTACACAGAACCAAGGAGAACATGTAAAACTACACACAGACAGTAACTCAGGATCAAACCAGAGACTCCCAAGCTGTGAGACAGCCACATTACCTGCTGCATATAAAAGTCTCCATACATAGGGGAAATTAACACTTTTTTAGCAAAATGTAACTTTATTTACAAAACATCCTCTACATGATTGGCATTTCTTCGTAAACACACAGAGTCGTCATCAACACTTGTATCAACATATCTGGTGTTCCATCACAACTTTGTGACAGCTTCCCGATCCAGCCATGAGAATGATTTCATTATGTTTTTCTTTTGTCAAAGGCATTCATAAATGCTATCTGAAAAATAAAAATAATATAAACTAAGTATAAAAAATTTTGGAAGACATTTAGCTAAAAAGTGTTAATTTCCCCTATGTACGGAGACTTCTGGGACACCATGTATATATCTTTGGGACATCTGTTTCCAGAAACTTTCAGAAACTGTATACGCTCTGTCTTTTAAATGCAAAAAAATAACAAAAATGTTCTTAAATGGAGAAGTGGAATTTAGTCTGTTATCTGCTAGAATCTTAGGGTTGGAAGCTGAAGTGCTCTGCATTCTGTAACCTTAACCATAATCCTAGCCCTATGACTATAGGTTTAAATAAAATGTTATATCCATATGTTATATACACGTAAGCTAAGAACATGAGAAAGTTTACATGTATATCTACCATTAGCATTTGTAGATGTCCATGTTAATCACATAAAATTTTAGTTGTGTTGGATTGGTTGTATAATTGGAGGATATACACTGTTGGTGCTTGAAGTAGTAGCAGTTGGAAATGATAACAGTTGTAGCAGGGTTCTGAGCAAATTTCCCTGCCTTCCTTACATAGTGTTCACCAGCAGGAATATAACTCAGTTGCGCCCCATCACACGGCTCCAGACACATGGATGAGGATGTCATTTTTACAATTCCAGTGCAACTCCTTCGTCTGAAAGCAATTGATTTTCCTCCCACCCTGCAACAAAAGGGCCTCCGTGCTTCCCCGCTCCATTCATCCATTGGATGAGTATTGGGTGTATAATTGGATGTGTGTGATTGAAGTCTCCCCAATAACCCTTCTATAACAGGGAGACACGTAGAGCTAATGGTGTGCCCACACTGTTTCCCATGACCTGCTCTGACTGTGAATCATTCTCCTGAGGTAGCTGGCAGGACATTACTGTAGGCCTGCTTCAGATCTGCACAGAGCATTGGCTGTGAAAATGAGCAAATTCGTTTATGCCATATCCTCAAATAGAAATGTTTTGCCATGCATGTATAAATGAAGATTTTTTTTTCTTGCTAACAGAGCTTGTGTGCAGGATGTGATATAGAATGTACTGTCTTCTATTCCTTCTATTCCCTTCAATTAAAATCAAAAAACATTTTCTGAGAATGGGAGCTTTAATGAACACAAAATAAAACAACTCCTGAGTGATGCAACAGAAAAACATTCACCCTGTCGTTGTGTGTGAGTTTGAATCCCAGCAATGCCACAGCCTTTTGTGGCAGGGAGTAAAGACAGCCTGTATTGGCCATGCTCTCAGGGAAGGAGGGATGGTATACCCTCTCCCCTGTCAAACACAGTGACAGTAGCCAATTGTTGGCCTCTGTGGGCTCATGTTTGAGGAAGAGGGTAGACAGCACTTTGCTCTGAGTGTGTTATGCTGCACTGTGAGCAGCAGTTCAAAAAGATGTGGTAGTTGGCTTCACGTGTCTTGGACGAAACACGTGCTAACCTTCACCCTTCCTGGTTGGTAGCTTTCATAAGATAGGGGAGAGTTAGCTAGTGGGTGCGAATTGGGGGAAGAAATTGACTTGAAATGATTCTCACAATAGTAAGGCTTATGTTTGTAAAAATATGTCCCAACTTGATAACAGCTGGGGAAAAAAACATGAAAACTGATTTACTAACAAGGTCTGTGGAAGCTTTTTCAAGTGAGAAAATACACCACACATTTGCAAGGAGCATATAAACAGAGTACACACTCATGCTCTTTTATTTTGTGTTTTGAAGTTTTTTTTTTGGCACATCTCACTGCTTTAACTGTTATACTTAACATTTAATTATGAATACATGTGGCAAGTTTTAGTTTCACTCTTTCAGCAGTCTCTCTGAGAGCCAAACTCTCCGCATTAGCAAATGCAAAAAACCTTGTTTACATCTTGCAGACAATTTATCAGAATGCAAACAAACGCCTGCTTGTTATGGATTGTATACACCATTTGTATACATTTCTTTTTTTTTGGGATGAATCGATAATTAGAAACATTTTTCATATGAGAATCATCTAGAAAATATTAAGGTGCTGTTTTTATATTTGTAAAGTGTGGGAAGTTTTATTTATTAAGAGGCCAGTAAATACAGAAAAAGTGCAAAATTATGAAAAGGCCACATTCCTGCCGATGGATCAGACTCGACGCAACTTAAAGGCTTAGTCAATTTGAGGCAAAAAAGCATGTTTCAGCATACAACCAGGGAAAGCAGACTTCTGCACAGTGGGCTGGAAATTGCCATATGTATTTCTCCTTGTCAGTTATAGAGCATAATTGCCTGTCTTTCTGCCAAAGCTCAGTGAAATTGGACAGAAATTTCACTCACAAATAATGCCCTCTAAGCATGCTTTCCTCAGCCAGGTGATTAGAGGGTCCTTCTCCATCTTTAGCCATTTCCACAGGATGTAATTGCTAAGAATTAGTACCTACATAGCAACTGAGTCTCATTCTGTGCTAGCTATGTGTACAGTATAACCACACTGCAGGTGTGTGTGAATGTGTATGTCTGTGTGCAAACCACAGGTTCATATCCTGTGCAATTTGATACTCAATTCTGGAAGCACATTTTCTCTTATTCTTCTGAACACTAAAAGTAAAAGGTATGATCTATCATCAGTACAAAATTGGCATCAAGTGATTATTAATAAAAATAAAAGGCTTATCTTATCACATGAAGCACCACTGAGAAGATGAAATGCTTAACCTGCAGTATTCATCTTTTATATGATAAATGATTTTGTTTATTTTCTATATTTTTTACATGCATACCACATTAATCTCAGATTTGGTAAAAACCTTATCTGTTTTTTTTAATAGGGGAGCTGTACATTGGTGGTGTGGGGAAGAGCATGTACAACAGTCTGCCTAAGTTGATAGCATCTCGAGACGGTTATCAAGGCTGCCTGGCCTCTGTGGACCTCAACGGCAGGCTGCCGGACCTCATCAGTGATGCCCTACATAAGGTGGGCCAAGTGGAGAAAGGGTGTGATGGTGAGTTTCTGTTTCCTTTTTTTATTTTATTGTAATTTTCCCCATTACATCTGTAATTTGATCATTTGTCAGTTCCCACCCACTAGCTAACTCTCCTCTGTCATACAACAGCTAACAAGTGGGGAGGTTGAAATCTAACACTTGCTTCCTCCAAGACAAGGGAAGTACACTCACTGAAGGCTCAGTAACTTCACTAGTAAAATGCCAAACATAAGACTTTACAAAGATACAAGGAAAGTCCATGTTATTTCTGAAGAGTGTGCTAATTGGGAACAGGTAGAAGATTATGTCACAGATCATGTGACCAAGTTTGTATTTTGTTGTTTGGCAAAGGATTCTGGGAACTGTAGTACATGGAGCAGATGTGACAATTGGTAGTGTGTGTAGCTGTGCTACTGGGGATTTTAAACACCTCAGTGCCACTTCTTTGAGAAACAGGTGATTTCCAACCAAAAATACCCAGCTAACAGTGGTCCTGTGGTAAGAAAAACTGACTCAGATGAAAATTGCAGAATGATTAACACAAACTGTGGATGGGAAAAATTTTTGTCTACAACATGTGTCAAGCACTACTGCTCTACAGTTTGTCTGTGAACACATCTCACAGTGCTTAAGTGGTAGCCTTTTTTCTCCTAATCCAAGGGTAATTAACTTAAACTGTTGTATGTATGCGTACTCTGGTTTCTTCCATGGCTGGCTTGACCACGATCTTAAATGTGGGTTAAAATCAATGCCTGCGTGCTGCAATGATCACACTAGCATCTAAAACAATTCAGAAGCACATGTTTGTTGTGCTGGCAGTGGCATAAATTAATTTTGGTGGGTTGAGTAAATATAATGAAAAATTACCATGATTGTTTTCCTGATCTATATGTTAAATTGGTAAGTCTGACACACTTGTACATTTCAGGTGGATGTCAGACAACAGTAGGAGCGGTTATGAGACAATTTTTTTTATTTAAGGCACAATCTACTATCAATCTTTCCGTATTAATTCAGTCATTAATCCTAATCATTGCTGTAAAATACCTTTATGACAGTTCCACAGAAAGTAACTTAAAAAAATGTTAATAACATGGGAAAATTACATCATATATTATAAATCCTGATCTATTTTTCTTTTGCTGTAAACTACTTCAGCGGCTAATACTAGTATAAACTACTCCTTCTCATCTCCTCGTCTCTGTGCTAATAGTGTAGCTATTGGCTAGTTGCTTTCAAACAGAAACAGGATAAAATGCTTCATCTTGATTGGCTAATCCCTGTTTCTCATCACAGCAGCTGGTGTCCAAAAAATGTGATTATTCTAATCAGTATAATAAATATTGTTGCCTGGTCGTGGCCTAGTGGTTAGAGAATCAGACTTGTAAGCCGGCGGTGAACCTGACGGTCGTGGGTTCGAGTCTCAGGTCTGGCAGGGATTGTAGGTGGGGGGAGTGAATGACCAGTGCTCTCTTCCACCCTCAATACCATGACTGAGGTGAGACCCTTGAACAAGGCACTGAACCCCCCTGCAGCAAAATGCCCACTGCTCTGGGTGTGTGTGCACTTGGATGGGTTAAATGCAGAGCACAAATTCCGAGTATGGGTCACCATACTTGGCCACAGGTCACTTCACTTTCACTTAATAATCCATACATTAGTTTATGTTAGCTTTTTTTTTTCTATAGAAGCATCCTACAGTAGATTAAAAGTCTACACACCCCTGTTAAAATGGCAGGTTTTTGTGATGTAAAAAAACCAAGACAAATCATGTCAGAACTTTTTCCACCCTCAATGTGAAATTACAATGTATAAAAATTAAGTGAAAAACAATCAGAAACATTTTAGGGAAAAATAGGAAAAATAAAAAACTTACATAACCTGGTTACATAAGCGTGCACACCCTTTTATAATTGGGGATGTGGCTGCATTCAGAATAAACCAATCACATTCGATCTCATATTCAAAGGTAATTATCATACAGCTGTCATCAATGAAATTATTCTCTATTAAAGACCAGCTGTTTCTGTAGGATTTTTGCAGGAAAGCCTGTACAAGGTCCAACTGTTGAAAGGTATCAATCATGAGAGAGGTACAAAAATTTCCAAAACATTAGATGTACTATGGGACACCAAGAAGTCCATCATCAACAAGTGGAGAGAATGGAGCACCACAGTGACACCAAGAATAGGATGTCCCTCCAAAATTTATAAAAGGACAAGACAAAAACTTACCAGGGAGGCTGCCAAGAGACCTACAGCAATATTAAAGGAGCTATAGGAATATCTGACAAGTACTGATTACTCTCTGCATGTGACAACAGTCTCTCATATTCTTAACATGTCTGGGCTATGGAGTAGGGTGGCTAGACGGAAGCCCTTTCTCACAAAAAACATCCAAGCTCAGCTAAATCACCCAGAAATATGTGGCAAAATGTGTTATGGTCTGATGAGCCCAATTCCAAAGGTACAATAATTCCATAATTCCAAACGGTATGTTTGGTGCAAAGAAAACACCACATCACCAAAAGAACACCATACCCACGGTGAAGCATGGTGGTGGCAGCATCATGCTTTAGGGCTGCTTTTCATCATCCAGAACTGGGGCTCTGGCCCATCGAGGGGAGAAAATCATGAATAGCTACAAATTCCAGATGGTTTTAGTGCAAAACTTTCAGGTGTCTGCTAGTAAGCTGAAGATGAAAAGGAATTTCCCCTTTTAGCAGGACAGTGACCCAGAGCATACATCCAAATCAACAAAGGAATGGCTTAACCAAAAGAAGATCAGTGTTTTACAATGGCCTGGCCAGAGCCCAGCCCTAAATCTAACTAAAAACCTGTGGGGTGACCTGAAGCAGGCTGTGTACAGGAGATGCCCTTACAATTTGATGAATCTAGAATGTTTTTACAAGAAACAGGGAATAAAATATTGCCAAGCCAAGATGTGCCACACTAATAGACACTTAGCCAAAAATCTTTATAACATGATTTATCTTGGTTTCATTTTTACATCACAAAAACCTGCCATTTTGCCACAGTATTCTAATTTCCCAACCTTATTTATTGGTTATTATGAAATCTGTTTGTCCCATGTGCCTGGGCTACTGATTTGTCCACTCCTGTAGTCCTGTAGAGTGTACTCTGTTCTCATATCTGTGGTTCCTCCATTCCTCCAGCTGGCCCAGGCACAACCTGCTCGGAGGACTCATGCTCACATCAGGGAGTGTGTCTCCAGCAGTGGGAGGGCTTCACCTGCGACTGCACCATGACCACATACGGCGGCCCTCGCTGCAGTGACCGTGAGTACCTTTACACTCCTGAGTTCAAGAACCGGTGCCTGTTTAGCCGATACGTTGAGACTTCTAATTAGCTGTGCATATTAGACTTAGATTTGTGCACTTCAAACACCTTTAAATGTTTGAGAGGTAAAATATGCTAATTAATAGATTCTATTAGTGCAGTAGGAAATGAGGATGCATTGCATATATCTCCTAGTGACCTGATAATGCAAGGAGCTGTTATGTGGATTGTGTGTTATTTACTAATTATCCACTGAGATTTAGTTACTTATACTCACTTTTTTAACTATAGCACACTATTAAAATGATTCTAGTGTTCTAATGAATGTGCAGTGACACTGTGTATATAGTACTTTGATCATCTTGTCACATTTCAACAACAATTCTCCTGAGACATGCTGATCAGGAAAGAAACAGGAAAGATAGAATTTACTTTCCTAAACTGATCTGCAGGTGAGTGTGTATCCATGTGTGTGTGTGTGTGTATGTGTGTGTGTGGGCATGTTTTTATATCTTGGTGGGGCCAAATGTCCCCACAAGGATAGCAATATCTGACATTTTGACCTTGTGGCTGCCATGAGAAATATGTGTAGCATAGCATTAATTAGCTGCATTAATAATTACATCAGTGGAAGGTCCTCACAAGGATAGTAAGACAAGCATGTGTGTATGTGTGTTTGTGTTTACTCCCTTTGGATTAACAAGCAAGGAAGCAGCAGGAGGAAATTAATTGAGCTGTTAATGCTGTTTTTGTTGTCTGGTTATTGGTTGTTCCCTCCTAACAAAACTAAGAGTAATGTCACTATAATGGATGGTTCATACACACTGAACCTGTAGTACTATTTGTTATTCAGTGTGTACTCCTTTTCTTACTCCTGCTTAGCTTGAATGTGACCAAACTCCCGAATATCATCCTGTTATTAAATGTAATTTCTCTTTCAATTAGTGTCGACACGAAGCCTTTGCCCTTTAGGCATTTAAAGATAATAACTGATTTGCGTGGCTCCGTGCCTCACAAGTCATGCATATCAAGCAGCTGAGCGTCATGTGAAAGTGTCATATGTCTTGTGTAATAAAATGACAACTGGAAGATCAAGCAGCAGGCCTGATGTACCCCAGTGTTTGTTTGTTATGGATTATAGAGAGAGTGTATATACATGCACAAATGTTTAAACATAGGTGAAATGAAGAGGATTTGGTCATAGGAAATTTGTGCTAGGAAAATAATTCTTTTTTTTTTTTTAAAGATATTCCAGTTAAAGCACTCAAAGTGTCTCACAGTAGCAAGTCAAGGCTACAGCACGTTTGAAATTCAGGGAACCCTGAAATCAAAATTGGTGTTTCAGAGCTTTTTTGTCCCTGTCCTGTATGTTATAGACAAAATACCATAGTAAATCTAGAAAAAAGAAAAAAAAATTCTAATTTTATAGTTCATCACTTATGGGAAAACAATTAAACCTTTTGGATTTGATGCCTTGGTGCTGCATTCAAAGTTCATTTAAATTAATTTAAATTTAAATTTTACCAAGTACAGAATGTCCCTCCAAAATTGATGAAAGGACATGAAGCAAACTTGTCAGGGAGGCTACCAAGAGGCCTACATCAACATTAAAGGAACTGCAGGAATATAAGGGAAGTACTGGTCACTCCCTGCATGCAACAACAATCTCTTGTGTTCTTAACATGTCTGGGCTGTGGGGTAGGGTGGCTTGACGGAAGCCCTTTCTCATGGAAAACATATCACAGCCCAAACCATGTGGCAAAATGTGTTATGGTCTGATGAGAGCAAGGTAGAATGTTTTGGGCATAAATCTAAAAGATATGTTTGGCACAAAAACAGCACTGCATATCACCCAAAGAACACCATACTCATAGTGAAGCATAGTGGTTCACTATGGTGGGTCACTCTTCAGCTGGGACTGGCGCTCTAGTCAAGATAGAGGGAATCATGAACAGCTCCAAATACCAATTTATTTTGGCAAAACAAACCTGCAAGCCTCTGTTAGACAGCTGAAGATTAAGAAACGTTTCACCTTCCAGCACAACAGTGATCCAAAGCACAAATCTAAGTCATCAAAGGAATAGCTTCAGAAGAAAATAAAAGCTGTAAAATGTTCAGTTAGAGTCCAGATCTAAATCTTATTGAAAACCTGTAGAATGACATGAAGAGAGCTGTGCACAGGAGATCCCCTGATAGATCCGTGCAATCCGGTTATTGTAAGTTTTTCTTTTTTCTTTTTTAAACATATCTATTTGTTTTTTTCTTGAATTTTGTTGGTTGCTGTATCACATTAAAGGTGGAAAAAGGTCTGACATGAGTTCTCTTGGTTCCTTTTTTTTTTTTAACGTCGCAAAAGCTTTCCATTTTAACATGGGTGTGTAGACTTTTTATATCCACTGTATGTGACATAGCAAAGATGTGACTCGCTGTTTACAATGCAGGAGCTGCTAATTATTTCAGTGTCTCAGTTTTAAGAGCCATTTAATATAACCTTAAAGACCTCAAACTTGTTTTTGTCTAACCTAAAATAGCCCTGGAACCATTCGTCATAGTGCCACAGCTTTCGGATAAGGTTAAAGTCACTGGTAGTTTATAGAGATGATAGTCTCATGAACCCATTTTCTTGCCCTCTGTGTTTTGTCTTGTCGTTTCCAACCAAAGTGAGAACCATTTTTGTTTGAAATTTAGATATTTTTTGGATTTAGAAACATGCAAAATGGGCTATAGCGCTATGAATGATCTACTGTATGTTTTAACTATATCTTGATGACATAGCACCACTTCAATTATGGGAAACCAACACGTTATCAGGAAATTTGGAAATTAATCTTTTTAATGCAGCATACACACAGCAAGAACAGATCATTGTAGGGATGCTTACTGTATTTATCATTATAAATTTGCAGTGCTTTACTGATTTAACAATTATTTATACAGATTTTCTAAAATGAAAATGAATGGTTTGTTAATTAGAAAGTAGAGTAAAAGAAAAACAATCACTGGTCATAATAGTTGAGTCAGTATTAAAAGATGTGTCTCTGAATATTTATTTCACCAAAATCAGTCTGGAAGTATTACATTTTTTGTGATTAATTAAAATATATATGAGGATGAATCACAGTAAAACAAAATATGTAAAAAAAAAAAGCAGTCTTTTTCTCTCCATTTCTAAAACAGGAGATGAGCCAATCGACTCTCCAATATTAATTGACATCACTTGTAAGCCCCTTCCCCTTCTCTCATCTCGCATGTTCTCAATTCTTTATGTCAAGGTAAATGGAGACTGTTTCGAGTTTATTAACATGAAATAAAATCTATCACCGTATGTTCAACTTAGATCGGTTAACAGTAATTATTAGGGATCTCACCAAATATTTCAACTGAAAATGGTCAAAACAGCACTTTCTGATTGCTGATTTTTTGAATAGCTAAACAACCATTTTACTAATAGATATCGCCTTGCTGTTGTTTGTCTCTGAGGGATTTATCCTAACCACTTTCAATGTAGTTCCTGAATAATTCATAGTAGTTACTGAATAATCTGCTCTGATGTGAATAACTGAATAATAATGGAAGACTTTAAGGGGTTAAAACAGCAGAAGAAAAATGTTTATAGGCTTCAGCCATGGTGTGTGCTTCTGTCTCACTGTGATTAATGTTTGAATTGTGCTCCTTTTTTCTGTCTTAATGAGCTGTGCAGCAATATGTAAGAAACATTATTAAGAAATAGCTCAATATTATTTACATGAGTGCTCAATTAAAGTTCTGAAAAAGAAAATATTACACTGATTTGTCTAATAGCCATGACCAAAGATTAATTTGGTGGGTGAGCCAGCTGTACAGTCATTTCCTTGTTACTATATGGATTGAAATCATAAAGTTTAATCAATGAAGTTTTCAATATTCATTCCTGTGCTAAGGGTTTAAAATAAATGTACTTTTTTAAGTGAGTTAACTACAGTTAGGATGGCTGGGTCCTGACGTAAAACAGCGTTAAAATGACCACATTTTTTAAATTCTTTAATGTATGAAATATCAACACTTTTTTATTCAAAATTCTGAATGAGTGTTGGAGTTACAGAACATATAAATAAGACATTTATAAATACAACACTCTAGTGAACATGAGGATCATTAACATGAGTTAATTGGGTATATCATGATGACACAGTCATCGGTCTGCACCAGTGCTAACTTAGTAGGTGCCTGGATTTTTTTTTTAGCCTCAGGAAAGTTTAGATTCTTCACCCATAATATGACTAGATGTGCAGTAATAATCTGGTGATGCATCTGGTAGACTAGAACTTTTTTCAAGAACTTGTTTTGTGGATGTTCTACAACATCCACTGCAAATATAAATGGATTAAAAAATGTGTTGTTCTTTAATTAATAAAATTGCTGCCTCTTAGTGTTTTCAGATGACTTTACTGATCAAGTTCAGAAGACTTTACTAATCAAAACTTACTGATTCAAAATTTACTGACTGTCTTAGATTATGTAGCACATCAACCATACAAGTCCCTGTGAATGAACAATTAATATGAACCTGTGATGGGTCTTGTTACTGACAAGACTGTAGTCAGAGTTGTGTTATTATGGAAAATATATGATTTAAATACATTGTGTTAAAATTAATTAGACCATTTATTCTTGGGGAAACATCAACATTTTTTGAGAGACAAGTATTAATACACATGCACACACCCACACGTGCGGGCTAATACATTGATCTGACAGGGCTGGTGTCTTCATCTTGTCGGTGAAACACTTCTGTTATTGATTGGCCAATATTGAGTGAGATGATATTTTTCAGCCAATGTTATGCAGCTTTGATCCTCCACAGCCATTTATGCATATTTCTGCTACACCTTGTAAATAACACAGAGAAGGAAAGAGAACAAGAGAGACACAATGTACAGCTCATTAGCTTCTGCAGACAAGCACAGCTTTTTCTTGAAAGTAGAAAATACATCATCTCCTCTTTGGGATTTTCAAATCTATATTTATTTTCTTTTAGATTTCACAGTAATAATGACAGGCAGAAAGCTGAGAGAATTTCATCAGAAATGAGAGGGGAAAAAAACACAGAACAGTCCAGGATTGTGTTTTTGACCTGAAGTTCCTACAAACACATTACATATACAGTGTATGGTTCCTCATTCAACATATTCATGAATATTACAGTTTTTGGGGTTTCTAAAAGGAACAGTAAGGAATATAGTGACAAATGTCAGACCCATTAAATCTCTGAATCTTGGAGGTAAAGAAGCTGAGTAACACTGGCACCTAATCAGAAACCCAAGTGACAGCATTTAACTAGGTTTAGTCAAATAAAGCACAAAAAATGACTAATATAATGAATCTCTATAGAAAGTAAAAGAGGGCTGTAATAATAATGTACCGTTTTATACTTCACTCAGATTTGTTCTATAGAAATAGCAAAATAATACCTTTTAAGCATAAAATTGTCAAGCTGTTTTTTCCCTGTAATTTAAATATCACATTAATGATGTAGTACTCAAGCTTACCAAATAGCGGACATTAAAAGCAGCTGTTAAATCAGCCATTAAATCAACTTATTGACTTATTTTATTTTATTTCATTTAATTTTTTTAATCCAAAAATCCCAACTTTTCCATAAAAACACTGAAGTGATGGTGTTGTTCATTATTAGTATTTGTTGTTGTTGCTGTTCTTATTGTTCTTATTGCTGTTGTTTTTGTTTCTTTTGTTGTTGTTGCTGTTGTTTTTGATGTTCTTGTTGCTATATACAGTATATGGTTCCTCGTTCTATATATTTATAAATACTACAGGTATTTTTTTGAAACAATAAAGAATATATTGACATGCATCAGACCCATTAGAGCTCTGAATCTTAGAGGTAAAGAAGCTGAGTCACAGTGGAGTCTAACCAGAAACCCAAGTGATGGCATTTAACTAGGTTTAGTCAATTAAAGCACAAAAATAACTAATATAGTGAATGTAAATAGAATGTAGAAGATGGCTGTAATAGAAATGCTGTTGTTGCTTTTCTTTTGTTGGGCTAAAGGACTGCATTTTGCCCACAAGATGCCTGTTGACTAGACCTGATATAAAATATTCAGACTCTGTTATGGGTAATTAGAGCCAGCGTACGCTGTTATACTTTACATGTCGTTTCCTAAAATTATCCACTCCACATTCGTCAGCCAAGGTTATGCTAGCCTCCTGTCTGAAGGACACACTGGGCTGTTTGCTGCGACTGTGTGCGGCGTGTGTGTGTGTGCGCGTGTGTTTATGTGCCTCCTGTTTCCTTTCTGCAGTCAGCATCCAGCCCCTAGCCCTTTGGTATTACATTAAATAGATGTAGTGATTCCGTGTCCCGTGTTATGCCTGGCAGCATCAGACTGCAGTCACCTTTCTCCCAGAGCAGCTGCTCAGCCGTCTTTAGATTTCACACAGATTTCACATTGCTTTCCAACTCTGTGCTTTAAATGCACTGAGCTTCCATAGCAGTGATAATCGTCATGTCTGACTTGGGGGGCAGCATTACCTGATTATGGCTGACACAACAGCTTTGTTGATGCTCCCAGCTCCAGAATTAGTTTTACTTCACGTGGTTGATTCTTAATTCTGCCGGGTCTGCTTTTCTGTGTTCTGTAATTTGCTCAAGACATGCACAAAGCATTAATAGTATTGTTGGGCAGTTTACTGGAATTCATTTGTAAACTTTATATTTAAAATTTTAATTAAGTTGGGAGTCTTTTATTTCTGTAAAAATGTATAGTAGTACAAGTATGAGTATTTTTTGGGCCCTCACCGCCCCATCTTTATTGATATTATTACTAATTTATCACGCACCATAAAGAGGGATGATACAAACTAATACAAACATGAAATCTAAGACTGAGAAAACAAACAGAGGAAGTACAAGAAACGTAAAACAAGTCGAATAAAAAGATAAACGTAAATAGGTTATGATAATGGCAAAGTAATAATAATACTAGTAGCATAGTATTAGCTAAATTAATACTTTTAACTATAGTAATAGTAGTTGTAATAAAAATAATACTTTACAACACCATCATTTGGTGTGTGTGTGTGGGTGTGTGTGTGTGTGTGTGTGTGTGTGTGTACAATGTAATACAGCAGCCCAGTCTTGCTGTGATTGGTCATTCTTGTTATATTAGTTGAGGTTAGGGGTCACTAATGTAAGCAGATGATGAGTGGTGCACAACAATAATCGATTTGTTTTAGTTTTTTCATTGATACATAATCGATTATTTTTTTCAAGGGAGTGAGATTGATGGTATTCTTTGATTTCCAATTCTTCAGCATAGTTTTCTTGGTGATGGCTGGTGGAAGCACTTTGCTGCTTTTCTTAGTTATATTAATTTCTGAGGTGCATTCAAGCAGAGAAAGTGATGGGGGAAGTAGGGTGAGGCGGTTCAGGAGGAGGAAATATTGACTAGTGACTTGTTGCCAAAAATGACAGTTGATGCTTAGGTTATAGTTTCAGGGTCCAGGGTGCAAATCTGAGCTTGGTTTACTGTTTCTGCAGAGTTATGCATGTTCATTCTGTGTACTTATGGGTTTCCTCTAAGTACTCCAGTTTTCTGGAAAACGACCTGGCAGTATTGGTGCATCAGGGGTTGCACAAGTATAAATTTTAATTAAGCCAGAAATTAAAAAAAAAAAATAGTTAACTAGTTATCTTTTTTATAGTTATAGTTAGAAAATTATTTTTAGTATTTTTTTTTTAATTAATTCATCAAATCACAGGCTACAAATTACATTTTCAGCTTTGGTGCTTTTAAGGCTACAGTTTTGAACAAAACACAAACAAACAAAAACAGTGTAATAAATGTGTAAAATAATACATCTGTTTATCATATTACACTATTTATGGACATACCAGTTCTTAAAATACACTCTTGTGGATGACCTGGTGCCAGACACAGCTCAGCTAACATTATTTGATTCTGGAACCTAAAGCATGCACCATAGAAGCTCGTGTCTACAAACAAAGCCCTCTTTGTAGCTCAATGGCCAGAGTTCATTGAATGGAAGAAGTCGATGTCTACAGATGGCTCCAGCTTTAGTATTATTCAGAACCAAGCCTGGATCATCTTCTGTGGACTGGGATGCTCAAAACTGACTAAGTGGAATTGCATAATGAAGAGCAACCCACCGCACATAACTTGCTCTTTCAAATAGCTATTACATAGTACTCAGGTAACTATGATAAACCTTTCAGAAGCAGAGATTAAACATGATGTGAAGACAATAGGAGCCTGAATCCATCATGGGTGGCATTCTGTTAAAGGCAATAGGCCATTGAGGGCGATTGATCTGAGTGATTGACTTTTCCCCTGATAATGTAATCTAATAGGTCATCTGTTGTTTTACCCTTGAGAAATGCTTTCTAAGTGATGTGTTGATGAGACTGTGAGGTACACTGGACAGAGAGAGGAAATAAAATAACCTCAAGATCAGGTTTACAGTGTGAAAGCTATGAATATTTCATTCTTTTGTTTGCTGTGAAATAATGGCAGATCAAATTGTAACATGGAAGTCAAGGTTTTTGTAGATTACATTCAGTCAAAAAGCCATGTGTATCATGCAGTTTCATTTATTGAGCTATATTTGGAAGTTTATGCAAGTTTCATATTTCACTGCATCCCTGAATCCCCAGGAGATCTCATATGCTATCTTATATAACATGTGATCTGATTTTATGAGGCTGGAAGGGAATCTTTGTTTGTTTAAAGCATATACAGTGCTCACCTTATAATAATAATCCAGCCTTCTCTATCATTTCTGCTGGCTAGTGTTCAGTCAGCAGGCAAACCATCATCAGCTACCTGTCGGATCAGTATGATCCCCTTGTTACCTGAGAATCACTTTATTAAGTAAGGAATAAAACATAACAGGGTGTACTGCCATAGGAAACTAATCAACAGTCTATATAGCACACCAAGATGTGTTTTATTCCTCTTATACCACAGCAATTTGCCAATGATGATGATGATTATTATTAGTTTTTTAATGAATCACACATCATACTTTTTGTCAGTTTATTGTTACATTTACAGTTATGGAACATCCATGAAACAAGTTAGTCCCTGTTATTACTGACATTATAGCAGCTATAAACAGTTGCTCCTTCAGAAGCCTCTCTCTTTGCTTTCTCTTGAAGTTTTTGTTTATCTGTTTATTATTATTATTCAATGAGATGGAGCATCCACCATTTAAGTCCTGGTGTAAGTTGTTACTATAGAAACAATAACATTAGAATCAGCACATTAACATGAACCTGTGATTTGTCTTGCAGCCGAAACTACTGTTGGAGCTGCTGTTAGAAAATAAATCACCTTCAGTGGTATAACCAGAAAATAAAGCATAAATATTTTATGTATCCTTATTTTTACTTGAAAGAGGTTAAAAGATGGTCCTCTGTGCAATAATGGCATTGTGTAGTAGCCAGAAGTTTCCCTGTAATAAGAATAGTAAACATAATCATCTCCTCTGGCTTTAGACAATGTTGAAGTGGGATTTTTGCGTTGTGTCGTGGCTGAGACATGAAGGAGTAGAGGCTGACAGAATTAGGACGACTCTAAGCTGAGGTTTTTGCCATGTGGCAGCTGATCTCTCTCCTCTCAGCATGGCCACATGTCTTTAACAGTCAGGCACTGAGTGAGAGTTGCTTGCTGCACAAAGGCAAAAGCCTGAACCAATAAAGCACCATGAGTTTTCAACTCCCTCTTTGCATGAGCATATTCCAAAACCTGGGTGCTATTGCAGTTTCTCTTATTCCTTTCACTAAATCTTTTGACACGCTGAATTCACCATGCTCCAATGTTATAACCAACTGAGGCGTTTTAGTGGATGTCAGGCTTTACTGTGTTGTCTGTAAGGATTCTTGGATTAAAATGATATGAACCAGACTTATTTTAAAATATTTATATAAAGTCCATTTATTCAAACTCCTCAAATAAATTTTTTTTAGGATGTTTAGTAGCAGAAATGCATAACATTTACACCTTTAGTGATACAGAAGACACCTGAAAACTTTTCTGCTTGGTTCCAAGTGTTTGTTTGGTTTTGGTTACTTTGCGCTGACTTTATCTAGGTGAATTGAGAATTAACGAGTCTAGGTCTTATGAGCCAATAGAGGACAGGAAGGCGTGACTGTGGTCTCTTTGTGCAGTAAAAAATAGAGGAGCTGCTAATGATCTAATTACAGATAAAAGATGGCCTAGAAGTCTCACATTTACTCCTATTAAAATCTACAAATGTACATGAATATGCTAATTGAAAACGCCCCTGTGTCCTCCCCTTGCAGCTGCCACAGTAAGAAACGTGTGGGGTTTTAGTATCAGAGCTGTGATTTATGTAACAGTAGCCAAACTTGTGAACTTATTCCATAAGTAAGGAATAAAATACAACAGGCACATTATTTTTAGGATCCAATATACCTGTTGTATCCTGGAGTGATGTATTCCTCTTATACCACATCTTACTTTTTATCCATTTATAATTACATTTAAGTTGTGCAATGTTGGCAAAACGTTTGGTTTGTTTATGTTATCACTTATAGCAGCTATAAACTGCTCTTGAATGAAATACAGCTTGTTAATATGTTTGATAACATATTAGAATAGTGAATTAATATTAACCTATAAAATTGTGATTTTACAATTGGCACTGCTGACCAAAATGTGCTGTTGTAGAAAATTAATCAAGATTCTGACCAATCAGATTTGAGAATTCAGCAGTTTAAAACGTTGGACTACTGATCGGAAGGTCGTGAGTTCAAATCCCAGCACTGCCCAGCTGCCACTGCTGGGCCATTGAGCAAGGCCCTTAACCCTCAACTGCTAAGTTGTGTAAGTGAGATAAATGTAAGTTGCTCTGAATAAGGGTGCCTGCCAAATTCCAAAAATATAATCACAATTAATTAAAATGTTTATCAATAACATTAGCTAAGTTATCTGGCTGGATTAGCATTCAGATTCTGTGGCAAAATGTTTTCAGGCACTCTTAAAATTTGAATATTTAAATTATGATTGGTTCTAAAGACTCAACAAAACAGTTGTAGCATCATTTGGTTGCTTTTTATACAAATGTTTCAACACATTTGACCCAAATACATATCAATAATCAGAAGCAGCAGTCAATAATTACAGTCCACAACTAAGCTGCAGCTTGTACCACATTGATTTGCATACCAATCTGACATTAAATTGCATCCTTGCAGTCATACAGCTTGACATGTCATGTTAAATAATAATTACTTTTGATAATATTTAAAAACAAATGTTGTCTCTTGCCTGAGAAAATCGCTGGGTGGAAAATATTAAATGATTTAAAATAAAATGTGTAGAAGGACAGAACTGTGTAATTTATGCTACAAAGAGCAGCACATATTGGTGCATACTATACATTAGTAACTTTTGAGTTTTGACAACAAGAAGAGAGGGCTTCTGGCATTCTCTTGTGCCATAAATTACAGACCCCAGAGATGCACATTACTGTCCTCTGACAGCAACAGCAAGAAGCGAGATGTAACAGTGACAGGCGAATGAATGATCCTCTTCCTGCTGCTCTTTCTTTTCCTCATAATAGAAGCCTAATAATTACACACAGAGAGTGCAAAACATGCAAGTCGTGAGATTGCCGTTTTTTCAATATTTAGTGGCAGTGAAGGTCAACCTGATAAAGAGACCTTTTAGATGCGTCTAACAGTGATGTGGCTTAGATTGGCAGTATCTTGTTTCAACAGCCAAATGAACATTTGCCATCTTTGTTCTACAAAAATAAAGGTGCCAGCGGAGCTAGAGCCTATACCGGTATTTTATATCAGAGCCCTGATGTATGTAACAGTAGCCAAACCTGTCAACATACAATATACCATAATTAAGCAATATCCCATGAGTATAAGTGTTTATACTGAATATTGGCACAGCTGTGATTTGGCGTAGGAAATCACACAATTGTGATATTACTTTTATACAACAGTTCTATAAACAAGAAGTTAATATTGAGTAACTGAAATTTTGGACACAATATATCCAAATGTTTTGTTTATTTTTGCTCCGCTAGGGGAAACAGATCTGGAAGAAACCACACTCGATGATAGCCCATTGGCTAGCCGATTTGTATTATGAGCATTGATTTGTACATTCCCGTTAAAGTTGCATCTAGTGAATTTGGTGTCCCTTCTTCCTTTTCATCTTCATCTGACGAGCTTTCCTATATTGTGTCAAGAGTTCTTCCACTCCAACCTTGGCAAACCATGTCTTCATGGATCTCTCACTGTGAACAGGGGCATTGTCATGCGGAACATGTTTGGGTTCCTTAGTTCCAGTGAAGGGAAATTGTAATGCTACGACATATAAAGACATTCTAGACAATTGTGTTCTTCCAACATTGTGGCAACAGTTTTGGGAAGAATGGGTGTGATGGTCAGGTGATATTGTATCCAAAATGGGTTTAGTCTAATGGAGGAACCAGAAACATAAATGAACATCCATACAAATTACTTAATACAGAACATGGAATTGACTGCTAATGATTTTATTTCATACTGCGCAAATACCGTTAACCGAACCAGAAACAGAGAAGCAGTGACAGTTGATCATTTAGTTAATGACCTGGAATTACAACTATAACAATAATCCCTTTCAGTCAGGGTCACTTTACAATGAGATGAGGAACAAGTCGCCCTGTACTTGTGATGTGGCACAGATTGTGATGAATGTCCATGGACATAAAGACTGGCATCTAGCATTTAGCACAGAGGCTTTGCAACACCCCTTAATGTCCGTTCGTTGGTTCCTTTCTCTCTCTGTCTCTCTCTCATGAGTTCTTTGCCAGCTTGTCGCCATATGTGTTCAGTGCCGGCACGTTGGATAAATCAACTTCCAGCCCCACGAAACACATTGTGTGAGCTGGCACTAACCTTTTTAATAGAGTCTCCCTCCCCTGCTGCTTGCAAGACATTTATACAATTTGGAGTTATTAGAGTGCTGTGCAGGGTGCTGCAGGAGAATTATGTGCATATTTGTGTGTGTGTGTGTGTGTGTGTGTGTGTGTGTGTGTGTGTGTGTGTGTGTGGTAAAGACTATCATGAGTGTATCACTTCAGATCTTGCTCAAAGGAACATTCTTTTACTAGTCGAGTAAATATCTACAAATTCATATGTTGTTCCATTCTTACATGCAAGTTAATTGTGTCTCATTTTTCATTTTTTTGCTTGGAGTGTTTATTTTCTCATTATCTACCCGCTTTTGTGATATATCGAGCCTTGTTAATCAAGGGAGGACAAATTCATTTCAAATTTAAAATGTCCTACGTGTTACGGAGTAAATCCTTTGCTTCTCAGGCTCAGTCGTGAAAGTAACACTCTTGCAGATATAACAAAGCGTTATGCAATTTCACCTTCTTTTTCACTTTTGAGGTCATCATTATTTAGTTCTCATTCATCCTTCATTCCATGAAGTGCTAATGATATGAAAGGTGAGCTTGAGCTCTTTATTCCCTGCCAGTGTACAGTAAGTTCATTTGATGAGTGCAACTCACTCAGGACTCAAGTATTCTACCCATGCAAACACACCGGCGTCTCTGTAATGCGGGTAAACATTCATGTTTTGCTCTCAGGCTGTTCAGGCTGGGAGGTGGTGTGCGTTTGTTTTTGTTTCTGTCTAGTGCTGTTGATTGCGGTTTAAAATGCCATCTCCGGTGGCGCCCTCCTTTGCTGCTGATGTCATCAAGCACCTCTCCACTGGCATTGTGTAGCTTCCTCTTACAAAGGTTTAATGATGTGACTGACAAACACACACGCACACACATCTATCTTTTAACAACCTGCTTCCCGAGAGTCGCACTGACACAACTGCAGCGATTTGTTGACTCCAGATTAGCTCTTAGAAAATGTGACAACAGTGTGGCAGAGGCAGCAGCTGCGTCAGGAGGTTAGACTTGTTCCAGACTCTGTGTCTCATGCAGTGTAAAGGTCGTTTAAGACAGGTGGCATAATTGATGGAGGAAAAAATTTGTATGCAATAAAAAATTCCAAACAAACACTCTGTGGCAAGTTGCAAACCAAGTAAATGATGTTCAATTAGTCATCAAATCAAACCCAGTTTATTTCTGCCTTTTTTGACATGTTGGAACTATTTGGAACTAATAATAAGTATATATATACTGTATATATATATATATACACTGCCCTCCAAAAGTTTGGAAACGCCTGAACAAAATAGGGTTTTTGGGCAATATCAGCATAAATCCTCTTTAGTTAGTGACCATTTTGCATTGATAATAAGGGACAACACAAACTATGAAAACATATTTTATTAAATAAAAAGTTTATGAACATAAACATGAACATAACATAGAAAAAT
>CM040989.1:5610068-5635558 GCA_022985145.1 Pangasius djambal | reverse complement strand
TATATATATATATATATATATATATATATATATATATATATATATATATATATATATAAAGAAAACAAACACCCCCTAATAATAATAATTATTGTTATTACTAATATTATTATTATTATTTTCACAATTTACTATGGGAGCTTGCCTGAATTTTGCGCTGGGCTTATGCGACTAAAGAGCGTTTAGACCAGTGTATGCTGTGTATCTTTTAAAGTGGGACCAGCCTCGTAACATCACCAATAAACATCCCCACATTAACAATTTTGTTGTGTAATGTTAAAATATTCTCTAGCATTTGAGAATAAAATGCCAAGCTTAGTGGTGTAGCAGTGGTATATTGTAGTTGTAGTTGACAATAGGCCATTTTTTTGTCCATTTTCTTTCTGTATTTTCACAGACAGAAATACAGTCAGGTCCATAAGTATTTGAACAGTGACACAATTTTTGTAATTTTGCCTTTATACACCACCACAATGGATCTGAAATGATGCAATCAAGATGTGATTGAAGTGTAGAATTTCACCTTGCAGAGTCCCTCCATTTTCACAGGTTCAAAAGTAATTGGACAATTGACTGATGAGCAGTTTCATGGCCATTTGTGGCCTGTTTCAGTTAAGGAGTTAAAGAGATAAAAGGTCTGGAGTTGATTTTGCATTTGGTATGTGTTTATGGGAATTCTCAATAAGAGGTGTCGATGCAAGTGAAGGAGGCCATCATTAGGCTGAAAAACAAAACAGACATATCAGAGAGATAGCAGAAACTTTAGGAGTGGACAAATCAACAATTTGTACATTTTTTAAAAAGAAGGAGTGCACTGGAGAGCTCAGCATCACCAAAAGGCCTGGAAGACCACAGAACACAACTAAAGTGGATGAATGCAGAATTCTTTCCTTGTTGAAGAAAAACCCCTTCACAACATCTAGCCAAGCCCAGAACACTCTGAAAGAGGTAAGAATATCATTGTGAAAGTCTACAGTCAAGAGATACCTTACTGAACGTAAATACAGACGGTTTACCTCAAGTGGTAAACCACTGGTAACACTCAAGGACAGAAAGGACAGATTAGACTTTGCAAAAAAAAAAAAAAAACTCTAAATAAAAGCCTGACCAGTTCTGATGCAAGATTAACTTGTACCAGAATGATTTGGAAGAGAAGAGTATGGAGAAGGAAAGGAAGTGCTCAAGTTCCATGGCTGGGAGTGTTCATTGATAATGTGACTGCTGATAGAAGTAGCAGCATGAATTCTGAAGTGTATAGAGCTATACTTTCTGCTCATATTCAGTCAAATGCCGCAAAACTGATAGCTCAACGCTCCGTGGTACAGATGGATATTGTCACAAAACATACAGCGAAAGCGACCTAAGAGCTTCTTAAGACAAAGATGTTCTTATTTGTCTGATTACCTCAATGTTCTTATTTGTCTGATGACCTCAACCCAATAGAGCATGCTTTTCACTTACTCAATACAAAACTGAAGGCAAAAAGACCCACAAACAAGCAGCAACTGAAGGCGGCTGCAGTGAAGGCCTGGCAAAGCATCTCCAGGGAGGAAACTCAGCATTTGGTGATGTCCGTGGGCTCCAGACTTCAGGCAGTCATTGACTGCCAAGGATTTGCATCCAAGTATTAAAAATAATCTTAATATTTATGTTAGTTTGTCCAATTACTTTTGAGCCTGAGAAAATGGAGAGACTCTGTAAAAATGGCTGTAATTCCTAAATGGTTAATGCAATATTTTTTGTTAATCCCATTGAATTAAACCTGAGAGTCACTTCAGTCACATCGTGATTGCTTCATTTCAAATCCAAATTCAAATCCTTGCTGGTTATTTCTACACCAAAGTACTGATGTGAAATCTATACACTTGGGTGTATTCAGATTTGATGACGACTCAAAAGTTATGTCAATATTTACACGGAAAGTTACTCTTATTTAGGGTTAGATTACACAGCAGCTCAAGCTGATATTCTGGGTGTACCAATGAGATTTTCAAATCACCTACATGTAGTTCACGCCTCCATGTCTGCCAGATTGAGTAGAGGTGTCAGAGATTTACATTAGTGGGATTTACAGTAGTGTAAACTACCACCTTTAAACACAATCACTTGTCATTAAGCTTGAAGAAATCAGGGGATAGAAAAAGCAGTCCAGAAATATGTTGCTATCAAATATAATATGATGTAACATAAAAATAAGACACAATTTAAAAATTAAAAAAGACATGCAATGATATATAAATGAGAAGATGGCAAGTATTGAAATAAACATCAATATGAGTCTAGTATATTGCTGTATGAATAATCCTAATTGTAGTCATCACATCACTGCAAATTTGGTTTTGTTTATCAATATAGCTTCCACCATCATTATTCAGCATCTTATAAAATAGCACTTAATCCAGCACATGCTGGTGTTTTACATTTTGTTTTCTTTTAAGCCTCAAGATATAAAATCAAGGTCATGAAATCATAATTCTAATTTGCTATTTTTGAGTTCTCAAATTTATAAAATAATTCTAATATTTTTGTTAATTAGATGTGCTCTCTGTAATGAAAATGTGCCATTGGTTGGAAGGATAATCTGACCAAGCACTCATCTGCTACACTTACATCTCACTTTTATTTATTTATAATTTTGTGCATTAAAAATTCAGATTAAGTGTGTCTCCTCCAAAAAAAGTGGGCTTTAAAGGGAAGACACTATTAATTAATTAATGATTTAAATTAATACTATTAAAAACTGAGTCAAGGCTGTGTTTAATCCCCACCCCATGTGCGTAACTCTCACATAACTTCTGAATAGAGCTTAAGTCTGTAGTTACATCTGAGGTCTGAATACCAATGTAAACTAGACATGTTTAACTCAACCCTCTATATGCCCTTTGGGTTTTAAACAGAAGCAGAGGAACCCAGTCACATGTTTACAGTTTTTCTGCTCTTATGTTGACACTATGGCTGTGACTCTATTTGTCTTTGTTCTTGAATGAGCAGATAAGATTAGCTTAGATATGTGAGTGCAGTTTCTCTTGCTTTGACTAGCTATCATTCAAACAACAGCAGTTTGCCTTTACATTTGTGGCATTTGGGAGATGCTCTCTTCTCATCGAAACTGCAACATGGCATTTTAAAAAAGCTGTGTAGGTGTTTTTTTTTTTTTTTTACTTACACCCTTTCACACTAAATCATATGTGTTTTTCGCAATCTGTTAGAGTAATGAGCTGTATATAGTTTGGCATGCAAAGGCCTTAATGCTGGGGACAAACTTCAGGGCTGAGATGCACAATACACTGCTGATTTGTTGTGGCTGGACGAGTTGATTGCTTCAGAGTAATAGCATGGTTTTTTTGTAGATCTTCACATGCAACCAGGAGCTTTTGCCCTTATTTTAGCTCTGTTTCAGCATGTGTTGATGATGTTAGCAGAGTAAACATTAGCATCTCATTTCTCTTCACTGCATTTTTCTCTTTTTGTATATGTTTTGCCCATTCAATCTTACCTTCACCTCTCCATCTAAGCAGAGACCCACACAGTTTCTTCACCTGGGGAAGTTGGAGGTCTCTGTAAAGTGTGTTTTATTGCCATGAAGCAAGTGCAGTTTGAGTGAAAGCTCTCACAACAGCAATAAACCACTTTCTCATTCTACACCTATCCCCGTGCCCTCTTATCTTTCCTCTTTGAAGGCGAGCAGGAGAGTCATAAAAGCTTTGCCACCCACCCTCATCTACCTTTCCATTAAATGTCACTATCATTAATATCGATCGATCAGTGCTCAGAGACCCTGCTGGCAACCCCTGGTGTAAAAGGTAAGATTTTTCACAAGGTATTTAGATAAATATACCCCTCCCCCCTGCATTCTGACTGAGTCATGAGAGCAATGATATATAAGGATGTGCAGCTTATTGCCAATGCTACTACGTAGCTGTATCATCTTTTTCACGGGTGTGGTGAGAATTGTCCAGCAGATTAGTATAATATCAGATCAGTGGTTTTCACTTTCCACTGATGGACAGGGTAAAGAGGTACTGACAATTTGTGCATAAGAGCGCAATGACTACACAGTAGTTTCAGGTTTTATGGCCATGTGCATAAAGAGTGCTGTAAGCATCTATATACAATGAAATTCTTGTGCAACAGTTGCACACTCCTTCAAAGACACAGTGTAAAAATGATAAATAAACTCTTAACTAGTACAAAAATAGCAAATTGTGAACAATATAGGGGTTGCATGACCAATCATTTTTACTAGTTGACCAAAAAGTAGTTGACTAGTCGTAGTTTTTGTAGCAAAAATTGTTTCAGGAGATTTTTAGGCTGTTTTATTTGTGCAGCAAAGAGTGCACTTCACTTAGCAGCCATACATAGACTATAACAGATGGCTGTTAATATAATGGTCAATAGATGTAGCTAGGGTAAGTGTAGCTAATAATTGCCAAATTTTTCCCCTACATGTCAAACAGTATATTTAAATGGCATATAATTTGCAATGGAGAACAATTCATTTGTGTGTATACATATGGCAGTGCTTTATTGTGGGACTTACTTATAACCATCCTAATTAAAACTAATGAATTCCAAGGCTGGTTGCTACACAAATATTTTTTTCCCTCTGCACAAAAGGCTTTGCATGCAATTCTTAAAAACACGGCATCAAATCAGAGCCTACACAGCTGAAACGAAAAAAATCATATAAAACCAAGGTTGTACACAATTCACTTTGTCTTGAGTCGCCATGGCAAAGTCCAAGTACAAATCATATGAGCAAATTTCAGTTTGAGTCATCATGAAAAAAATTATATAAAAATGATCCCAGATTTGCTTTTGTCGATCCTAATGCAAATTTATGCACTGTTGCATAATTCAGAATGAAGAAACTACGGCTCAAATGTGTTCAGTGAGGTCCCATATGGATTCTCTTCGGAACTGCTACAGGGTAAAGAAAAAAATAAATAAAGTCAAATTATGATTTTTTTTTTTCACCTTTGTGCAACTTAACCCAAACACCAATTCCCAGCATTAAGTTTTTACAGTTGCGGCTCACAACAGGGTTGCCAGGTCTGTGTGACAAAAGCAGTCCAACAGCCATTACAAACTGTTCCAAAATCAGTCCAATGATCAATAAAATAAGCCCAGTGGGAAAACAATATTAAAACATGCACTTTCTCTAAATAGTCAACCCCTCGACCTTTTATTTCTTAACCTTTTCCTACAAAGGGTAAAGACAAAAGCCATGAGGAGTAATTACATGTGTACAAAGCTGTACCTAGAGTCAAATCTTCACTCTGTTTATCATTTTGCAACATTCTTCATCCCTCTAGATTATACAATAGAGCCTCAAAAGTTTCTGAATCAATAACTACTCTTCTCCGAATCATCTGCTTTGGGACTATATTGGGTCATCATTCTAGTACTTTCCCAAGCTGGTGTCCTGTTTTCAATGTGTTAGTCAATTAATTATCCATCTGTTTTAAGTAGCACATGGTTTAAAATAGCTTCTAGATCCCTGCACATCTCCTGGAAATCAGCTAGCAATGTGAGAATGAGTGTGATTAGCTGAGCATAGACAAGCTGTGAGTTGTGTAGAACTGTGATTTGACTCGTATTCTTATTATATTAACTAACCAAGTGAGCTATGCCGAAGTGAACACCACCTCCAGTGTATAAAGGTAACGTTATCTAGCTAGCTAACTTAGCCAAATGTTGTTGGGGTTTCAGTATCTTGCTAGATTTGTTAACTAATTTGCTAGCTCATATAGTTAATGCATGTTTCTAGCTACATAATTAATCATTTAATACATTTATACTATAAAACATCTAAAGATGCGGCTAGCTGGTTTAGCTAGTGTTTTACCTGTACATGTTTCCGCAGGTTGGATGCTAAGTTATGAAGTGCTGATATCTCCATGAGCTTTGGCTTGTGTAATTTGCGGATTATTCATGCTGTTTCTTTTTAAGATTTAAAATTTCATCTGTCTCCACTGTCTCAGACATTGCTACTGTTGACTGTTTGGTGGATTTGGCACCTCAAGTGTAGACTTTGGGGAGGAAACTGCCTTATTTTGAAAGGGTCTCAAAACTGAATCATTTAAAATTACTGCACATACTGTCTTCTTGGATTAAATGCATTTTTTTTACTAAATAACGGTGATCAGAAACAAAAATAGCAAAGTTAAATATTTTATTTTAAAAAACTCAAGTAAAAGTACTTTGATTTAATTATACTCAAAAAGTACTGTTTTAGTGAACCATGTACTCAAGTACTGTAATGAAAGTACATGTAGTTTGTTACTTTCCCCTGCTATCAGTCAGCAAGAGGTAGATTATCATCAAATATTCTACCACTCATAATAACAATATCATGATATTATGATATGCATAATGCCCATTCCCCTTAAGTGCTTGTTAATAAATGTAAAATGCTGCCACAGTGCTGAATCAACTATTCAGGCTTCATCATAAATAATATAGGATTCTGACTCTGGTTATTAATGTATTATACTACTAAACCATAATGCTAGTCTTTTCATTGCAAAAATGGTATTTTAGAAATTGACTGTAGGAAATTAGCTGTTTAGATTGAGCTGCCCACATTCTCCACCAAACTTTGTAGGAAATTAGCTCTTTAGATCTTTAGATTAAGCTGACCAAATTCTTCACCAAAAACATAGGAAAAACTAGCAGATCAGATCAGAGGGGGAAATTTTGCAAACTTAATATTTTAATAGCTGATCAACTATTCGTCCAGTGATAGGTTGAAATTAGAGTATTTATTAATTGTGCATGGGATATTACCTCTGTGTCCACTGGCAATAATATCCTAAATATAGTGAAAACACTCTATTAAGAGCAAAGTAACAAGATCGGCAGTTTGAGACTGTAAATTATGAGCTCAGAGACACAATATACTTACCTTTCAAAATCAGACGAGACTTTATTAAACTATTTACAAACACAGAAACTAATCTAATACAAACACACACACATGTCAAACAAAGAATGGTTTTGAACAGAAATTTTGAAATTCCAGGTTTCTAGGACTGTATGCTGTTTCTCAGACCAAGACCTGAATGAACCATCAACTTATCAATTTAACCTTCTTTCCTTTCCTTTCTTTAAAAGGGCTTTAGACTTTGTGTTAAAAGCACCAGTTCAGTGAGAATCTGAGGTACCGTACTTTGGCGTCTCTTTGGATGGGGATTCCCTTGTTGCATCGTTGTCTGAGGGCTTTCCCAGCGATGTGAATTTGCCAGCAATCTGGTTGGTTTTTGGAGACCAATTGGGATGGTGAATGGAGTGAGGGGCTCACCTGGCATAGTCTCATAGGCGGGTTGCAAAGGAGCAAATGGTTCATGGCGGTGCAAAGGCTGGAGTTGGAGGCTCTGCAGGAACCAGACTTGATGTCGGAGTCTCAGCGTGAGTCTGATCTCCTCGTGAAGCGGAGGGGTGAAAACTTCTGGATCTCTTGGTTGATGAGAAATCCTGAGGTATTGATGGATGAGAACTCTTGAAGCCATTGATGGACAAGGACTCTTCTGGAGTAGTTTATTGACAAGAACCTACTGTTTCCTTTGTGCCTGAGGGTTTTAACCCTTTCCAGCTGTGCTTGCCCCAAAGTGCTTGCTCCAGTTAGGAACTTAGGGTGGGGTGTAAACTGTGTTCTCCTCCTCTGGCACTAATTAGCATACTGGTCTCTAAATTATGTGCTTTCCACAAGGTAAATTTAGATATTTGGTCATGAATTTTGAAACATGCAATACATTGTACTCAAATTCACTTTATCCCAACCCTTAGGAAATTAAATAACAATCACACACACCAAACATCATATATTTGCTGTTATTGATACACTCATTAACATTATGTTACCTGTTAAATGATCAAAAGCATAATGAACTGGTGGCTATAGGCATGATACATATAAGGCATGACATTAAAAAGGCAACAAGTTTTTTCAAACCATCTTGCATCATTTTAAGAGTCATTGTCCTTTTAGGAGATGTAAGTTAACATGATGCATTTGTTAAAGCTGGGTTCTATGGAATGTGTGAATGGTGGTGAGAGCATGGGGATCTTTGTGTTCTTGGGGAAAGAACAAAGGTCTCATTCCACGACGAGCCCCTGTTGACTCTTTCTTGAGGCCTTCCTTGGTGATTCACCCCGCTTTTGGCCTTAGGTTATCAGGTTTATGGCTGAGGGTCCTTGAGTTTTATCCTGTGGGCCAGCCATCTGGGCTTGCTCAATGGCCTAAATCAATAGGTTTTCAGGGTTTCTCCTGACTGAGAGGATCCATCCTCTGGTTAGGGATGTTCTAATGTTTTATGGTTCCTGTGGTAAACTAAGTGGAGTTCTTGTATAAAGTTCGGTCCAGGCTTCTGTAGTTTTGTTACTGCCTGTTCACTCAAAATTCTACATGACAATATCTTAAATATAAGAGAATTCATCTAATATATCTCATTATGAGATTATGAGAAAACAAATATAAAACTGTTAAGGCTATTTCTATACTTTTTTTCTCAGTTCAAGTTTGAAATGATTCTATTTGTTTTATAGCCTTCCTTGGCTAACAGGAGTGGAACCCGATGTGGTCAGCTGTTGTAGGCCATCTGCCTCAAGGTTTGATGTGTTCTGCATTCTGAGATGCTTTTCTGCTCACCACGGTTGTGGTTATTTGAGAGTCTGTCCATTTTCCTCGGGCCTCTCTCAACAACAAGGCATTTACACCTGCAGAACTACTGCTCACTGTTTTTTTTTTCTTTTTTGCTTTTGTTTTTCTTTTTCACACCATTCTGTGTAAAGTCTAGAAAATCAGCAGTTTCTGAAATGCTCAAACCAGCCCGTCTGGCACCAGCAATCGTGCTATGGTCAAAGCCACTGAGATCACATTTTTCCTCATTCTGATGTTTGATGTGAACATTAACTGAAGCTCTTGACCTGATGAGCATGATTTTATGCATTGCACTGCTGCCACATGATTGGCTGAGTGGATAATTTGCATGACTGAGCAGGGCTACAGGTGGCTACAGGTATTTCTGTAGGAACAGGACATTGTGGACAAAAGTTTAAGGAAAGCCTTTGTCCAGAATGCCTGAAATGCATGTTTCTCTACATATTTTTGCTGTACTTTTACCACAATAATTTAGTACACTCCAGTTACTCTCTGTATATACACAGTACATACTCTGTTTTTGTGTTGTTGTGCATGGTAAAAGCTTCTGTATTTATTTATAGGGGCATATACTGATGAGTCTTGCTTAAGGTGCCAAGGGAGAACTGTTAAGTTTAACTGCCAGTGCCTTTGCTTTGACTACTGGCCTTGAGCAAGGCGTTTAATCCTGGTTTTGCACGGCAATAATGTCACCACTGTTCTTGTTTATTCTCGCATGCCTATAAATGAGAATATGCACTTAAATCAAAAAAAGGGCTGTACTGTGTCCACTGAGGGAATTGAATCATTTCATTTTCTTTCCAAAGGTGATGAAGGAGTGCACTTTTTTTGGTTGCATTAATTTGTCTTTATTCTTCTATGCTGTGCGGCCATTAGAAACATGTAAAGCACGGGTGTTGCATTTTTTCCACTTAACAGATTTCACGCCTGAGCAGATCTGTGGCTGACATTAAATGGATTTCGATCAATGAGCGTAAGAGCGGTATGGGGTCTCTGGTTCCTCCATGTTCTCCCTTTCGCTCTCCCTTAAATATTAACAGCTTATCTGACATCAGCTTGTAGTGTGGTGTAGTGCTGCTCTGGTTATCAGTGACCTGCAGAAGCACATTGACCCTGCTGACCTTAAAAGCAATCAACTAAATCAATGCAGGCTGCAGAATGTAACAAATGATTAATAATGATATCACCTCAATCTCTCACACAGTCTTTATAGGACTCACCTGCTTCCGCATATAAACTTTAGGACCCTCATGGTTCTGAAGGATATGTGATAATATATCATATGAGACACGTGATAATATCATAAAAAAGTAGAGACAGCCTTGTAGATTGAGGTGATATGGTTGGGTATTTCAGGATTTTTAGTTTTCCTTGTGTGTATTTTGTGTAAACTCAAAATACAGTCCAGTCCAGTGCCAAATAATTTTCTTTTGATGGAGATAATTCCAGCATTTAAAGTTTAGCCATAGCATTTAAGATTCTTGCTACAGTTATACAGGAGACACTTAAAATAAAGCAGCGGTCAGACCAAAGACAGAAAATCCAATTCACTGAAGGTGAAAGGACACAGGATGTGAAAGATGTGCATTTATTTCCTTTAGCACTTACTTTTGTGCTGACTTTATTTTGGTGAACTTTGATCTGTGAATTCATGAGTCTTGGTCTTCTGAGCCAACAGAACACAAGAAGGCAGGATCGTGGACATTGTGGTCTGTAAAAATGGAAGAAATTCTTCTTATTAATAGGCTTATTAGGTTGGCTGTTTTCTTACTGTTGCCGCGCTTCTGAAAAAAGAACAAATAAAATAAATTAGCTAGCTAGCTAATATTGCACTGATATCCTGTTCAAAAATCGCATACCATCAGGACAAATCGCCTGATTTTCCACTCATCAGAATTAACATACTGTTGATGCATGCAACAAGAAAATATCATCATTGGGTAATTTACATGCCACCAGAAACATCTGGCTGGATCTGAGTGTGAGAAATTGAAATCAAAATTGTGGAATGTGCTGTATTTATTATAACATTTCTGTTTTCGACAAACTGTTCAATAATAAAAGCTCAGGGTCATTTGTGCTGGGCGTCACCATTTTAAAATCTTCTTTCAGTATCTAGACTATGTCAGAGATGGCTTGGGGATGGATGCAAGTGCAGAGTATTTTATTAAGCGTGAAACACACATAAATAAAGACTAGGACTACGTAACATAAACAAAGCATGGAATACACATGAACATGGCATGGTTACCACAATCAACAATGCTGCTACTTACAACAGACACTAGACAAAGTGGTTCAGGTGTTCGTGATCATGTGACTTGGTGCATGACGTGAACACGTGGTGTGCAGTGGCCGATTCATGCTATAGTGTTATCGGCGCTAACCTGAGAGACTATCCTATATTTCATCATTTTCTTTCTCATCCACTAGATTATTTGAGGTAAAATAATCTATCTCAAATCCTTTTTTGTTTCTCCCTGTTTGATAGGATTTTCTTGCCAGCAGTGTTGGCCCTATGTAGATGTTAGCAGTTAGCACTAGAAGTAAAGCATATTGGCAGGTGGCATATTAAATGATTACATGTTCACTAACATTCCACAATTACTCCCAGCTGTCAGGTCCATTTAAATTGGCTCAGAATTGGCTCTGGTATTTACAGCGAGGACCAAACACGCTTTCTGTAACCATATTGCATATTCTACAAAAACAGCATCTAGACATTTATCCTTCCTTTAAAATAGCCTACAAGCAATTATAACACTTTTCAGGGTTGAAGTATAATTATGTAATTATAAACTGTTTCACTGTAAAACAACTGTTTTTTCTTCAACCTTGACTTCATATGAGACTGTGTGTTGATCTGTACTGTACTGTCTCATTATCCACCCTGTAATGTGTAATGGAAAATGGTAGTTAATGCTCTTCTCTAATTGAGACCAGGTCCTATGAGGTGGACATTTGAAAAAATAAATAAATAAATTGGTGGTTGACTTAACATGTATGTGGGGTGCTTTCACATATGGTGGTCTGGGAAAACTAATCGGATGTTGCTGTGGCTGAATTCTTGCAAACATCCAAAAAGATTTTTAAAAAAGACAGGTTTTTTGAAATCTCAACTTGAAGAATGTATGTCACCAAAATATTTTTAGTAACCCTCTAACCATGCCAGACTTTCATCAGATATCATTAGTTAATTAAGGAGCAAGTTTAAGAAATGCCTAAAGGTGTTTTAATTGCTACAGTCTGTCAAGTCAGGATAATATCACGATTAAATAACGTAGAGATAATTCCAAATGATTTCCAGAGTTATGGAGGATTCCAAATCTAGGTTATGATGTAAATATAATGAATTCTAATAATCGAATTATTTAAAAATATAAAATAAAGGATATTTTTGTTAAAGATGGAATGATTGCTGGCTGGGCAGACTTCTGAAAACCCTGCCAGTCTGTAGGTTTTGAATAAAGGTGACAGACATAGTTTTATTTTTAATTTGCATTTGAAGTGCGTTGGTGTGCAAGCTCTAAAATGCTAGACCTTGACTTCAGCTTGAGGTGCATGCAAAAGAGAAAGCATGATCAGGAATGCCTGTAGTTTTCAACAACTATATATAGTAGAAAATGTAAAAAGTCCACTTTGTAAAGGGTTTTTCCAGGCCACCACACATAAACAGTATTTAGTCTCTTTGAACCCTGATGCTTTTACTTCCTCGATGTGTTTTGTTTGACTGGGTATGAACGCAGCAGTTGCACTTAGAATCAGAATCAGCTTTATTGGCATTTGTATGTGTGTGTGAATAAAAAAGACAGAAATACTAATAATAATAAGAAGAAGAAGAAAAAGACAGCGGAGTCACAGTCAAATGTAGACCAAAGCAACCAGTCTTGTGATCTCTGCTTAAAAGCCCAACAAATGCAAGGAGCTGATTTCTGGGATTTTATGGTTGATTTTCCACCCCTTCAATGAATGAATGAACGCACATTTTCAGTCCTCCAAAAACATTTTGCTTTTTTGTGTCCACTTTCAATATCAATTTCACTCAGGTTTGGCCTCAGCAAACACACTAATAGGTGAAAAAGCACTGCAGGATAATGACTTGGGAATTCACAATGACTAAATTGGTAGAAAATTGGCACGAAATCACAAAAAAGTGGAAAATGCACCCCATTGTTCCCTTAAGTGCCGCAGTGGGATTCATTTAGAAACTTTGCCGGAGTCAGCCCCCTCCTCAGCGAGCCCCTCTGCGCCTGCATTTAAATGCTCTCCCTTCATCCATCTTGCGTTTCTGCTGGGCTCGTGGCTCTGCAAGCAGATCAGTGGCAGCATCGCTTGTACGCTGCTGCTATCTTTCTCCCTCTGCTGTCTGGGCAGAGAAGGAAGTCCGACACGTTCTGCAGTCAGCATGTAACTGATTGCCCTGAATCTTTTTTTTTTTTTTTTTTTAAACGGAGATAACATTGGGTGTGTAGAGGAGTGTGTGTGCATGGGTGTTGCGGTCACCTGAGTAAAAGAACAGCTCACGTGTTATTTTCATGGCCATAATGGAGCTGCTTTCCATGATGTAATCAACTCTAGTATACCTCCACCTGCTGGATCTTTTGGATGGGAGATATATATATATATATATATACATACACTATGCTTTATTAATGTGGCACTCTGTTGTGGACACAGAATTTAGCTTCTGCATGGGTTCAGAGGGCTGTGTGAATGGAGGAGGGAGTCATGGCAGCTCTGTGTAACTCAGGCTGAGCTTGGCCTGCACATGGCCTGCATGCTAAAGAGTCTCGGATCGGCCCCAGCCTCTGTGCTCCGCACTGCGCCCCTGCACTCTCTAATGGATCATTTTATACACATTCTGTCTCTTCACCTCACCCTCCCTCTTCATCCATGCTGTCTTTCTTTCTCCGTCACATCTCTCTTACATCTTTTGCTTATTGTGCTGAACTTTCCCTCCCTTTTGTTCTCTCTCTTATGCACCTGTCGAGGAATATACATATACATGTCATGCACTCAGAAACCCATTTTCTTCCCATCACTCAAACCTGTTCTGCGTATGACACCCGCATGTTCTGTAAAAGCTCCCATACTGTAGTGCGTGTGAATAAAGTGACTCTCCATGACTCATTTCTCCTCTCAGACTTGGTTCCCCGCATGGCATTTTTCTGTAGGACATTGTTTGTTGTGCAAGAGTTTAAAATATTCATGGTGTAACTGCATCATGGGGCTCTCTTGTGACTCCACCTGATCCAGAGCTGAGAGCTTACAAGTTCCACAACCAACAGCTCCACCAGCAGGAGACAGAAGCGCTAGAAGATAGTCTGTCAGGACAGAGAGACAGAGAAAGAGAGGGAGAGACTGTGACGGAATGAGAAATTTAGGCACCCAAGATGCTGTCACTGACAAGTACCTATAAATCACTATAAAGTGAATTCTCAAATCTGATTGGTCAGAAAGTGTGGGTTAATTTTCCATACCAGAAAAATCACGGTTTTATATTAATGCATTTGTTCCAATATATTATCGTTTCCATAGTAACAACTCTTTCACAGGGACTTGTACAGGTATGTCAGATGGTCCACATAATCTAAACCCAATAATAAATCTATTTTAAAAACATGCTGTTATTTAACAAAGGAAAGCATATAATGTTTGATATGGTGATATGGTTTGTTTAACATTCATAAAAGGAGTCTCCAGTGTCAGTAAGTGTTCAGCTGCAGGAGAGTCTTCAGAACAGGAGTTTACACTTTTTGATTTTTTTGGTTTCTTGTTAATTTCAAAAGTGAGATAAAGAGAGAGGCTAGTGAGGGAATGACTGTTTATAGCTGCTGTAATGTAAGCTATAAGGAACTTGTTTCACAGATGTTCCAAACAGTTCATTCTTTAATTAATATAAATGTAATCATTGTCAAGTTGTTGTGCTGTAAGATAAATAGAACACTTTGGGAACATGCTTTTTCTTTAATATTATGTGCAGCATTAATCAGTGTAAGATGTCAGAGTTAATTCCCTTGTATAATCTTGGAGGATTGTCTTAAGTGTAATTATGTTGCACTAATTTGAATAATATTGTTATAATAATTTAATTTGTTGCACTCTTTTTAATTTGTTGCACTCCTCCAAGATAGCAAACTTGATGTCGAGCTGTCTTGATGGAATGGATGGCATTACTATCCCTCTCGTGCCAATCACAGTGACAATAACCAATCATTTGCATCTGTGAGATCATGTATGTGGAAGAAGGTAGATATCACTTTCCTCCGAGAGTGTTGCGCTGCCCTGCGATGCAGTAGTTTGAAAGGATGCAGTTGACTAGCTTCACATGTCTTGGAGGAAGCATGTGTTAGCCTTCCTCCTCTGCAGATGGTTGCTGTCGTTTTATAGGGGAGAACTAACTAATGGGTGGGAATTGGCAAAATGACCAAACTGGGAGAAACTGGTGTAAAAAAATATTTTGCCCTATTTGTCTCCTATTATTATTGCTATGCTAGTATGCTCACAACCTAACTAGCAAACTGGTTCAAATGCTTTTATTTCCCTTTAAAACCCACCATCCACTTTTTTTTTTAACTGACCGCTAGATGTTATAGATTTACTTTCTACTCCTACGCATGAAATTAGACATCATTAAGGAGTTTTCAGCGGTAATTTTTTACCCCCAAGCAAAGCAAAATGTGAAAATTATGAAGGTTTAAAATAGAAGCCTGCAATTTTAGCCTTCCAATTCATGAGATTGGTGTGTTGGAGAGGTGTGCATTAGTCAGAAGAGTTAAGCAGAATTCAGCATGTGGTTGTGCTCAGTCATTGCCTGCAGAGCTGTTCTGATCAGAATATGCTTAACACTTGGATTTAGTGCCAAATGAAATGAGTATTCCGCTTTCCAGCTGTCCTGTGGTGCACTACCTGGCAAGCCAGACTGTCTTATTTATAGTGTTATAGTACTTGTGTTCTGGACTTGGACTTATGTCCTACTTAAGTCATGATTTTCATGACTTTTTGCTTGACTTGGACTCACTTGGGCTTAAGTTTATGATGTTTCAACTTGGAATTCATTTGGGCTTTTTACACACTCTGACATATCCCTGTATTTCATGTGACGTCACACTGTTTAATGGCTTCCACTTTGAGGACCAAATAGTGGACTGATTGCACCAGTATTATTGCTTCAGTTCTTCATTAAGAAGACTTCTTTATACTGGTAATTGTTGTCTCAGTACAGTACTAGAGACTTGTAGAATCTGTGCCAAGGAGCACTGAAGCTGTTCTGGGGGCTTATCATGGACCCAAAAACCAAAGTAAGGCACTTTTTTTTTTTTCTTTAATTTGTCACCTGCCTGTACATAATACATCATACACAGTTTAGGATGCTTTCACATAGGGCTTTAGTCTGTCTGTATGGAACCCAGGTATGATTTCCCACAGTCACACTCGGGTACAGTGTCAGAGAGAGCGTCTGAGCAAGGTGGTCTTGGTCTTGTTCCAGTCAAACTCTATTGTAGTTTGATTGCAGTGAGAAAGCTATTCGATCCTGAATCGACCCAACTGCAGGAAGTGAACCAAACATGGCGTGTAATTTGGGTGACAGTTTTCTATAGATGCTGCTAAATTGTGCCATGAGGCACAAAATGAAACAACAGACAGAGCTGTAGGGTTGTAGAAATGTGATACAAAGAAAAATTAAACATTTAAAACATATTGAGCTAGGTATTTCTATAATGATCTAGTAATTTAGATATGCTTTGGTGATTTTCGTGATTTCTTTGTGCACTTGGTAAAGGTTTGTTTACCTTTTTCCATCTGAACAACCAATGCAAAAGTTTTACGAGTACAGTTTTCAGTACATGCCCCATCAGTCAACTTTCTTTTTTTTTTTTTTTTTTTTTTTTTTTTTTTTTTTTTTTTTTTTTTTTTTTTTTTTTTTTTTTTTTTTTTTTTTTTTTTGCTTTTTGGTTTGTTTAATTATGTGCAGTGTGAAACCAAACCAATCCAAATAGCAAATGAACCAAAAGTGTCAATTTTGCACTGGCAACAGACTATTAGGTGTGAAGGCACTTTTAGACTTCATTTGGATTTCAGACACGGCTTAAGTGACTTAACAGCACCATTGTCTTCTTCTCATGTTTTCTCCATCTCCCAGCAGAGCGAGTGCACCATTATCTCCACAGCTCTATTGGTTAGGAGCTTGACAAAAGCAATACATTGGCGGTGGTAATGAAGGCAGCAGTGGCTGGATAAATGAACAAACGTAATTGCGTTTATGAGACAGTGAGACTGTTGTCATTCCTGGTTTGAATCTATGTTTTGCAGAGTCAGATCAATCTTCTTTGGCCGCCTTTCCATGAGGGGTTCAGTGCATTGTTCAGCAGCAGTCAGCTCCGCTTTTGTTCTCAATTAATAACCCTCTCATGTGTGGAGCCCAGTGAAACGCTCTGTAGACAGCATCTTTTCAAAACAACGCTCATGTTAGTTCAGCACTTGTACTCGCTCTTTCTTTCTCTCTTGCATACCTCCGTACATACACCCACATATATGGCATGTTGATGGAGTGTGTGTGTGTGTGTAGGAATGCTGATGGTCGGCATGTGATGATTGATGGCTGCCTTTGTTTAGCTATGTTTATCCCTGCTGGTGTGATTGCTTTTTGATCATTATTACAAATGGGGAATTAGAGCAGACCATTAGTGAGCCTACACACTTGTACACAGAGAGAGAGTGAAAGAGAGAGAGAGAGAGAGAGAGGGAGAGAGAGAGGCAGAGAGAAGGAAGGGAAGAAGGAGACATACAGAGAGATGGAGACATGGAAAGAGTGGGGGTGGGTGGTCTCTGGGTGGCACTGTTGGATGAAATGCAATAAAATGGGGGCTTTTATGGTCTGTCCTTTCTAATCTTTAAATACTAATGCAGTAATTAGTGCTGCGGCAGACAACAGTGATTTACATCCTGCTCTTAGACAAAGCTCAGGCTATTTGAAAGGCTCCAGCTCTGACCAATCAATAAAAATTGTGACATTTCAGTTCGGGAAGGTTTACAAATGCTACTGTTAATGCATGTATAGCATGTTAAAAAAGGGTGTCTTAATAAATGCATAGCGTCATTTCTAATTTCCTGGACAAGGAAATATATAGGGCATTCCAGAATGAACATCAATCCAGTAAAACCACAACTATCAGATTGGGCATGACCTAAGGAATCATGATAATAATAATAATAATAATAATAATAATAATAATAATAATAATAATAATAATAAAAAATTATATAGGGCTTATGCATTAATAATTAAACATAATTAGCCATTATTAAATATTATACCTGTCAAATTCAGATAATTTATATTCAAAGCTATGTACAAATTGTATGTGCAAAATCATAAATATATAAACTTCAAGATCAAACCTAGATCAAATTTCAAATGGCTTCCTATTCACTATATATGCTAACTACATAGGATTAGAACCTACATAGTGCATTATATGATTCAGCCACCTGGAACGAGTGATGCCATTATGTCACTCAAGAAATTAAGTACTTATATGTAATATCACTTTTAGGAAAGTTTGAATACATAGTTAAAGTATATCTGAAGTAATATCTTTGCTGAATAATGTTTATTTGTTCAGCAAAAAGCCAAACGTGTTCTGCGACATCCCTGATTGATAAATACTAAGTAGGTCACTCATTTCTGTATTAATATTGATATTAAGGAGTATCAAAGAAACAAACCTGTTCTCAGTCTGAAACAATGGTGTTTATGCATCCATTGATCAGATATATATATATATATATATTTACATAAAGTAAGACAGAGTAACAGAAAACATTTATTGTAACTAATCAGCTGCAGATAACACAGAAGGTAAGGCTGTGTCTGTGTGGGTGTGTGTTTTTTTCTCTTTAAGTATGTTTGCGACGGTCTCATGCTGCTGGTGTGGGGTGGCTTACTGTTGTGTACTTGTTTATGGTCGATTTCATCAGTCTCCCTGTGGCTCGTCTCCTCACACTGCGCTGGGTCTGAGGTGAGCTGTGTTATTGCAGAAATGTGGGCGCAGTCACACGCCTCTCCGTTTGCCTGAAGACAGAACACTCACTGTGCCTTTCTCTCTCTCTCACCCCTCTTCCTCTTTCTCTATCTCTCTCTGTGTCTCTCTCTCCATCATGGTGAACAGATTCATTATTGCTATGTGTTTACCGTGGCCGTGGCTCTCTAATCAGCCTGTCTGCCTCTGTCCTCTCCTCTCTTATCACCTGACAGCTCTCTGGCAACCGGGAAGCCAAGTCTGAACCATTCTCTCGAAACGAGCTGAAAGACCTTGAGACAGACCCATGGAGCAGAGCTCTCTGCATTTCAACAGCTAATTGAAGGGACTTCTGGTGTCTGAGTCCTATCTAATAATATGGATATCTGACAGAGACCCTGAACTGCTTCCCACAGGAAAAGGGTTTAGAAGAAGGCATAAAAACTTTCAATCATTTGAATTAATCTCAAAGCTTATTTCAGGGTCTTTACACAATACTACCAACCTTCACCGAGCAGCCGGGGAAGAAAAGATGAAGATTTGCTGTGTTCGGAGTTCCCTCTACTCCTTCTTCTCTGACTCACAGCCATAATGATCTTAATGCAGGCATTATGGAGTCAAAATACTGCCCAAGGCAAAGAGATCATTGCCAGACCAGAGGAAAGTGTCAGTGAGTGTGTGTTTATGAGCGACAGGGATATTACTGTGTGGGCAGGCAAATGTCAAGGCTTCCTGTTTTGTTGCGCTAATGAGCAGCGTGATCTGTTAACGGGCGCAAACGCAAACTCCATAGTTAACTACGGTAGTGTGCAGAAAATATGGTCAAAATAAAATGACCTTGATCCACTGATCACCACCTTAAACTACGAGCTCATTGTTGAGATGCAGGTCTTTGCCCTAGAGGTCATTTGAATTGTCGATATAAAAGAATGATATGTGCTAAAGAAACTGAGTAAAATAGGAACTGATATAGCCATTGTCACATCTGCTCAAAGGACAAACACAAAATCCATTTCCCAGAATCCTCAGCCAAACATTGAACTACATTCACTCCAGTTGCATGCCCCGGCACATGATCTGCTACCTTGTTCTAATTTCCTGGACTTCTAAACACAACTACCTCTTTCTAATTAGCACACTCTTCATTAAAAAAGAGCATATCTTTGCAAAGTCTTGCTCCTTGCATTCTAATAGTGATGTTACTGTGATTTTACTCGTGTACATTTTTTTCAGATATTGCTTTGTTTTTTGAGTTTTGCATTAGTCTAGTTAAATCTGTCTATTGACTTTGATTTTTGTTTTGCTATTTTTGGATTTGTCCTCTTTGTTCAATAAAACACTGCACTTGCATCCAAACCACACTGCCAGGGAAATAGGTTAGCTAATGTTTGCTACTCCTTTAGATGTTAGACATGTTAGAGATGACTTTCTTGAATTTTACTTTAATTGGGACAAGCTAAGTCTAGTTAAATCAGAAAAATGACCAAAATATTTATGGCTGTAATTAGGAACACCAAAATATTTATGTATTACCGTTAATACGAGCAATATCTATTGAAGCAATAATATGTCAAGGAGTGTTTAGTTTTTACTATTTGTTTTATAGGAGTCTATCTATAAATTTAACAGTTTTACCCTACAAGTGTGCTTGCCTTTAATAAAGCACTCATTTAGAGCCCCATTAGAATCTGAGAGTGAGTGGTTAATGAGTTCCACAACGATGTTGCTTTCCTTATTTAACTGCTATTCGGTATCATCTTGTTTGGTCTGTGAAAAAAGGGGGAAGGAGAAGGGGGAAAACACGGGAGCTCCGGCCCAGACCATGACGGTTTGAAAACATTTCAGTGGCAGTATATACCAGTGTTTACTGCTTAAACCTTTCAATTTGTTTTATAGATACCTTTTATTCCATAATTACTGTAGGTACAACAAACAAAATAAAAATTTTCTAGGACTGATACTGGATTTTGAGTGATTAGGTTATAGGTAATTTCAGGATTAGCACAACTACCATAAAATGGCTACCAAATGGGCATAAATAGGTGTGGATAATACACAAGAAATAAACCACAATTGGGCATGACAAAAAAAGGGTTATTTTCCTATAACAACACATCCCAAAGTGTTTTATTCATCTTATAAGACAGCAATTTGCCAACAATTCCACTCGTTTATTTATTAAAGAATGACACATGATACCTTTATACCCTCTATAGTTACATTTAATGTTATCCTCAAAACAAGTTATTACTCAGGTTATAGCAGCTATAAAGAGTCGTTCCTTCACAGTCTCTTTTTTTTCTGAGTTGCAATTAATAAGATAAAAAAAAAAAAAAAACGCAGGTTGTCAAGTTTCCAAGAAACCAGAAAACGCAAAGCCCTCAGACCTGAAGAATTTCCAGTGATGGAAAACTAACAGGAGCTGCAGGTCTACCTCTGACTTTTACAAAGTGATGACACTGGAGACTCCTTCCAAAAATGCAACATAAATGTCTGCTCACAGAAAACTTCACCATGTCAACAATTACACACATGATTTATACTTGTTGATGCGGAATAACGTATTATGCATACAGTTTTTTTCTTTTTTTTTTAACTAGCAGTAGTACTACACAGCCTTGTGTTGATTGTATGGCAGAAGTTGTTATTTTGTCCGGGTGTGTGTCTGTGTGAGTGTGAGTTGTCACGCTGGGTGAGTGTAATGATTTTTTTTTTTTTGAAGAGAGTTCAATTGGCCATGAAATCCTTAGTGTTGAGTCACATACAGTGTGTGGTCGAGCATGGCACACTTTGTGGTATGAGCATGTGATAGTGAGTGTGACACAAGCATATGTTCCTCCTTGTGGCCAAATAACAAACACACACGCACACACACACACCTCACAGCTCAGCGAGCCCCCCTGCCGCTACATCAGTGTGTGCTTAACAAAGCGCAAAGGCACACAACACACATCTCAACACCTCAAGCACTGAACACGTGTCAGGGTGAATATCAGCTCCTTGAAGTCTTAATCTATTCTGCAGGGTCTCTCGTTATTCTTCTAAAGTCTCATGCCAAGATTTTACAGACTATGCTTACAGTGAGGATACGGCTCGGCTCCGAAGCATGATGTAATAGAAATATGCAAAAGCAGTCATACATCACAGCTCTGACAGTGAAGGCAACCGAAGAAGGATCAGCGCTGTGCAGTCTTTTACAGAAATGGCCAGCTAATGTGAGGGTCAACAGCGGTAGACTGTGGTAGACGTGTCACTGTGGTAGATGTCAAATGCAATCACAGTCAAGAGGCCTAGGAACATACAGTCTTCCTCCCCCCAGATGTTAGTGAACCAGATGAGTAGGCTTTTATTTTAGAAAGTGAAGAACTGACCCTCACTGGGTTTAACATTGTTTAACAGATTTCAACATCTTATACTATGCCCACTAGGGTTGTAATGCCATTATCTGTATCTGTTTAGCACTCAAAATATTTGTATCTGTTTTTTATTTGTATTTAAACTGAAAATGGGAATGGTCTATAACAGAAGAGATATAGTGTTTGTATGTTTGTTTTTTTTCTTACTGTGAAGTGTGGTCCCTATCAATATGCCCTGGAAACACACACAAAACATACAGCTGGTAAAATAAGTAATTTTTCATTCACAAATTATAATAATTTTTATTTAATTTTGTTTGTTTGTTTGTTTGTTTGTTTTAATTATATAACCTTATTCCACTCCGAAACCAAATGTCCTGTGGACAAGTGGTCAAGTCTTATGTTTTAGTGATATTCCATGGAAATTGCCAGATTCTGTGTATAAAGTGCACGTATTGCAAACAGACACAGTAAATGTGCAATACTGTTAAATTTCAGTACTTTTTGGTTTCCACAAAAAGATAGAAAAAAGAAGAAAAGTCTGTCTACTTTGTCCCATGTCCAAAAATTTTGGGCTTAAGTCTTAAGTCTTTCTGTTTGGTTTTTGAGTTTTAGTTAAAGTGTGACATTTACTTACCCCTGGCAACCCTTTCAATGAGTTCATGCTCACACAATGTTTTTGGTTTCATTCTGTGGGATCCTGATGCACAAACCTAGACTGAAACTGGCAAGCATTCTAAAAATAAATAAATAAGTAAATGAATACTCAATTAACGTTTCAGATCTGTATCCATATTCGTTTAGGATGCATTATCTGTTCAATCTGCATAATGTAATTTGTATTCAGTTATACACCCCTAATGCATACTGCTCATGCTAAACTCTTCCTAAGAACATTATGCCCTTTTGAGCACCGTCACAGTACAATGGCACTCACAACCTGTCAGCATACCATAATAACACCTTACTAACTCCCTCTCACACTTAAAGCAAGCCCTTATCTTGTTAAAAAGCCAGGTTAATATTTCACCTAGGTGGTAGATGGGGATTATTCAGAGATCCTTGCTGTGATGCTCCCAGTGAAGTGCTACACAGCCATTCAGCAGCGTTTCCTGAAGAGGCCAATTTAACATGACTGAAAGTTGAAATTCACACAGAAAATGCAAAAATGGCTGGCCAAGGCTGTCAGGCATGATGTGGAAGAGGGTACTGAAGCAAGGCCGAAGCAATCTGATGAGCGCTCAGTGTCTTTTCGTGGGTTCAGACTTCAACAGACAATCACTCCTCATGCTGCAAAAGCAATATCCTAATATGAGGCACTCAGATACTGAGCAGGTGATCTACAGCTGGCTTTACACTGCGGTCGACGAGTTGAGATCAGCGGTCTTAGAATGCATAATGTTCTGCCATAATGTTCACTGGCAGCCAATTTAGTGCCATTATGACCAAAGACAGCTGATGACAAATATCTGTACTATACTTTTCCTCGTCACTGGAGTGGTACCATCAAAGGTACATCTTTGTTTTTGTACCATTATTGTGTATCTTTTACCTAAGATTACACATGTGGTGTACCTTTAAGCTACATCAGTGTTCCTTGCAGGTCTAATGACAGTCCCCTCTGAAAGTAATATCCAAAAGTGTTCTATGTGTTTAACACATCTTGATATCAGGAAATGGAAGCTGAAGTTCTGCTCTATCGTCTCATATTCATCTTTCTCTCAAACCCAGCTGTCTTCAGTATATAGCAAAAAAAACAAACAAAACAAAATTGGCCTTGTCATTTCAGTACTTTCAGAGGGGACTGTACATACCTTAAATTGGATTGTTTTTAAAGATAGACTATACTGTATATATTGGGGAGGAAAATATGTATATAGCACATGGTTCTTCCAATCCACATGACACACTCGGAGGAAAATGGAGGAAACTAGTGCAGCAGTGATTGACAACGAAGAGAGAGCATACCATCCCTCTCACCGAGAGAGCATTGGCTGTTGCGTTGTCAGGATTTGCAGTTCCCAGAATTTCTGTTTCCCTATTTTGATGTCATAAACAGAACGTGGTAATTTTCTTTAATCTCAGGTCTATCGGTAAAGGATCTTTGTCATATAATTTGACATGGTGAACACCTTATCACACATAAGATTTTATTGAAATCACTGAAATTCCAGTGTAAAACCTGCTCAATATAATAACAGTAACTGACAGAACCCAGTGCAGTTGACTGTGTTAATAAAAAAGTGCATTCCAGAATAACAGTGTGGAGTGTGCACTCAGATTTGAATTATAAAAGAAAGTAGTGCAGCTGAATGGATCTGTGCTTGGTGTGTGACGGCTAAGTTTTCTTGTATGAAAGTGGATTCCGGATGTTTTATCTCTTTAAGTTTTGCCATTGTTTAAGCAGATAAACAGATCTCTTCGTTCTCTTTTCTTTCATTCTCTTTTTTCCCTCCCCCTAGCCTCTAGTTTTACACATGCCATTTTTATGAAACTTCTAAGAAGGAATGCAAATTGTTTTTTTTCCAATTGCACTATAAAAAAAATGACATGATAAATATTTCTAGAATGAAGAAATTATCTGCCAATAGAATAAGACAATTTAAAGCTTGAAATGAGTAAAATCATCTAAAAACAAGCTGATTAATGTTATATTTGATTTATAATAATCTCATCATATGAAATATTAAATAAATTTGCCCATATTTTTTTGCCCAAATTTGCCCAAGATATTTTCACTTGCTAAGATATAATTTTTGCAGTGTATAAATGCATTTAGATATATTTAATCATTTAGTTTTACGAATAGTAATGAACAGATAATGTGTTTTAAACAGATACAAACACAGATACGAATATGAGGCACACTATTCTTTTTTTCCACAGGGCATCTGGCATCTGGTTGAAAATAGAGTTCAGATTGAGGGATGCAACAAAAAAATTGCTCCGAGCGGATGTTTTTTACTTTCGTTTGGCAGTAGTAGTGATATGAACTTTAACATATCACTTTCATGAACGCTGTTCATTAACATACAGCATTCATCCTTAGTATCTGCCTGGTCACTGTTGCGGTGGTTTAAATTAGGCTACTAGTTTGTTTATATTTTGCAAAATAGAACCAACGAAATTTGTTAGAAAATATCAGAGCAGGTACAAACAAAAATAACACCTGCAGAAGCAAGATTGAACAACAATCTTTCATGCATCTCTAACTGAGACCGATTGACGTAACTGTGGTTGAGGAACTGGTAGGAAGTGGTAGCTCAGTGGTTAAGACATTGGACTCCTGATCGGAAGGTTGAGAGTTCAAGTCCCCACACCGCCAAGCTGCCACTGCTGGGCCCTTGAGCAAGGCCCTTAACCCTCAACTGCTCAGTTGTATAAATGAGATAATTGTAAGTCGCTCTGGATAAGGGCGTCTGCCAAATGCCATAAATGTAAATGTAAATG
>CM040989.1:5480135-5609968 GCA_022985145.1 Pangasius djambal | reverse complement strand
GGTAGCTCAGTGGTTAAGACATTGGACTCCTGATCGGAAGGTTGAGAGTTCAAGTCCCCACACCGCCAAGCTGCCACTGCTGGGCCCTTGAGCAAGGCCCTTAACCCTCAACTGCTCAGTTGTATAAATGAGATAATTGTAAGTCGCTCTGGATAAGGGCGTCTGCCAAATGCCATAAATGTAAATGTAAATGTAAATGAACTGTCAGAGTCTGCATTTTTACCTCTTTTCTACCTCAGGGTATTTTTTTCCCCAATTTCTTTCTGGTCTTTCTGGGGGCATAGTAAAAGGGTGCATTTAAAAAAATAATGAAAAACATAAAAGATACAGATTGTGGCACTTTGCTATACAGATAGTGGCACATTTATTTGATATATGTCAGCTTTCCAACTTGATGCACAGTGGTTATAAATGCACTCAGAGTTTTTTCAGTTACCATCAGCTGAATAACAGCTCAAGGCCATGTCCGGTTGCAACTCCGTCACTGCTCTGGAGGAGCAACAGGCCAAGTGTAGCCATCCACTGCTGGTGCAGAGCTGTATTGTTTCCTTTTAGCTCTGCCAAAACCATCTTGCTAAATCACTTTAACAGCATGAGCTTTACTCGGAATGGACTCATAACAGCATAATAAGCCACAGGCTGTGGCGGCTGGAGCACATTTACAGAGAGAAATCCTTTGCCTTTCAGCTTCTCAGTATTGGATTGGGAGAGCCAGGAAATGGTCCAGTTCAGAGCCACTAATTTATTGGCTGCACTGCTGAGAATATGAGTAGGAGAGTACCTGAAGTAAATACAGTGTTTGTGGAATCCAGCCACCCATGAGCATCATCATCCTTTACTGGCTGCATGTGTAGGAGGGGGTGGGTGGCTGTGAGGAGTGGAGCTGTTACTTTATCTGAAATGACACTTTTAAAAAAAAAATTCTGGCAAATTACAAGTCTGCAATCTTGTTTTTCTGGTGTTTAATCACTTTGTGACCAATCCAAATGAAATTATCATCATTAATGGCAAGCGCACAGACACACTCCTAAATCATTTCAGGACTGAACGTTCTGAGGAAATGTTATTTTTCACCTGATGTGATGCAGTTTTTGCACATGTTGGAGCAAGGACATGTAAATTAATGTAAGAGTGTCATATTGCCTTATTACTGTGGTTCCAAGACAAAGTGCAAAGACGAAGTCATCCCAATGATTAAGTGCATGGTCTTTTCCTCTGTATTAATAACACACACAAATTAAAAGAGCACTTAATCTTAAAACTCTCAAGTGCTATTAAAGAGGCACTCTGTGACATTAGGCAGTGGGATGGATGCATTCCATTGTGGATGAAGTTGTAATCAAGGTAATAATATCTCTATAATATTTTCTTTTGTACAAATGGTGAAGGGGAGTCATGTGCCGTGCTAATGTTTCCAAGCAATTTGAACATATGTCATATGTTCATGTGTTTGTCGTATCTCTGATTGCAGCCTCAAAATCATAACTGCTTTATTAAAGAGTGTGTTAATTTTTCTCAGTAGCCATGGCAATTTCAGATTTTTAAAGATGCTTGATAAGTAAAACTGAAACTTGCCACATGTGCATAATTACACGTCAAGTAAAATGGCAATTCAAGGCGAGGAGACGTGTAGAAAAAAGATGCTCAAAATATGATATGAATGCTAAAAAAGGATGCAGACATGAGTGTGTTGTGTTATCTGAATAAAAACCTTTTCATATACTGTTTAAAAGCTGTTGGCATCTGAGATGTGAGTGTGCTGAGAATATAAAACCAATGTTACCATGGTAATAAGAAATCATCATTTTGAGAAACCTGAGTAGTTTGATATACTGTGGATTAATTTTAAGAAACTTTCTCAGCTGGATGAAACACTGTTGAGGCCTTTCTTGTTTCAGTCATTTAGTGCATATGTAATCATCATACCTGAAGTGACATTCCGGCTGTGTTAATTCACACTGAGGGGGCTAAACTAATTTGCGTTTTGCATCTTTACTTTAAAAACACCTCAAATTACATATTCATTAAGGCAAGCATGCAACATGGATAAGACATACTATTTTGCTCATATGGAAGGTGCAATCATTTGCAGCCCCTATGAATGAATAAGGTTGCACTTTTTTCAGGTACTATCATGTTTGCTCTTGTTTTTACACATGTGAACCTATAATAAATCAGAGCCTTTGAGCAGTCTTAGCTGTTAAGCCTGTAGCATTTCATATAGCAAGTAACCAGGCCATCCACTGAATTTTTATCTTAGCTTTATGTCTTTGCCATCATACTATTGTGTGTGAACAGCCTTCCCATTGGATGAGACCCTGTTAATGCATGATTACTTAATTTACTTTCAATGTGGTCAAATCTAATTTGGGAGCATAATAATTACCTGGCAATCAGACTGTTAATGGCCTGTGACGAGGTGTTGATTTAAACTGAAGAGAGCGCGGCAAGCCCTTCAGCTAGAGAATTTCTAAAGAGAATACAATGCGTCTGGAGAGTCTGGGGCTTAAACTTCACAGTAATTTGGCTAAGGAACTTGAAGGCTTACGTGGTAGTTTATTTAGGGAGTTGAACACCTTTTACATCATCAGCTACATTTGGATTCTTCAGTAGGAAATGTCTTTGAATGGTTTCAACAGTCTGTGCAGTCTGTGCACTGTGCAGTTATATTTTATGCAAGACCCTCATACCTGAGGTTTGTTCTTTATGAATAGTGGTTTAATGTTAACATCAAGCTGAGTAATATAATAATTCTCGTAATTGGGGGTTTAATCTCAATGATATGAATTTGTACTAGCAGTTATATTCATCGTATAATAACTATCACAGTCAGGGTAAATGGTAATGGTGGCATACACATGCATGGCCCTGTGTAATGCAGGGGTGGACAAATCACTACGGACAATCAGGCCATGGACACACTGGATATACAATCTGATTGTCCATAGAATATTACTGCTAGTACAAATTCATATCATTCATATATGCCAAAATGGTGGCTGTACATTTTTTCACCATTAACCAGGGTTCAAACAGCTACCAATTACCAAGAATTATTTATTTCACATTGATTTTTATATGTATCACACTTTAGTTAATTTTAATACTTCTTGGTAGTGTGGCACTATTTTCCTTTTTTTTCTTCACACGATAACAAACATACATTAAACCAAATGCCCAGTGGTACTATAGATAGATAGACAGATAGACAGATAGATAGATAGACAGATAGATAGATAGATAGATAGATAGATAGAGATCCAGCAATCCAAAAAGTCGACTGTGCAAGCAAGAGTATTCAGAATAATGAACAAACATGTTCAGTAAAAAAAATATATAAAAATATACTATAGGATATAGGCTTATATAGTGAAAGTGAAGTGAAGTGACGTGACATGTGCCCAAGAATGGTGACCCATACTCAGAATTTGTGCTCTGCATTTAACCCATGAACACACACACACTGTGAACACACAGCACCTGGGGAGCAGTTGGGGGTTAGGTGCTTTGCTCAAGTCTCACCTCAGTCGTGATATTGAGGGTGTAAGAGAGCGCTGGTCATTCACTCCCCCCACCTACAATCCCTGCCGGACCCACGAACCCACGACCTTCAGGTTAACCTTCGGGTTACAAGTCCACCTCTCTAACCATTAGGCCATGTCTGCCCCCATCTACACAAGTCCTCTGAGTGACGTGAAAGTGTCAGCGCAATACTGGAGTATTAACCCCAGGGAAGATGAATGATTGGTGCAGATGGTGCAAAACAGCAATTACAGAGCCATGGATGTGTAGCAGAGTAGTTGTGATCAACAGAGTGACCACAGTTACACAGTTGATGATGAGTAGCATCAGTGCAGTAAGCAGAATGCAACCCAGTGCAAAAACAAGTAACATATGTCCAACGGGCTTATTCTTGGAATAGGCTCTAATGCACAATAATGTCCCGCCACAGTGATGAATTGTTGTACAGGGTGATCACTTGTTGGTAAGAACAACTTCCTGTACTGTCCTTTGCTACAGCAGAGCTGAATGAGTCTTCTACTGAAGGTGCTCTGTAATAGGGTGTGAAGGGGATGTGATAGATTGTCCAGGATGGATAATAATTTTCTTAGTGTCCTCCATTTCACAACCACCTCAAAGCCATCCAGGGGGCATCCCTGGACAGAGCCAGTTTCCTTACTGCTATGGGCTCTAATGCTGCCACAAATACCCCCCAGCCACCTTCACACCCACACCCCCAACCATCCCCCAAATACCCACCTCCGCCAAATACAAATTGGCACCAAGAATACATCACTTGCAACAACAGACTGGTAGATGCTCTCCGACATCTCACTACAAACATTAAAGGACCTGTTTATCAAACTCTTATACATTATATAATTCTTACTATACACCACATGTAGTGCAATGATGGTGTATGGAAGTAATTAAACAGTACATTATTAAATATACAATAATTTCCTCATCCAATACCTTTCATAGAAGTCATGGCATTTGCTCAGTGTTTCATGGCATAGCTTGATGATGAAAGCTGTCAAATGAGGAGCTAAAAAGTAGTAGTAATAATAATGACTGAACAAAGGTAAGAAAGTCCAAAAATTGTTCTCTGGTGTCTGCTGAACTCGACACTTGGTGGCAACATTGAGATGAAAACCTGTTGTATGACAGTGTTACAGAGTGAAGGTTCATTAGTGATTAACAGTCATTACAATGTAGTGTAAATTTACTCAGGGTCTGAAGTAAAGTGAGATTAATTTGATTATTGATAAGATTTTTTTTATGAATACCTGTGGTAATACCATGACACAAGTAATGACAGGGTTATGTATATATATGTATGTATTTTCTCTGACTGTAAATTGTTGTTGAGTTTGGTTTTGATGTTTGATATGTCATCATGACAATATGACTATGTTATCATGACACTGTAAGATAAGTCAGCCTGGACAATGTCATAATACACCTTTTTTTTAAACAAACAGGTATTGTTGTGACAGATCTATGACAGCTGAGGAATTGGAATAAGTTTTGGAGTACGTAAATGTTTATTTAAGCTTATGTGAGCTGCCAAGAACGGCTTAATGCAGTTGTCCGTGTACTCTTTTTTTCTAGCTAGTGGGGTGGCCTCACTCTCAGGTTATGACTGTAGTAATCAAGGCATGAGGATGCGTTTATAAGGAATAAGACATCTAGGTGGTGCATTATCTTAGAAAATTAATTAATGATGAACTGGTGTGATGCCTGAGGTTGATTATGTTCCTATAACAGCATGTCCCAAAGTGTGCTATTGCTTTATACCATATCAATTTTCTCTTAAAAAGATTTAAATTTTTACAATTACGTGGAGCATGCGCAATACAAGTCACTGTTACTATAGAAACCATAAGTATTAGAAAGAATGCATTGACAGCACAGTGATATACTTCAAATCCATATGATAAGTAGGATGATGTCCTTTTTCCTACATTTGAGTGTGCTTTTAACTATAGAGTTTCTGGGCTACCAAAGAATGGTACTAGAACATTTACTTTTCTGGTCTTGGTAATGAAATTATTATTTATTAATCAGACAGAGCTATAATGTAAGCAGCCCCTGCAGTGATTACATTCAACAATCTGTGAGGAAAAAGATGTCACTTATATGTTGCAAATTAAAAATATCTTTCCCTGTCACTAAAGATTTGCGTCACTGATTAGCAATTGACAGTATGGGTCATTTTTGAGAGCATGCCTGCTTTGCACATTATAAAAACACGTGGTCAGTTACTCAGTCCCCATTTTGCACCTGTTTGCAGTAACTCTGTTGACATGTCCATCTCATCTGAGGCTGTAGCTCACTCGTTCCTATCCTTTTCATTTCCTCTTGCTTCACGGGTACACAGGGTGGCTATGGAAAGCCTGGCCACCTCTCACTGGAAAGCTAATTTGTTTGTTTGCTTGTGCCAAGTGATATGATTCACGGTGCCTGCTAGCATTGCATCTAGCCAGGACTGTTTACTCTGGGTAGCAGGGGCCCAAATGGGCCAAGCCCTCGTCACCCACTCGTTTATTCTGCTGACAGATGGACAGCGAGCTGATATACGGTGGCAGCGGGTTAGCGTGGGCTGAGGAGCCCAGCCTTAGGGTGTAGCCCATGGAGCTTCCGTATATACTTCGCCAACACAGTACACGGTTATGGGGTGTTGACTCTCACTGCTTTTGACAGCCTTGCCCTGGCTAATAAAGTGTCTTACTGTAGATCATTGGTTTGAGTGGGTTGTATGAGAGGAAGGTGGGTCTCAGTATGGAGTGTTGGATGAAGGCAGGGTAACGATAGCCCTAACTTGGATCAGGTTGGAGCCAAAGAGGGCATAGGCAGGAAATGAGAGATGTACAGAAAGCTGACACTGCAGGAGCAGCATTCAGTGCACTGCAGTATGAGATGCAGAGATTAGATGGGAGGTAGTCGGACAAATAACCAGTACGGCACAAGATAAACACTCACCAGCCGCTTTAATGGAACTTCATGCTCATTCATGCAATTTATTCATTAGCCAATCATGTAGCAGCAGGGCAATACATAAAATCATGCAGATACAGGTCAAGAGCTTCAGTTAATGTTCGAACATCAGAATGGGGAAAATGTGATCAACACTCTCGCATGGTCTTTTTCTAATTGTCCACTTTTGGTGAGCCTGTGCTCACTGTAGCCTCACATTCTTCTTTTTGGCTGACAAGAGAAGACTGTAGAAGTCTTCTACTGTTTCTTCTGCTGTTTTCTGCTCACCATGGATTTTTGAATGATTATTTGCCTTAGCATTGAGTTAGTTTCCTGTTTGCTTGAACCAGTCTGGCTATTCTCCTACAAAGCATCTACAAAGGGTTTTCCACCCACCGAAGTGACACCATTTGTGCACCATTCTGTGTAAACTCTAGAGCATGTCTATGCATGAAAATCTCAGGACATCAGCAGTTTCTGGGGAAAAAAACACAGCTCGTCTGGCATCAACATTGCATGAATGAGCAGAGGTGCAGGTATTCCTATTAAAGTGGCCACTGAATGTATAATTGCATTGCTTCTATTAGGCTTTCTTGCTTAATAAACGTCTCTATGGTGTGTTTATATGCAGACACTTCACTGGTGATGTTTAAATGAGTTCCTGCCCCTGAAGGCCACAGGAGCCTGTGTGAGCCGAGGAGTGGGCAGAGCATATGAAAGGCATCTATCACATGCTCAGTCCTGACCCCGAAGGAGGGCCTGAACTGGCAACAGGGCCACCGCAGGTGTTTGATGAATAGGCTCTCTGTTAGCCTGCACTGCTCATCGGTCTCTCAGGCCTGTTAGCATTAGCATCGATCTGCTCTGACTGATTAAGAATGGGGACATGTTCAGTGTTAAGCACACACTGTTCCAGAGACAGATAGGACAGTTTCCTGAAGTCAACATCTACCACTGCGTCTCACTAACTAGAAACAGTAACATTTTCAAATTTTAATCAAGCTTATGTGTTTCAGCTTTTGTTGCAGAGCTCTCTCTCGTTATTTAGCTAGAGCAAGAGTTCCTAATATTTTTTGCCAGCTGAACCTCTTCAACTTAATTTGCCTTAAGTACCCCCTGTGATTTTATGCACGCTAAGGCTATGTGAAACTTGTTTGTTGAAATCTTTTAGTCATCAGCATTTGCAAGAGTACTCGCTGCAGAACGAAAAGTCTAAGGGGTGGAACTGGATCTGATAAACTCCTCCTATAAGTCTAAACTTAATCCTAACCCACATGATGCTGTACAACATGAAACAACACAATGAACACACTTATCCAGCCTGAATCACTCTCCACCACCTGGACATTTGGCTTGACTCTTGGATGAGGTCCAACTCCATCCCATGGACTTTGTGGCAAGGGGTATTTGGGTCTTCCTGCTGTTTTAATTTAGTGCAATATTGTCTTGAAATATTCTACAGATTTTATGGACGGGTTTTCATGTGTTGTTCCTATATGTCTTTTTAAGACATACGCAATGCTATCGCAATGCCACCATGAATTGTGGACAAGGCTGTTGGCAGCTGCATCTCAGGGTCAACGTGTGTTTGTCACTTTACTGTCGCATGACCAGACATTTCAGCAAAAAATCTCATTCAAAGATCTTCACTGCATCCGATCCTGCCTGACAGGCCCACCCACACACAGCCTCCACCTCCACCTAAATATGCCATACTCCTCCACTTTCACTCGCTCTGTGCTCCGCAGGGTGCACACCCTCTCATACAAACACACATACACACACACAAATAAAAGGACAGGAGGTGCATGCTGCACCTGGAGAAAACACAAGGCATACAAGCAGCCTCGCTTCAATCCACTCTGCTTCAATCCAGCTGCACTGACATTAGTTGAAACGATTTTCGGTCAGTACGCCTGTAGATTATGTTTAATTATGATTAATGCCAACTTAATGTTTTGATAGCTTTCTTTTTTTTTCTTCACTTTCAAGACTCCTTTTGTAGCTTGTAATTATTTAGATGTCTTTAAACCAGCTATTAGTAGGATATAATGCATCTGCTGTGATGGAGATAACCATGATGAACACAATAATCAAAAATGCTGTGATAAATGTGGCCATTAGTATTTCCTCTTATTATTGAAAGAAGTGCCAAAATAATGTCTGTTCTCTATATTGTGGTGTGGTTTATGAAGTCATTTCTTATGTTTCAAAGCGCATCTGTTGCATATGTCCATGTCTTCATGCTCCCAAATACTTAGTATCTGTTTCTCAGAGTGATTTCCTTCATGTGTTAAAGGTTCAGCCAGTTGCTGGATTATAGATCATGAGCTTTTGAGGTGTGTTGGCTGCATCGTTTGTATTTGCTGATTTCTACAGCTTCACCACTACACACCAGGGTGTATACATTAGGGCTTGAATGGCATAATGGTTAGCTGATAAAATCAGATGATATCACGGTTGATGGTAGCCCCAGACAATGTTCCTCAAATAATCTTATATGAATGTTTAGGTTATATTGTTTTAATTTTTTTCTATAGCTCTGTCACTCTAAAGATTAATTTCATTAACTCACTGTGATCAGTCAGGCCACATGTTACGATACGACTTCGATTTTTATGGCAACAGTTTGATATTTGATGATAACATTAAATTAAGTATGATTATGATTATTCAATTTAGTAGCCACTGATTGATATGTGACAAACTTTGTTAAGAATCTGGGGTAGCCTTAGTTGTTAATTAATCACAACTTTTTTTTTTTAATTCGTAAGTAATTTTGAAAATGGCATAGATGTTTTCCTCGACTCTTTCATATTGTAGGTTACTTTGGGGGAGTGAATACTTGTGCAAGGCACTGTATGCGCTGCCTGTCTCAGCCTTTTTACAGCTAAAAACATAATGGATGCTGATAAGCCTCATTTACAGAATAGTGAAACAGTTATGTGTAGCCACATCAGGGGGAAATGGTGAGTAACATCATGCACGCAGTATACACACCGCTGTTTAAGAGGATTATACAGTGTGTGATTTGACTTCAGATGGCATTACTGCCCTGCATTAAGAGACGAGATGGGAACTGCATAAGCAAAGGCTGACTAAAACTCCCAGAATTCAAGTTCCTTTGCTGCTAATTGTTTTTGTTGCATTTTTCAGTAATACAATAATTACTAAGAATTACTTGCAGTCAAGAAACTATTTTGTATTTTGTGTTCTGTTAAGTAACTGAAATCATGGCCAGTTTGTGTCAGCATTACAGCCACACATTCAAAGGCCTGGCTTTTGCTGCTGGGACTCCACAGTTCATGTAATAGGAAGAAGTATTTCTGTCACAGATGCTTGGGCTTGCTTCTGGTGGGACCTGGATCACGTTTTAGACACACACACATTCTCTCTATCTTCTTCTTTTTCTTCTTCTTGTACCACCCATGATGATTGATGAGGCAACCTTGGCCACCTCGGCACCATGTGGGAAAGGCTTTGGCACACATGGGCCTGAGCATTTTTTGTATCTCACACTAGTCAGCTCCTGCCACTTTTAGTGAATGATCAATACGATCACTGTCCACCCTTCAAGCCAACGGGAAATTGAATTCATCTAATCAGTCCTGCTTAGATGACGATGCTTGTTCATTTGTGAGTCATGTTCATCACCTCTAGAAACCCTCTAGGATTGTTATCAAGCTGTTGATTTGCACATGGTGCTTATTTACAGCCAGACACATACATAAACACATGAACTTGATTGCATTATTTTTTTCTTTAAATACAATTGAGTGCTGATTGAGGCAGACAAGAAGCTTTGCATTTTTTTGTAGAATGCAACAATTCTTACTGATAAGAGAACGTCTGTGGAGGTATGGAGGTTAATTTATTTAATTACAACATCTATAGCAGATATCAAGGTATCCATTTTGCCACATATCCAATTTAAACTGACACATTTAATTGTAAATTCAGGAGCCAGATTTCTTCCAAAATGTTCTAGTCCATTTCTCTATTTCCATTAAAACAATCTCAAACCACACAGTTCAAAGAAATATTGCTAACACCCCACCATGACTGAACCTTGGTAGAAAGTATTATTCCTTTAATCAGCTGACCATACAGTGCTGCCTTCCACTTTCATATACAGGAGAATGGAGTTAACCTCATGCTCTCTCTTTGCTCCAGAGAGTCTTCTGGTTGTCACTGTGTAGTCTGTATTTGCCCTGAACATGCCACTTTCTCTTTGCCCCCTTAATAGCAATATGAGGTGTCGTGGTTGTAAGGCGAATTAAATCAAGCAGATATCTCAACCGCAGGCCATTAGTTCCAGAGAAGGCAGGCATCAAGAGTAATTATGCCAAAACTGCCATTATTAATGCAACTGCTTCATCCCCGGAGGCCACTGCACCAATGTCTCGGTTGGAAAAGCATAGGATGCCAGAGAGCAAAAGTGATTTTTTTCCCTCTTTTACTTGCCCCATTACATTGTTGGTTTTCCTCGGAATTGACACAGCGCTTGAAAATGCAGGGGATAAAAATAAATGTCTCAACAAAAAAAACATGATCTTCTACCAGAGCCCAGGAGGTCATGAGAGATTAGCTGTTATAAAATATAATTCAAAAAGTTACTGTAGTATTGAATAAAATAGCAAAAATGACATTTTTTAATTGTATTTTTATTTATTTTTTTATTTTTTGGGTAGCACTATTGTGGGAAACCACTTTCAGCCTGTGTGTTCTAAGTATGAATTAAAAATGGGATTTAACATTAGCCTTCTCTAATACGATGTTATTGAAATTCTGGAGCTGGTGGAAATGGAGATGATTGGCGCTTTGCTTCCCCGTGGGTTCTCCATCATGTTCTCTGCATGCTGTTTGAACTTTGTGCACCAAGTCAGTTGGCGGGCTGTGGAGAGAGAAGATGGCCAGCAGTACGGCTGCCAGGCAACAGATGGTTAAACTCAGGGATGCCTCGCACAACGTCCCAGTTCACACAGATACCATCATTCCTTATCGTGATGAGCCACCCCTGGGCTAGAATATTGATTAATACTAGCCTTTCATCCTGGAAAACGCTCATGAAGATAGCATTGACGCTGTGGTGGGTGTCCCTGATCTGCTGACCTGACAATGGACAGCAACTCTTATAAATGACCACTTCTGTAATTTTCCTACCTTCATTACTCTTTGTGGTTATTGCTGCTCCAGTTTCTTACAGTCTCTATACCTCACCTGATTAATGTACCGTGAGAGTAGCGCAGGCTATAAATCAAATCAAAAGTTTATATTAATGCAGTCTTTGTAATGAGAGAAACAGTTTATAACTGTTTTGCCATTGTTCCACAACATTGTTAAACTATAAACAGATAAACATCTTCATCAATAATAATTAATATAAAAATAATATGATAAAAATAATAATTGGAATCATTGGTATAAGAGGAATAAAACACTTTTGGATGTCTTGTTCTTGTTGGAAAATAATAAAGTTTGTCATGGTGATGTTTCTCCTTACTTTTTTCCTTACTTTTACGCCTTCTTTCTAAAGCATTGCTACACTGATTCATCTTGCCTAGCTGTTGTACGATAAGGGAGAGGTGGCTGGTGGGTGGGAATTGGCAGGTGAATAAATTGGGGGAAAAATCAAAATGGTTCTCATCTCCTCTGCTGACTAGATAATGTTCAAAGCCATGCAAGACATTTCACCTGGTCTCAAGGTTATCTCTTGTATATCTCAGGCACTAGTCTAAAGAGGAATGAGAATCGATTAGAGTTGTGCAGCCACCCCCACTCTCTTTAACCTGGGGGTAAGTCTCGATGAGTGGAACTTCATGTTCATTTTAACTTTGTGGCTAACTGCAGCCGTTAGCCGTACCTGACAGTCAGGATTTACACGCTGGGCTTGTGTATGCTGTGGAAAGGAGTCGCCTCTCCCCTCTCATGTGCACCACTCCTCAATCAGCCTTGGCTCGCTAGCGATGGTCCGCTCCCTCTTTCCCGCTCTGTGGCTGAGTAATGGCTCTCTTCTCCCCTCCTGTCACCATGAAAGGTGGCACTGCCTTCATTCTATTCTGCCTTTTTTTTTTTAGCACACCCCTTCAACCAGCGAGGCAATCCCAACTGAGATCTCTATCCTGGTTGATTTGTCTGATATATGGGGTTGCACAGAGTCAATCTTTTTCTCTATTCTACTCTTTCTCTCTCCTACACTTTCTCTTTCAGAATTTTTGACTCTTATTTGAACAGAGCTGCATTGTTTGCATCACTATGTGCCTGTCTCCAATTTTAACCCCTTGTCTCATTAACAGGCATGGTTCTGTTGGAATATGACAAGCTCTTTCTATCAGAACTAATCTCCTTCACAAAGGATTCTGCACTATGGTGTTAAGAATTGGGATAAGTGGAGACAAAAAAGTGAGCCTTCTTGTTATCAGATCTGATTTTATGTAAATTATTCTTTCATGATGGAGAACGAAGCAATGCACTCTTGGTCACAAGGGGGTGGCTGCATCTGGACCTTGTGAATGTTGCCAGCTCTACATACTGTAAAAGTGAAGGATCTGCAAAATCTGTTGATTTAGTACCCTCCAAAATCCTTAGCCTGATTTCACCCTTCACAGATGCGCTACACTGCAGTCTTAGTGTCTTTACAGACGATATGGTGAGTCAACATTAGCTCTGATTTGTTGGCTTGGGTGTTCGTGAGCCCTTGTATCTGATACTTTTTTCTTTTGGCTTGTCTCTATGTCTGCGGTGTGTTGCCTGCCTCCTCCAACTCCCTCCCCTCTCCCTCTTTTTCTCTCTCTCTCTCACAGACACACTACGCTGCTCTCTTTCCCCTTTTCTTTCTCTCTCATGCCGTGATAGTCATTGCCTATGGTTTTAGAAGAGGACTTTGTGTGCTAGTCTGCATGTTCATGGAGAACAGCCAAGAGTCGACATTTCTGTGCTCTCTGCTCACACTTCTGAATATCATGTTATTTTATCCATCAAGGATTCATGTTGGAGGAAAGGAAAATCTGTTATCTGACAGTTTTTGATCCTAATTAGCCTGTAAAAAGCCGTGCAACATCAGCAAGCAGTTTTCCTACCATCTTTCCTTGCCTCTCCTCTGGGAATCATCAGTGTCCTAGGGAGTGTGTCCGTTTCTAGGAGAGGAGAGGAGAGAAATCAGGGAACAGGAAGGAGAGAAGCGAGGGGGATGGAAAGCAGTGCTAATCAATACAGAGTGCGCGTCAGCGGCTGAGAGAGAAGAGACGGGGGGAGAGAGAGAGAGAGAGAGAAAGAGAGAGAGAGACTCTCGGCTGCTTGCGGTGAACGCTCCGTCGCTTGTCTCGGCACTCGCTCTCTTGCTACAGCTCAGGCTCTGGAAGGTGAGAGCTTCAAGGAGGAGTGTTATTTCAGCGACCAGCGCATTCTAGGACTCATGGGGAGCTTGCATTTATTTATTTATTTACTGATTTTTCCCACTGCCGCGCTGCAGCAGATTTCTCTCTCTCCCTCTGCCGCTTTTTCTCTCCATCAGATTTTGCCTTCCTGCTGCCCTTCTTTGTCATCCCATATCGTTTTTCTTCTTTCTTAGCTTTCTTTCCCTTTCTTTCTTTATATCCTTGCATCTTTTTAGAATAATCCATTTTTCCTCCTGGGATGTTTCTTATCACTTCCTCTGCAGTGGAGGGGCCGCCCTCTGAGGGAGAGTGGTCTTAACAGAGCGTAAGCTCTACCTGAGGCTTGAAGAAAGAGAACAAGGAAAGATAGAGTCACCTGGAGCACTTTTTCTTTGCTCAATTAAGCTGATTTTAATGTTCTGATGTATTAATTAATGGCTGTTGTAGTTTTTATGTGAAAGCCTGTGGGAATTACCTTTACAGATGTTTATGATTTTGGCAAGATTGCATTGTTTTGTTTGATCGAAGACGAACTACCCTGATTTTTCTGTCTTTTTATTTATTCGGGAATTGAATTAAGAAAAATTGGCCAAGAAGGACAGCAACAGATTTGTTTCTCATTGGATTTTGAAGGCAGACTTAAGAGACTGGGGAGCTTTTTTTCAATGATTTTTTGGCTCTTTGGAAACCTACTGCAAAAGCCTTGAAGGTCTTTTTTTTTTTGGTGTCCATCACACCATTTTTGCTGAGCTGTTTACCTGTCCTGTGGATAATAGCCAACATGGGCTTCCCTCACTGAGATGTCTCCTGTGCAGCAGCTGGGACAGATGGGAGGTGGCAGGGCCTGGTGCGCTACTTCCTGCCCTAAGTTGGAAGTGCTGCTGCTGGGCTGGGAGTGTGGGGGAACAGGCTTGATGGGCCTCGGCACCTGGTGGAGACTGGCATTATCTCTGGTCCTGCTAGTCTCCTTGCCAGACAGAACAGCCAATGCTCGTGTGTCTTCCAGTCTGAGCACCACACATCATGTCCACCACTTCCATAACAAGCACGGGACTGTACCCATTGCCATCAACAGGATGCCCTTCCTCACAAGAGGGGGCCACGGTAAGTCCTCGTCCCATGTGCCATCCACATCATCTTTCCATCTCAGTTTTGTATAACACTGATATGATTCGAGCAATTTTATTTTACTGTTAAGATCACTTCTCACAATGATATTTGCAGCCATGATTGGCATTATGGTGTTCTGCAGCACTCCATGCGCCCTGCACGCATGCTTTGATCCTTGCCTCTATTCCACTCTTTATAGATCACATTGGGAGGGGTCTCCGGCTCTCTCTTTGCTTTGCTGCAGATCTACTAGAATGATAGATATGAAGAGGACCAATCCTTGCCAGTACTTTCACATTTTATGGCAGTCAATGCTCGCAATCTTATAGAGAGTGTTGACAGTCTGTCTCCAAATACAGCTCTATCATTTGCTGTATTCCCAGTATCTGCTTTCATGGTGTATGTATGGTATGGTTTGTATGGGCAAACCTTTTTTTTTCAACATGTGGCATTAGTGTGTGTACAGGGCTAGTTATATAAGAGAACCTCATTTGGAACAGTTTTGCATCAAGTCTGTTTTAGAGTTACAATTTGACATAATCTATTCTTGGTTATGAGGTGGTTTGGCTGCATCTGGATCTTGTGAATGTTGTCAGCTCTACATCCACTGTAAAATTGGAGGCTCTCCAAAATCTTTTGAGATTTTCCATAGCCTTTGAGATTGTTCACCCTTGTTACCAAAAGTACCCTTCATAGCTGCTTGTCAAGACTACACAAATATGTATATTAACTGTCACTGAACAAGATGCAAGTGCCATTTATTTTTCAGCATTTCCAAAAAGCTATTAGTTTGTTGAATAAACAATAATTACAAAGTAGAGGCAATACACAGCAGTAAACATTTTGGCCTCTTTTAATCACTCTTTAATGTTGAATGGTGCATTTATACCCTAGCTACGCCTCCATATTAAACAAAGAATGTGATTCTGCACAATAACCAGGATATCAAGACCATGTCTTCAGTCTCCCTTTTTTACTGGATTTGCAATAGTTACTCTCACCATCTACATCCATTAATCTCTTCTAGAAATGACTAATCTTTAACCAAGAAAAAGAAGTGTGTGTGTGTATATATATATATATATATATATATATATATATATATATATATATATATATATATATATATATATATATATATAATCCAAGAACTGAAAAACTCCTTTGAAAGGAAGGAATTTCACTGCAGTGTACACATATATGTATAATTACAGTAAAGGCTGGGAGCATAAACCCAGTTTCCCAAAAGCATCTAATCACAAGACCCATAGTAAAAGGTAGAGCGAGCATGACTTTGAGTACTCTCTGTCTTTTTCTCTCTATGCCAGTACAGATTGTAGCTTTTTTTGGAATCACATGTGATTCTGCAGTGAAAACATCCAAATGGCACAGCAGAATTCCTGGTGGGAATGGAAATCTAGACTATGGATATTTGACTAGAGCTTTCAACACTCACAGGACCTTATTTGGTCAACAACTTTTGATTAAACTTGCTAAATAAATATTTAAAGAACAGCTTTTATCTCTGAGGGCACAACAGCACAAGCGCTCAAATAGATGCCCTTTAGCAAGATGGGGTCAGCCAAAGTTTTGTTGATGCTGTTGACCATTCAGAGCTTTAGAGAAAGAGGAGGATGGTACATAGTAGTAATCAAGATGTCCCTTCCTATGGACAGCTCTCCATTGGGTATACTTGTAAATGAGCATGTTTAATGGTGTGTTTGAACCATAGCTACGCCTCCATATCAAACAAAGAACGTGATTCTGCACAATAACCAGGATATCAAGACCATGTCTTTCAGTCTCCCTTTTTTATTGGATTTGCAATAGTTACTCTCACCATCTACATCCATCTCAACATTAATCTTGTCTAGACTAGCCATTTATTTGCTGCAGAATTTCTAGTATCCTTACCACACAAAAGCAGGCCCCAGTTTAACATCTACGTTATTATAAAAAGTTGTGCTACTGTTCCTTACTTACAGGCTCTCACAGGGTCCCAACATCACAGCATTAAAGCCTGCTAATGTTCTGGCTCAGTTACACAATTGACAGATTCAATCACTAGTTGATACAGTGGAGCCTTTCAATTTGAGTTGTTCATTTAATTATGTTGTAATATAGGTTGTCCCCAGCTGCAAATAGCAGATATTAATCCCTGTTATTTTAAGACACATGCATCAAATTATTCTGTTTGTCTATTTGGATCATTTTAGAATGAATAGAATCCTTTTGAGTATTCATGAGATGAATGTTTAATCCATGCAAATTGTGGGATATCTGGCCACCGTCTTTAAACATATCAGCCCCAATACAAGAGAAGCAGCCTCCAAACCATTCACCCCTATTGACCAATTTGGCAAATTCAATCAGTCTGCACTTTCCACACATGCCACAGAAAATTGATGGAACTGATATGTAGATTTGAGGTATTATGGTGGTCTGGGAGATCTGAAGGAGTCTGAGTGATGAAGGAATGGGATTTAATTTTGAGGGGAGGCAGTGTGACACACCTAGTGTCACTCATAGTTCTGACATTTACATCATGTGACAAATGTCTCGTCAATCATGGCTTTCATAGAGACTTTCAATCTGACAGCCACAGGCTACACAATGGGTCTACAGATCATGTCTTGTGTCTTGTTTATGTGTATAATGAATATTTGCCAGAATCATTTAAGGAAACTTGAAAAACTTCAATGAAATAAGACATCAGCATCTATTATCTGTCTGGAGTCACCTCCTTAATAATTTGCAAACCGTAAGGGAATGGGTGTAAATGTTCATTCATTCAATCATTCATCCTCAGTAACTGCTTTATCCTGGCCAGGGTCACAGTGGATCCAAAGCTGGACACAAAGCAGGAAAAACATGTAAAATATAAACGTTACACACAATAATTAAAATTAAAATTATCTCAAACTAGTAGAAACAGATTGACATCCCTTAAAACATGTGCATTTTTAATTTACTGTCAGTATCCAAAACACACTTTTTGTCATCCAGCACCACTGGAAAAAAAAAACAAAGCGCTTTCAACACAGAAGAGACAGGTGGCTGCTGACGTGTATAATGGATATAAAATACATAAAATGAAAATACCATTAAATACAATTGTAGCCATTATATAAATATATATATATATATATATATATATATATATATATATATATATATATATATATATATATATATATATATATATCAAATATTAATTTTATGGGTGCTAATAATTTTAAAAGTAGGAGATTTGCAGGAAACAAAACTAGTTTCTGAAATAATAGTGTGTTAAAATAAAAACAATGCAGTGTCACCGTATGGTTATGCTTAAAATATCACTAAATGCATGTTATTATTTAATTAGTTCTTGAGAAGGATGCTAGTATTTTTGTTGTAGACTGTACAGTATTTTAATCAAAATGGCTCTTTTGACTTGCATTATTACTGACTTTAATTTATTTCTCAACATTTTAAATAAATTATTTATTTGTAGCTACAAATAGCCCTTCTAATGTAGTGATTATTAGTAGTACATAAATTATGTATTACATAAATATGTATTATGTAGCACATAAATCACAGAAAATATTGCTGCTAAGTTTGGACTTTGTTGAATTAATTTGCAGCCAACAAATAACAGGTGTTCACCCAACCTGAGAAATCCATTAACCATGTACAGCACTGGTGGCTCATTTATAGGGGCAGGTGGGACAGAGCTCAACCATGTACAACATCAGACATTCAACAAATGTTGATCTTCATAAAATCCTTATCCACTACTCCATTTTTAATTCTGTTGACATACCAATTACCTCTTTTTTTGAGTGACCTTTGATTTTAAAAATATTAATATTTGACAGATAAGATTATTTTATTGATTTGCTTTTCTAGATATTGTGCAATCATGGGGCTGCTTGCTCACTGCCCCACTTAGCCAAATATAGTTATGACTGCACCAAGTGGTCAAAAATGAGAAGTGCTAACCAAGGCCCATTGGGGCAGGAATCACACTGCCCCCTGCTGAATCTGTTGTTTATCATTTGGGGAGGGACAGCGGACAAGACAGTTAATGATATTACCTCTTCTGTGTTTGTCTCACACACTATGACAATGGTGATGCTGTATCAAACACAGTCTCAATTTTTATTTCAAAAATCTATATGAATGTATGTTATCATAATGAACACTTCCATCTTTTTGTTCCATAGTTATCCCACAGTCTTTTCTCTGATTAGAAAAGGTTTAATTTAATCTAAACTATTATCTAGCTAGCTACCTAACAGGCTAGGTTGTTAATGTGTAATTATCAACAACCATGAACCATCATAATTTTATCAATTACTTATACAATTATAATGCTTATGATTTCAATAAAGCCATGAAAAATGTATGCATGTGAAAGATCAAAATGAGGCAAATTAAATAGTAAGGTGGCAGAGACGTTCAGTTTGATCAGGAGTTGTATTGTTTGACTTTTTATCAGGCGGCTCGGTTGTGCGGGGGTGCTGGCTTTTAGACCAGGCTACACCATTCTGTTCTCTCCTGTAAATTGTTCAAATTCATTCAAGTCTTGTTGACTCTTAACTTCCTATTATGGGGTATCTCTAAAAATTCACTAGATATTAGCCTATAGTATAAGTCAAATATGATAGCCTCTCGACTTAATTTTGTTTGAGGCTATGTTATTATTAATGTTGTCCTTTCCCACCAAAATGTGTGGTCATGAGCCAATCGTGATGTGCAGGCTGTGTTGCAGAGTACTAGTCAGTGCTCACTTTAATAATTACAGTCACAGTTTTGCTCAAAACCGTTGAAAAATTTAGGAAGCCCTGCAGTTTATACTGTACTTGACATTTGTTGAATGATCTCCTCCTTGCTCTTTGACCTGTATACTGTTTTGTTCATTAATAATCCAGTGACCCTGAATCTCTGTGCTGGTCAAGATCTTCCTTCAATCTCTGGCTTTTTGTTCTGCTCTGACCACTGAGAGCAGCTTTTCAGGCAGGTTGCTCTCATCTTGACCTCCTCCTGACCTGCAGATCCATCCATGTTCTGCTTTTCACAGCAATCTCTGAGCATTCGCCTGAAACAGTGTATATCATATCTCTGTCTCTGTCTTGTTCTCTCTCAATATGTGTCACCATTTTGTTTGCTGGTGGAGTAGCCCCTCCCTTTCACTAATACCCAGTGGTCCATGTGCTGATGCAGGAGAGATGTTTGACAAGCAGCAGGTCCTGTTTGTTCACTCATGCCGGCCTGTGCATGCTGATTTGCATTTTCCCAGCCATTGCCATACAAAGCAGGTGTGCACCCTCTCTCATTCACTGTCCTCATAACACACTAGTCCTTTCCTAGTCTTGAAGGACACGCCATGATCTATATCGGGCATTGTGCCACGCTTTCCTTTAATGCCTGGCCCTGTGGCCGTGATGGATGAAGGCTACATTGGCGCAGCGGGATCCACCCTTGTTGCTGAGCAGTGAGCACGCTATAGATTAGACATTATTTGTGCCGGCTCACACTAGTGAAAGGCGCATCCCATTACTGCTGTCAAGCTGGCTCAGTGCGTCCACTGCACAGGGGGTGGCAGAAGAAAGAAACAGGAGTAATTGATCGGTGGGAGAAAATGGTGCTTTATGTCTGACTGCTTCATTGTTTGCTAACAGATACTTGAATATGGAGCTGTAATGAGGGAGCACTTAACCATGACCTTTGTATTCTCTGAACTCTACTGTTGGGCATGCAAGCATTTTCTACAATATAGATCCTTAAGAAAAAAAATAACTGGATCTAGGGCTGTCGCTGTGAAGTGGTATGCTGCCTATAGCATTGTGAAAGAAACAAAGAATACAATTTAGTCAAGAACCTAGAGGAAACATGGATGAATATCAGTCCTGTTAGCACCATACTATTGAGCAAGATGCTTAATTGTTTTCTGTTTGACCCTGGGTTGAGGTCTTGTCCATAGTACCAAAGACCTGTCAATAGAATCAATTATGTTGCTTGATGTAACTATGATAAACATTATGTGAGCTCAGTATTATAAAGTTCTGTCTGGGATTTTGGCTGAAAACAAGTTAACCATATAAACTTTGTCATTCTTTATATCATCATTATTCTTCTATGGTGGTGTTTTCTCAGGGGTTCCCAAACTATTTGGGCAAATGACCCCAAATGGGCATTATGCATTATCTGTGACCCCAAGCCCTGTCGACCATAATTTTCTTTTTTTTTAATTTTTTTTTTATTGCAGATGTATAATTTAGGACTTGTAAATCCATTTTCAGTAAACGTTTTGGTTTATTTCCCTGTTTGTTTCCTTGACTTCTATTGTTCCACTGAGTGAGTGTCACTGGTGCAGTGTGTCAAGATAGCAAAATCAGCATGTACATTGTTAATTTAAATGTGACTCCAAGTAACATTGTAAAACAGTAGCACATACAATCTTTTTCTAATAGTTAGAGTGATATGGAGAATACTGATTTGTAAAATAAATGAGTAAAACGAAAGAGGAAATTGCGACCCCATTTGTAAATCAAGTGAGCCCACATAGGATCACAACCCATAGTTTGGGAACCCGTTTTAGCTGTAGTTGTTCTACATATGCTTCATGAGAGTAATAAAACGTAAGTGTGCAAAACATTGCCAGTACAACTCTACTGTACTTGTTGATTTTACAGTGTATAATCCTTTATAAAAAGTGACATCTTAACAACAGAATATACACTGAATATAGTCAGATTTATGTAGTATTTCCTATTATAAGATTACAGTAAACCAAATATATGATTATTAAAGCTATTTCTAGACTTTTTACTAACGTAAAGCTTAAAAATACTCTTGTTTTTAAGCATTTATTTCTAAAAAGAATAAGAATATTTACAGCATCTAAATATGAACAGTGATATAATTGATCTATAATTATTTCATAAGAAATATTAGATAAATTTACCCATAGTCAATATATTTTAAGTTATGATATCTTCAGCACAACAGAAAGCTAAAACTTTAGCTACCATCAGATAACATTAACAATAGATATTAGGAACAACTTCACACATATTGCATTTAAGATCTTACATAATAAACTGAGAAAATTCTGACTTTTTGTTTATAATGTGGTCTTAATAGGATCTAACTATTTATCCCATTCATTAGTAATTTGATGAGATTAAGAGATAATAAGAAACAGCCACATAGAACCTTATTAAACCAAATAATATTTGATCTTACAGAATAATAAGGTTTTGTCTGTTCGGCTGCTGCTCAGAAATGTAAATGTCTCAGAATTTTGATAATATAACTGAGCTATAACTAACTGAGCTATAACTATAACTGGTAATATAACTAATATAGCCTTAATATGGAGGCTTTTTTTTTTTTTTTTTTTAGAGTTATGATACCTGGAATATTGTAACTTTGATATCTCAAAACAGCTTCTCACCCAGAGAGGACCTTGTGATACTAAAGTCACGATTTTTGTTTCTTATTTCAGCTAACCTCTTTAAAAGAAGGCACCAAAATAGCATTGGCAGTATCAGCATTTCATCTCCTACCTATCCTCCCACACTACCCAGTCCTAGATTCTATCTAGCAGGCAATTTCAAGGTGTGTGCTGTAACCACTGGATAGGAAGGGCTCCTAAATGGTCATTATGTGTACAACATTAGTAGCACACTGTAGCCACATTTGCAGGCGTAAAGTTGTTGTCAGTGAAGCCTCGTCACTGACTACCCTGTGGGATGTTGACTCTGAATGTGACACGGAGCAGAGAGAGGAAACCCATATATGTGCTTCGCTTAGGATTGCACCCGGAGGTCTCAGTAAAGCTGAAGATCAGTGCTGTGAGCTGTGAGGGATGAAATCATACTCATGGTGCCTGGGCGCTCTTTATACAAGTGAAGTAAGATCAGGATCAACCGTGGCCAAACTATCCTTAAGCAGTGAATCAAAGCTGTTCTGTAAAGCTAGCAGACTACATTATTGTTTTTTTATTTTTATTTTCTATTTTGGCCTGTTTAGGTCCTAGCTCTAAAACTGCAATTAATTACATAATTATTTACTAATTCTAATAATTATTCACTTTTATGACCCAATAATATGATTCACCATCTTCTTTTGGTCACACTCCAACTGAAATGGATTCATCTAATTAGATTTGTTAGTTTTATATGACCAAAGGAACAATTCTTTAAATAATTAGAATTTGCCAATGCAGATGTTTCAATAAAATGTTACAAATTCTAATTTAAATAATTAGAATTTGTAATAGTTTGTTGAAACATCTTGGAAATTAACAAGCTACTTTTTATGAAGAATGTGGCACAATAAAAGATGCCAAAGATGCCAATTAAATGGATTTTAATTGGGCCTGGTGTGTAATGATAGCAAGGTCTTAAAAACATCCAGCTAATGTGATTCTCTTTAAGGCTGTTAGCCTACAAAGACCACAGTAAACAATTTGACTCATTTCATTTTAGCAAACATTTTATTGTTTTAGATATTGAGCCTCAACATCCTTTTTATATCTCACAACTCCCAAATGGCAGTCAATAGTTCCTTGATTTTTTAATAACTAGGTCAATTAGAGACATATAAAAGGAGCTCAATGCAAGAAAAATAGTGTTTTCTTACTGTTAATAATCAGTATTAGCTCGTGTACAGGGAAATAGCTCCGTGCTCTAAAGAATTTTTCTCACTCATTCAATCACATATTCATTCACTTACTCAACCACTTATACAGTCAATCACTCACTCTGTCATTTACTTTCTCATTCTCTCACTCACTCCCTTAATCAGTCACTTACTCATTCACTCTTTTATTGATGTCATTTATTCATTCAGTCATTTGCTCATGCACTCATTCACTCACCTCCTTACTCACTCACTCATTCACTTTCTTATTCCTATGTCATTTATTCACTCAGTTGTTTTCATGCACTCGGTCACACATTCTCTCATTCACTCAAACATAATCTCTCTCATACTCACTCTCTTACTCACTCATTTACTCTCACCAACTCACTAAATCACTCTCTTATTCACTGTCATTTACTCACTCACTCCCTTGTTCACTCATAGACAGAGTCACTCACTGATTCATTCAGTCATTTACTCATTCATTCACTCTCTCACACACTCTCACTCTATTATACACTCTATCATTTACTCACTCCTTTGCTCACTCATGGACACAGTCACTCCATTAAGTTATTAAGTTCCTTGTTTTTGCATTGGGGCATTGCTAATGCAGATCTTGTGTACCACTTAATTTTTTTAGGCTTTGCCACTGACTTTTCGAGTCTCACTGACTCATTCACTCACACACACTCACTCCATTAAGTCATTAAAGTTCTTGATTTTTGATTGAGACATCACTAGTGTGGGTATTGCACACCAGTGATTCTTTTAGGCTTTGAGGCTGACTTTTCAAGCTCAACCAAAAACTAATTCACTTCATTTAGCATGACACAGAGAGAAACAATACTGCATGGTGTTGACTAATGAGATGTGAGGGGAGGCTGCCAGGTTTGAAACAGTTGAAGGTACTCCTACACCAGATTTGTCCTAAATTATTAAATGAACAACATAGCACTGCTCTTATCAACATAGCACTGCTCTTATCAACATAGCACTGCTTCATCTTTTTGGTTTATCAACCAAAAACACCTTTTGTGTTACAATGCTATGCGTAACAAGGGAATGCATTCCAGATGTGTACCCAGCAAAGAATTTCAATGGATCAAACCAAGTAGTCAAAAATACTGATCAGTCAGAACGTATCTGTTGTCACTGTTCGATGATTTTAGTTGCTTATCCAAATATTTGTAAGAACAGAATTTTATGTATCTAAACCTTTACTTTTTTTAAAAAATCCCTGAACAGAAATATTCAGCAGTTTCTGTCATTCTAATTTTTTTCTATCATTTCATTGCAAGAAATATTATGAACAACATCCAGATTTGCCTTACATCTCTGACACTGTGTGCCCTTTTTCTTGTCTCTGAGGAACCCAAATTGTATAACATTCTAATAAAAATGGGCGACCACAAAAAGCCATGAAAAACAGAAATTTCCATTTTCATTGACTTCATTCTTTTTTAAATATACTTTTAAAAATATTGCTTTAACCTTCAGGAAATATGTGACAGTACTGAAGAGCACTCAAAAGCTGAATTTAGTAGTGTCGGGTAATCACTGAAAAACGACAGGAGGAGTGTGTGTGTGTGTGTGTGTGTGTGTGTGTGTGTGTGTCAGAAGCAGCAGTGGGAGAAGTGTGCATCCCCCGTCTTAGTATTTAGGTCTGATTTGCGCAATCCACCTACTCACGTCTCCTAGGACAGCGTAAAGAACAGCCCAGCATGCAGTCCTCCCTCATAGCTGGAAAACATGCACACAGACACGCAGTTGTCAGGACAAAAATGTGAACCGTCAGACATCTCCGGCCCTAACATCCGCATCCATTACATCTCTTCTGTTTGTTCTGCAGGGTGTTAAAGCACTGCTGTGGCACATCCTTCATTGAATAATTGCAGACAACTGAAGCCAAAGGTTTCCCTTTTGATTTTTTTTTGAACAGCCTAGTTATGTTTATGAAAGTGTTCCTCGTTTATTTTTAAACAACATTTGGCAGGACGCGGGATTTGAGCTTTACAAGAACTGGTTACAGCTCATTTTGCTATTTAGAGAGATAATAAAATTATTCTTGGCAATCTCTCTAAGGATTACACAATTTCACAGATAAACGAGTGCACAGCGAGCACAAGCAGCAGTGATAATACTGGTGGCATAAGTGTGATTCATTCTTACTCACGAGGGGACTCGCTGCTGTGTTTGGCTACCTCACTGACTCCAGCAGGGAAAGAGGATTATTTTAACTTGAGAATGGGGTGAACATTATTCCCCAGATGAAGGTTCATTCACAATGCAAAGAAACAAAATGATTGGATGGCTTGGGGACAGGTCACTGAAAACAAGCGTGTAGGCTCGATGTGCTTCAGTGAGCAGAGGTTCAGACAAGACAGGTAGAAATTATAATTTTGGTCCAGCATTTTTTTTAGATTTTTGAACAAATTGCATCTATATCATTCTTATTCAAGCTATAGTAATAAAAACTCAGCAGTGAAGTGGGTATTGAATGTCATATATCTCTGAAAAACTTGTTTCCTGATATAAATATAAAGTTATGTGTTATTGTCACATGCATGTCAGTTTCTATGATAAACCTTCTAACCACACTTACTAGGATGTAAACACATAAAATTGTGTTTAAATTTAAATCTATAATTCTTTTCTCTCAGTTTTTAGAATACCTGCATTCATGAAATTTCACTTCAATTTCAATTCAATTCTGTTTTATTTGTATAGCGCTGTTAACAATGGACATTGTCACAAAGCAGCTTTACAGAAATAAATGGATTAAAAAATAAATATATTGTAAATATTTGAATTTATCCCTAATGAGCAAGCCAGAGGTGACGGTGGCAAGGAAAAACACCCTGAGACAATATGAGGAAGAAACCTTGAGAGGAACCAGGCTCAAAAGGGAACCCATCCTCATCTGGGTGCAACGGATAGTGCAATTATAAATAAATCCCTTCTATTATTGTGTACTATATGGACAAATAGTGTAATTGTGCAACCAGTAAATTCATCACAGTTTTTGCAAGAAGTCCGGTTGGATAAAATCTATCCACCATCCACTGATGGAGTCCTGAGTACGAAGGTGCTCGTAGCAACTGCAGCCCCAAAGCCACTACAGCAATCGCAGTCCCAAGCCATTACAGTACATATGTACCATATGTGATCCCCAAGCCATCTCCACAGCCGCCAACTTGTGCATCCCTGTCAATAATTAGAAGCTTATAACAAAGGAATTTCCCAAAATTGTATTTATGATCCTTTTTATTAAAAATTCCACAATGTTCAGATTTTTTTTACTGAACAATGAACAATTTTATAACAATACATGTTTTTTTTTTTTATTAAACACTAGATGATTTAAACGATGATCTAAACGTGTGATCTATATAGAACTTGGTGTGAAGCAAAATCACAAGAGGTGGATGTGATGTGTGGATGCCACCTCCCCTTTCATTCGAGTGAATGACCTTTTTCACCAGACTGATTTTATTCCCATCCAGTATGACCACTGCATGAGTCTGAAGTCGTCCATATTAAAATACAAATGGAGCACTTTTGCTTTCAGATTGTGCCTTAAATAATAGATGGTGAGTAAATAGACGTTTCTATATCTTAACACTCTTTCTGTATCTTAACGCATAATGTATATGGATATATAAATATGTATTCTGTTTTCTCTAAATGCTGAAGGCAATTTGAAGGCAAATTAGAGGCACTCACTCAAATATTTAATATTAACAGCAGAAATGACCTGAACCCAGAAGAGAGTCACTGACTTAGCAGACCTCTGATTGTAGCTCTCTTACTTTTGCCCTCTCTAATTTATAGCCATTTTTATGCTCTGAAGTGTTTCCTGTGCACTTTGCTGCATTGACACGATGATTTAGGGTCCGTTGTTGTTGTGCTGCTTTTATGGCTGGGTCAGGATTTGTGCCTCTCAGCTGCTCTCATTATTTTCCATTCTGTATAGTTCTCCACCTAATTTCAGCCTTGCTGCAGCCCCGTTATTTTAAGTGCCTGCTCACTCAGATCTGTACAGTATAAATTCAGTTCTGGGTTCTCCATTTCTCACACCATATTCTGAAGAATATACACTATACTGAACTACTTTTTTCTCCCAGATGTAATCATTGGGATGAAATGTCTGCAGAAAACAGAGTTTTGGCCCCGGCTTATTGTTTTTTCTTGTCTCGGAAAAGAAATTGCAGATGCACCAGAAAGACAAGGGTCTTGGGCAATTTTACAATTCCTCAGCTTATCGCTTCCTTTTCCTTTTTCACTAGTGTTCATATTCATCACGATTGCGAAGAACTTTCTCTTTGTTTTTTTGGAGCCGCTCTGCTGGGCACCTGGTGTTTGGATGAAATGCTTGAGAATTCTTCAGACTCATCAGGGACAGCGACATAATTGCCGACATTTGCACCACTGTAATCATGGTTACCACTGGCTCCTCCACACTCCAGCTGAACTGTCTGAGTGTACTGTGGCTTCAAGGCTCTTACAGACTTCAGCACCTTTTAATCTCACCTATGACTCCTTTCTAGGTGCAAATCTATGCACAAAGAGTCTTCACACCATCATTTGGTACACCATTCACACCATTTCTACCAGAGACCTAGCCAGGGTGGGGGGATCACTAACTATGCTAAATACAATTGCTGTGTCATCTGTACAATTAAATTGATAATTTTAAGATTTTCTGTGGATGCCAGACAGTAGTAGAAGAATTAGTAATGTAATTATTTAAGGCTTGATCTTCTTGCCATTGCATTAAAAAAGTCCTATGAAATGATGAGGTATGAACATTATGGGTATGACTATTAGGTATGAAGTTTTTACAAACAGGAATTATTGTGCATTGGCGTGGCTTTTTTTGGATATTGCCAAGCAATCATGGCAAATCAGTACAATACAAAAGCATGATCATTACACCATGGATATCAAGAATCCTGAAACTGCACTGAAAAACATCGCCTTGTCTTTTTCCAATCTTCAACTCTCCAGTTTTGGTGAGCCTTTGGAATGGATATATACATATACATATACATATACATATATATATATATTGGCTGGTGGTGTTGTCCCCCTATCTAACCTCTGATTTCTGCTAATTTCTGCATGTGAAGGTATGCAATTTAGACATAATGCACACAACACTAGAAGAGAAACTTTTTTATTGTGTTTGAAGGAGCATGTTAATCACATTTCCAAATTGGACTAAACAGTGAGCTTTTGGAAGCAACAAGTCATTCGTGATTGCAGGAGCCAGGATTAAATTGAGGGTCTCAGGGGAGAGAAGCTAATAGAAAGCAGAGCTGAGCTTCAGAACTGTAATTTGAAGCAAATGTAAATCATAGCGTGGCATAATGGTGATGATGATAATAATAATAGTAATGATCATGACGTAATAAAGGGTAACACTGCTTTATATAGACATGCTTTCATTTCAACTATAAGGGCTGGCCACACAATTGCGGTTAGTTTGGTAAGGAATAAAATACTTTTGGGTGTGTCATTAGAGGAAAATAATCTATGATGGGGGAAGGGGAGAGAGTTATTCCTCTTATACCACAGGGATTTGCCAATAGTTACAATTTTTAATTTATTAACAAACAACACATCATGTTTTTATCAATTTATAGTTACATCTAATGTTGTGGAAGGTCTGCAAGATAAGTTAGTTCCTGTTATCACTTATAACAAACTTATAGTCAGGTCCGGAAGTATTTCGACAATAACAGAGTTTTTGTGATTTTGCCTTTATACACCACCACAATGGATTTGAAATAAAACAATCAAGATGTGATCGAAGTGTAGACTTTCAGCTTTATTTCAAGAGGTTCCACAAAAATATGGCATTTACCATTTAGGAATTACAGCCATTTTCAACAAAGTACCTCCATTTTCAGGGGCTCAGAGATATTTGGACAAAGTGACATAATGTAAATATAACCATAATTTTAATACTTGGATGAAAATCCTTTGCAGTCAGTGACTGCCTGATGTCTACAGCCCATGTTCTCTAAACTCAAATTCTGAGTTTCCTCCCTGGAGATGCTTTGCCAGGCCTTCACTGCACCACCTTCAGTTGCTGCTTGTTAGTGGGTCTTTCTGCCTTCAGTCTTGTCTTCAGTAAGTGAAAAGCAGCTCTATTGGGTTGAGATCAGGCGACTGACTTGACCATTGAAGAATATTCCATTTCTTTGCCTTCAAAGTCTTGAGTTGCTTTCGCAGTATGTTTAGGGTCATTATCCACCTGCACTGTAAAGCGGCGTCCTATCAGTTTTGTAGCATTTGGCTGAATGTGAGCAGAGAGTAAAGCTCTATACACCTCAGAATTCATCTTGCTACTTCTGTCAGCAGTCACATCATCAATAAACACCAGTGAGTCTGTTCCATTGGCAGCCATACATGCCCATGCCATAACACTGCCTCTACCATGTTTGACACATGATGTGCTATACTTTGGATCATGAACTGTTCCTTTCTTTTGCCATACTTTTCTCTTCCCATCATTCTGGTAAAAGTTAATCTTGGGTTCATCAGTCCAAAGAATCTTATTCCAGAACATGGGAGGCTTTTTTTTTAGATGTTTTCTGGCAAAGTCTAATCTGGCTTTCCTGTTCTTGAATGTTACCAGTGGTTTGCACCTTGTTGTAAACCCTCTGTATTTACATTCATGAAGGCATCTCTTGATTGTAGATTTTGACGATGATACGCCTACCTTCTCCAGAGTGTTTTTGACTTCTGTTGATGTTGTAAAGGAGTTTTTCTTCACCAAGGAAATAATTCTGTTCAGTTATCTTTCGTGGTCTTCCAGGCCTTTCGATGTTGTTGAGCTCACCAGTTTCTTTTTAAGAATGTACCCAGCTGTTGATTTGGCCACACTTAAGGTTTTTGCTATCTCGCTTATAGATTTTTGTTGTTTTTTCAGCCTAATGATGGCCTCCTTCACTTGCATTGAGATCTCCTTAGACTTCATATTGGAAGCTCCAGTCGAACAGCTGCCAAATTCCAACTCAATACCTGATATCAACTCCAGACCTTTAATCTGCTTCATTTGTCTTGAAGTAAAGAGGGAATGGGCCGCACCTGGTCAATTATCTTCTTGTTAGTCAATTGTCCAAATACCCTTTTCAGCCACGGAAAATGGAAGTACTTTGCTTAAAATGGCTGTAATTCCTAAATGGTAAATGCCATATTTTTGTGGAACCTCTTAAAATAAAGCTGAAAGTCTACACTTCGATCACATCTTGATTGTTTTATTTCAAATCCATTGTGCTCCACTCTGTCATTGTCCGAATACTTCCAGACCTGACTGTATATCAAAGCAGCTATAAACGGTTCCCTCACCAACCTTTCTTAATATCTTAATAAGATTTTTAAAAAAAACAGCTTGTCATTCTTTTTAACAGCTTGTTACCTAGAATCCAGAAAACACAATGCCTTCTGTCCTGAAGACTCTTCCAAAGTACTGACACTAGAGACTCCTTCAATCACTGTTAAATTAACATCTCAACGAGCAATGAATATATATTTTTCTTAGGTAAAATAACAACACATTTTTTATTTTGTTTCTTATTAGCCATTCAGGTCACTATAAATGAGTTGCTGCAAAAAGATAACATATAGAAGGAGTACATTAATATAAACCTGTTATTTGATTGATTATCACAGTAACAGGTATAGGAAAAATTGTTATTTTTGTTGTAGTTATTATGAAACCAAAGTTTTCCAGAATTGGACAATAAAGTTATCATTCAGTCAATCAATCAATCAATTACTCAAACAGTCAATCAAGCAGTCAGTCAATCACATTTTTATTCTGAAGATTTAGTTGCAAAGGCTAATTATGGTTGGATTCTTTTTATTTGTTGTTTTACTGTTTACTATACAATATAGTAATTAATACTTTCATACTTTTGAAGAAGGCATGTTTGCTTTACAGAATTTAAGATGTACTTAAGACTACATTGAAATAAAACACATTAAGTCTACAGTCTCTAAGTATGTTATTTTAAAAACTGCTCTAAGTTCTTAATTCATCTATAGCAGGTTGGATTGGTTCAGGACTTTAAACTCTTTAATAATGAATTCTCTGAATTGTCTCTACAGGTAATGAACCTGTGGTGTTGAAAAAGTAGGCAGTCACCGTTCAGCTCCATTACCGTTCTAGCATGAAAGGCCACATTGTGTTGGTTAGATTAATTACATGCTATAATTTGACTGGTGGACAAACAGCAATATTGTCAGTGCTCAAGAGCAATTACAGCAGTAGCATTGTAGAAGGACAATGGCTTAACTAGACACTGTCAGCCCAGGTATGGTTTATTGATTCTAGCTTTAAGATCACATATTGTTTGGAAGGGTTTATAAAGAAAAAGCAATGGTTTATTGTAGGTTTTCTTTACTCCACTGTTTTTTAACTCTGCTCCAAGTTATTATTTACTCTTAACAGAAAAAAAATCCACCCTGAACGACTTGCATATTAGCATTTCTAAGCAATATGTGATCTTTAATTAATCAGCTGACTTTTATTGGTTTAAACTCCTTTGAAAATGTTTGTCCATTTTCACTTTGGCTAATGGCATCCTACATTACCAAAAATGCCAGTAGATAGTGGCACCAGTGGGCTTTAACCTGTGTTTCATCTCTACTTAAAGATAGTGATGCATCAGCACCTTATTCCTTTAGTCTGTCAAGCACCCTGTCCTCCTCATCTGAATACTCTGCTCAAACAGATCAGCTCCCAAAGCTTCCAACTTTCATGCTAATACCACCATCAATGCCACTGCGCTTGTAATCTCTTAGATCACTAACTAACTGAGCCAAGTCTATGCCATAAATGAGCACAACTGTGTCATATAGCTGCACTGCATTCTGGAACTTTGAGTCCAATGTTTGCACCAACATCTCCACTATTTCTATATTGGTTTTCTCATAAATATGACATTGAACATCACTGGAAAATGGTGAGTCAGAAAAGAAGCTCTTGGTCTTTTTTTAAGGAGCTAACCTGACTGACTAAGAACATTACAAATATTTCAATATTAAATATATTTTCAGGGTGGAGTTTTCCTTTAAACAGCTGCTAGTACAGATGGAGAGAACTGGGAAAGCAGGCTGACATTTTGGGAAGAACTGAGAGAAAGACCCATGTGGGAGAGATAGGAGAGAAGCCTATATTTTTTCTCATAAATAGTAAACACCAGTGTGAAGCAGGAAGTGCTACTGATTTAAATGATTGTCCGCAATGTCAATTGGCATGTTTAAGAAAGCACTGCTGAAAAATAATGTAACTCCAAAGAACATCATGACTCTCAAATTTGTGAATTTGCATGCAAGTAATTTTCTTCTTCTTTGTGCAGCAGAAACAAGTAAAAAAGAGGTAAAAAAAAAAAAGATGCATCTCATATAGTGCAGATGGGAGACTGATGAAATCAGCAGCAGCCCCCTAGTATGTGTCAAGCCACATCCCAGTTTGTAACCTAGCAACCATTAGATAGTGAGACAAGACTGAGTCTCCTATAGCTTACTGTACAGTGTGTTAATACGTGGAGCATCAATTCACTCCTGCCCTAATTCTTTCATGTAGGGCTTAGAGTTTCACCAAATTGATGCTTATGTGTATCGTACATCGCGTTTCTGAAGACGCAGATGTTTTCGAAGAGGTTTGAAGAGCACTTCCAAACAAGGCTGCACTCTGTGCTTCGGATTGGCACGTTGCTGCAGTAACAGTCCCCACCTGAACTGCAGGGTTTTTTTTCCAGTTCCCTCACCCCTGGGTGGAATATGCATCATACAGTGGGAAGCTTGGTTGTTTGTCCATGTACCCCCAGCCCTCCTGAAACACCCCAGAGGAATATGTTGTTTTTTTTTACTCTCTATGACTCTCTGAGTCTGGTAGTAAAACCATAGTGCAGAGGAAAATGGTTTCATTGTTAATGAGGAGATGGAGTGAAAAATTGATGTTATGGTTTTTAATTAAGGAGACTCTACGTCACCCTGAAGTCAGTTCCCGGATGCCACAAAATCATCCATTACAAATTGCTCTTTAATGATTTCAGAAAATCAGCTATTGCTTATTTTTAATCCATTTGGTTTTGGGGCATTTCTTACTAAATAACCAGGTTGATGTTTATGACATTTATTTGTAAGCCAAAAAAGAAAATGGTGTGCCCTCTGAAAGCAATACGATCACAGAAATCTTCCTGTCATGTATCTTCAGCTTCAATCAAACCAATTTTCTCACTCTGCTCCAAATGATATTCCAAATGATAATTTAAAAGTATGCTTGCTTGTGTTTGCAGAATATTTGTGTGGTGGCCCAGGAAAAACCTTCACAGGGTGAAAAATTGACTTAGTTTTTGTGAGCTGAAATGTGTTTCTCTTTTGCATGTGTCTCAACCAGTAAAGTTTTAACATATTAAAGTCTAGTTACCTCCAAAAGTGAAAAGAGAGAATTTAAAGATTCAGTTATATGCATATTATTAACATTTATTATACAGGTTATCATTTTTCTAAATATAAAGTAGGGGTTGCATAGACTAGTTGATTATTCACTGCTGTAGGGATGTCAACTAGTTTGACTATTTTGACATTTTGTAAGATTACACTACACAATGGAATGTGATTCAATTTGATATCACTTTGTATGAAGTGTACTACACTAGTTTTTGTTTTAACTGTGGAAAAGATGATTAGTCCACTCCTTTTTTTAAAAATTATATGTTGACTATTAAAAATTAACGTCACCACATGTGGACCACGGGCCCTGAGTTTGCCGTTCATATACATTCTTAACCTTTGCTGGAAGAAAGATAAGACATTTATTTACAATTCAAAAGTAAATAAAAACATTTTCATGTTTCGTGATATATTTTTTGTATAGTCAGGAAAACCCAGTTCTAGAAAAAGAAAATTTTTTTTGTCTCTTTGGCATTTGCTCTGCTTCACATATGTGTTTACATTTAATTATAAACCAATGTCTGCTGCTTCCTTTTGAGCTCTCCTGAAAAGCACGCTACGTTATTAGGAAATGTTATTATTATTATTATATTATTATGTAATAATATAATAGATCATTATTATATTATTAGGAAAGTCATTACCTCATATGGACTGGTGAATCATTAGCCTGCATCACTGCTCTGATTGTCAAAATATGAGTTGATATTCTACTCAGGACTCAATTTGAGGGGAGATACAAGGGAATATCTCAAAAAAAAAAATTTTTAAATATGATTACAAAATGATCCAATGTTGTAAAACCGTCCCTTTTCCATCCCTTTTGGATTAAGGTTATCATGTGCTAACACTATTGTTGATATATTAATTCTATGTATGTTTTTGATTTTCACACCAAGTTGCATTCCTGGAAAGTTTAAAAACATATGGAATTTAAATTACCTCACTCTAGAACATCAGTGACTTTGAGCGGGGCATGGTTGTTGGTGCCCGATGGGCTGAGTATTTCAGAAGCTGCTGATCTCCTGTGATTATGTGATCACACATTACAGTCTCACAGAGTTTACACAGAATCACGTGAAAAACAAAACCTACAGTCAGTTCTGTGGATGGAAATGCCTTGTTGATGAGAGAGGTCAGAGAATGGTCAGACTGGTTCGAGTTGACAAGAAGGCTACGGTAATTCAAATAACCACTCTTTACAACCATAGTGAGCAGAAAAGAATCTCAGAATGCACAACACCTTGAGGCAGATGGGCTACAACAGGAGCAGACCACCTCAGGTTCCACTTCTGTTGGCCAAGAACAGGAATCCAAGGCTACAGTGAGCACAGTTTCATCAATCTTTTTCCAATCTTCAACTTTCTTGTTTTGTTTTTGGCACAAGGATTTGCATACTAGATTTGCTAAATATTTATTTTTGCTTCAAGAAGTATTATCATTAACCACACACCCATTTTGAGATCATCTTTAAATTGATCATTTTTTTCATTCATGCCTGTTCATGACATCTAACTATAGCTAGAAAGTTTTATTTTGCAATGCTGCAGGGTCAATTTATTTATGTCCAATTCACTTTAGACTCAGAAGAGCAGATAGGAAATTGCTGTAAACAAACCCAGCGAACAGTAAATATTTATATCAGCATGTGCATTCTATTCACTCTGAGTTACCTCTGTGTATAGCTGCAGCATTGTTTGACTGTGTATCCACATAAAACCCATATCAGCAGCCCTCCACTGTCATACCTACTGTGAATCAGTAGTTAAGGCTATGCAGAATGAGGTGAAGTCAAAGCCTAGGAATGTCAGAAACCACTGTAGTTCCATTAAGTAAGACACTTACCTCTTCAAATTTTAAAATAAAAGCATATACAAAATGAATAATTGTAAACATATAAGCAGATAAGAAATAACTGAATTGTATTTATTGCTTTTAGGGCTCTACAGTTTCCTCCCACCTGCCAAAAATATGCTTTTTGGTGTTTCTGTGTATGGTACCTTGTGATAGACTGGGATCCCATTTGGATGTATTCAAGCTTTACGCTCTAGCTTTAAGCTTTAGGCTCTGGATCCACTGTGACCTCGACCAGGACCAGAGTCACTTTTTTTGAAAGAATGATTGAGTTTTCAACCGAATGTTGCATGTGAACATCCATTTGTACTGCAGTTACACGTAAGATATTTGGAAGTAATCTTTGAAGGTAATTGTGGTTTCAGGCTTGTTACTACCCTTTACACTTTAAACTCGATGGAGGAAAACATGACTTCAGAGGTTAATAGTAGATCGATCATTCTTCCTCTAAATACAACTTACTTACTTCATGGATTAAGCCATAGACCAAGGGTTATCAACCAGTGGATATTATGGATGTGAATACAGCATAGTATTTCAGTGGAAAAGACAGGCCATGATTCCGTAACTTGTGGTCTGTAGCAGATCCTTTGTTGTGGCTTGCTGCAGCCAATCACATGCATTTATGGAAATTATTTACCTGAAGGCATCTTATCGGACCAGAGACTACCTACAGAGGTTAAAAAGCTAACAAGTTTTTCACATATTTTCATAGATTTTTATGTTATTTAACCTCTTTTGTTAGATTTGACAAGTCAAATCAAACAGAATGGGCAGGGATGAATGGGTGTTTATTTTCCCATGAGTCATGCACAGAGTTACATGCAAATGCAGGGTCCACACAGCAAACAAACCACAAGGGCAAATCCGCAAATCTATGTAAAAAATGAGCAATTAATCAGGCAACGTAGAAAAAATACAAATCAAAGCGAGTAAACAAACAAAGGTCAGGATCTGGTTGAGCATACAAATAAACAGCAAGCGTGGAATTGTCACTAGGAGCAAGACTTCGCTACTTTCTAATGAAAGTTAAGGCTGTTTAAATGAGAAGCTGTATTGTCTACAGGTGTGTGTAGGTATTTTCCGGAGACAGTGATTATGGATAGTAGTCACATGACTGATACCGTGGCGGAGTTTCGTTGTGTATTGTGGGAAGTGCAGTCTGTTGTGGAAGTGGATAGTGGTATGTAATGTAGTTTGTGCCAGGAGCTGAAGATGACAAGACACACCTCTTCAAATTCAAAACTCAAATGTCTCGTCTGTTGAGTCGTGCAGCTAATGTTGTTGTAGTTGCTCTTGCAGATTTCAGCTTGAATGCCCCAGCAGTTCACAAACTCATGGGCTTTCAGCAGTTCTGTTGTCAGATGCCAGCCCGTTATCTCTTGGAATGCATTCAGGAAAGCAATGGCATTTTCACCTTTGACACAGGTTTCCAAATTTCTATAATGTCAAGAAAAGCAAGTGTTCAGACATATCAAATCACCAGGCATCTGAAAAGCAGCATTGCTCCTTTGTGTGAGAAGATGTTTGGTAGTTTACCTTCTATACTTTTACGTCAAGACACACAACACAGTGCTGTGTGAACTACTGTTTCCTCACAAAGACAGTCTTTAGAGTGGTGCCATTTGAGCCAGCTGCCCCTAGGTCCATGCCAATCTTTCTCAGAGAGGACGGGTGCCCCCTCCATACCTGCCTCCATCCACTCATAAGGGATTTGTAGGATGACACAAACATCAAGATGACTCAAGCCCTGATTGTGTTACTACGTAGCTCTAAGAGCACAACCCACTTTCTTCTTCAGACCGTTTTTTCAGACCTTTTTATCTTTTCCTATCTTCCCCTCACACACATATACACACCTCATTTATCTCTATGCAGCATTGCAGAAGCAGGTAAATAGCCTTTAGAATGAAAGTGTGCGCACATGGGCGTATGGGGAAGAGACTCGCTGTGAGAGTGCCACGTAGGACACACGACAGGCAGACAGCTCTGCACAAGAGAGACAGAGAAGGAAATGGAGAGAGAGATAGGAGAGTTGGTGCAAACCAGGTACAAGAACCAGAAAAGGCCAGATATAAAAAATAAGCCAATAAAAAACAAGAGTACACTGACCCACTACACTAGAGGTGAGGTTAAGACAACGGTGCTTTTTCATATCTTAGAATTTAAAAAAATGAAACAGGAGACATTTTTCATACAGATATGACAAGTTTCACCAAAAAAAGAAACTATTACTAATTTACCATATATTTCAGCAGTAAAATAATAAATCGTAGTGCCTATCATAAGTATACATCCCCTTGACCTTTTCCACTTTTTGTACAGCATGGAACTGGAAATGGGCCTAATTAGGATTATATGTCATAAATCTACACAAAATAACCCATAACATTGAATTGCACTGGGAAATCAATATAATAATTAGTGCTTATTCCTATACACTATTGTTTCTGTAGTAACAAATTACACAGTGACTTGTATGGCAGATGCTCCTTATAAACAAATTTAAAAACGTGTAATTGTTGATGTGCAGTTTTCTGTGACTAGTTGTTTATTTAGTATTTTTGGAAGGAGTCTCTAGTATCAGTGATTCATAACAGAAGTAAAGCTGTAATTTAAGCTTTCTGTCAAGTTTTCAGGACAGAGCAATTTGTGGTTTATAGTTTCTCATTAACATAAGCTGCATTTTTTTGTTCATGAGACAGAAAAAAGAGTCTAGTGTGTGAATAACTGTATAGCTGTTATAATGTAAGCAATAACAAGAACTAATTTAATCGATTTTCTACAGAATTAACTGTAACTATTATTGGATCAAATGTTTTTATAAATGAAAAAATGTTTGCGTTGGCAAATAGCTGTGATAGAACAGGAATAAACACTTCAGGATTGTTATTGGAAAATTATCTCTAGCTTAAAGGTGGTAAAGTCATCATACCACCTCGTTGCTGATTTTGTTTTTTGTTTTAGGACCATGCCCCATTGGGTGTAATTCCTTTGTTATAGATCATATGAAATGCTTATTAAACACCAATTAATAACAGCCGTGGTTTTGTAACATGCAGGATAGAAATGTGTAATCAACACAGTTCCACATTCTCACTGATGTGTCCAGGTGTTTGAAAGCTGTCACCTTGTCAGCGAATTTCGCTGCTGCAGAGAATTTTTAGCTGTGTGTCAGATTGTCTGAGAATGATGTCACCATTTTGAAAGTGCAAATAAACACAGCATAAGGGCTTTCTGGTACAAATTACAAGCCTTTTTTCCAGAACAAATTGTAATGAATAATACATGAATAAATACTTCCCTTCCACGATCATACCTCAACCCTTTCCGTTACAACATATAATTCATTATAAAATGTTGCTTTTAATCTAGTAATAATATAATTAGGTAGTGAAGTAAAGACCTCCCCTCTTACTCCCTGCTTCATCTGTGCTTGTAGTGAAAAAGCCAATCCTGTTCTAAGAGTGTGAGTACTAGCAGCACCATTAAGAGACAAAGTCTCCTGAGATGGAGTGAGATGGGAAAATAAACATGACACCAGCAGGCACATAAGTGTTTCTTAGCAAAGACAGAGATTCAGCATCCCAGATGACTAATCTCAGTTTTATTATGTGTGTTCACTCCATTTCGTGGTGTTCACTGCAATTCCTGATGAGTATGTGATGAGTGAGTCTTGTCACTGATTCCTCTCATATCACAAACAGACAGTTGTCCAGAAAAATAACTTGCTGGCCAGCAGCCACTTCTGGCCAGCAACCTCTAGTTTAATCCACACTTTCAGGTTATTTTAATCTTTTTTAAACTTTGCCTATATAACAATCTATTTTATGTACCCGTTCCATATAAAAATGATAGTCTAGGAATGACCACATTTACAGTGCTCAATTCAGTTTAATTGCTGATTAGTCACATCATACCACCATAATGTCATTGGTAGTTTATGCTTTACATGTCAGATCAAGACAAAGATAGTAAAACATTTATAATGAAATTAAAAGTATGTAAATTGCTAAGATTGGTAATAGTCTTCACAACAACTGGAAGTCATAGCTTCCAGTCAAATCATAAGATTAAGTTGAGAAATTAAACTGTCAAAGAATCAGCAAGAGTGACTGAGAATCATGAAAATTGAATAATTCAGATGCTTAATACTTAACCTTGTGCTTCATATCTATGGCCATATTCAGAGTCAGTGACTTAAGTCCAAAAGTTATGGGGTTAAGTGTATTCAGAGATGGGCTAAGCACAATTTTCTGGGTTCACCATTCAGATTATGCAAATCACCTACATGCAGTTCACAATTCTGAGGTTGGCAGATGTCTTGAATAGAAGTATCTGAGACAGAGTTTTCAGTAGTGACAGGACCACTGTTTTACACACAATCACCTAGTCCAGAGAAAATGCAGACTGAAGGAGGAGTATTTCTTGAAGCTTTTTTGAAGCTCTGTGACTGGGGTTAAGGGCAAAAAAGTCATTTATTAATTAAAAATAGGTATTAGGTAAATATTGATATTAGTTTTATTTTACACTCTATACAATAACTATTCATCAATCATTAATTATGTATTAACTTTTAACTAGTTTATTACCAAACCTTAAATTAAAATGTTATCAAAAAAGGATTCATTCCTGATTTGGCAATCACTGCTGCCACTGGTCCAAGGTGAGGGTCTATTTCTGACCTGGCTGTTTCATAATCTCTGTAGGGAACTGGAAGCATGTTGCACATCCTCTAAAAAGCGTACTCCCTTGTGGCTCTCGAGCATTAGCACTGCATAATTTATGGCTATCCATTATTATTTCATGTGCTTACCCTATATGTGATGGCAATGCTTGCACTCTTAATACAACACATGTGGGATGTTTCTGAGTGAGTTCTGCTGTATTGTGCTCAGCATGAAGACATTTATGGTGTGTGATCTGGCAGCTTCATCAGTGTTTCATACTCACCTTTAACCTGGCAGAGAGGCAGGCCCAGCCAATTAACTTTCTATCTTTCTTTTGGGGAAGAAACCTTTGTATGGGTTCTCTCCATGGATACTTTTACAGTTGTGGAGCTTTTCTGTTAGTTTCTCATATTTATGATATACTCTTTGACTTGAATATATGAAGCATTTATTCACAGGACAGTTGAAGATTAGAAAAAGACCAGGTTCCCTGTGCCCAGTGTAGCCTCAGATTCCTGATCTTGAATGACAGGAGTGGAATCCAAGGTGGTCTTCTGCTGTTATAGCCCATCTACCTCAAGGTTCAACATGTTGTGCATTCTGAAAATGCTTTTCTGCTCACAATTGCAAAAGGGTTCCTATGACCAAAAAAGAATTGCTTCTGGTAGCAGATAATTTTGTGCCAATCTTGCCTGTATGAACTTTAACTCTACAAAGAAAGCCAATGGAAAAGAAAATCTCTCTCTCTACAGTCTTGGAACAAACCATGTATACACCCTATTTTATCCAACAGAGGATGTGATGCACCCATTTCTGCTGCTAGCTAGTGTTTTAACGGTTCACTAACATATAGTAACCCTCCAAAATCACATCCAAGCTGGACTGCCCATAACTGCATGCTTTTTGCACCGATTCAGCAAAGAAAATAGCGACCATCCAGTGTGGCCTCTGCTTATGTGCTCAAATGTACACATATAATACAATATGTAGTCAAAGTTCAAACATGATTTAGAGATCACAAGCTGAAGATGCAGAAGAAAGGTAACCTGAGTCCATCAGAAATTTTAAATGTCAGTAGTCATTGTGATTGAATGGGGGGATTCAATGAAAGTGACGACCTGAGGTGAAATGACATAAAATCAAATCATATTCCTGTGTAGATTTTCCTCCGCTCCACCAGCCCCCCTCCATCAGTTTTGCAAAAGGGATTTAAAACAGCCCTGGTGACCATATGCCATGTTTCAACAGCACGCTGGTGGACAGCTCCTGTCAAGATAAGGCTTTGTTAGCTCAAAACACTATCTGACTTCTCAGCTTCTATGCCTTCTTCTCTTTCTGGATGTGTCCTCTTTTTCCTATCCTTTCCCTATACCTCCTCCCTTTCCCTGCTCATTCTCCTTTTATTGTCTCCCATGAGAGCTATTTTCACTCCTCAGCAGTGTACCCAATAGCCCAGAATGCACCTTGGTGGGCCTAACCCCTGCTTGATCTGTCACATCCAATTCACTCAGTTGGCTCAGCATTTCAGCGCACTCCACCTCCATTGTGGTGTAAACTATGCATTATGGAAATGGTGACTGAGAGAGGGCATTAATTAGACATCTCGTCTCTGTGCTGGAAGCTTAGAGAGGTGAAACATGTTCCAGACATGAAACATTGATTAAGAACATTGATGTAAGGAAATAAAAAAAATAAAAAAAAAATCCAGTAGCTATTCAGATACAAAGTGACACAACCTTTTGCTGGGATTATGAAATGTGTTAGGATAGAACATACCCTATAGCTACACCTGTACCGATAGCTTAATGTAGCTTTGTTGTACGAGGTGTCTACAAGAATCTACATAGAGTCTTACTTAAGCACACTGTTTTATTTCCAGGGTACCACTACCCTCCTGAACACATAGACTTGACTTGAGAGATTGTTCCACCGCAAGGAGGGTAGTGATGCTGCAAGGCCAGCATGTGTTCTTCACATGTTACCATTGTCCAGTTTGTCCTCTTTTTGTCCTGCCAATCTCCCTTCCATCCTGACCTGAAGGGTTAAAAATCCAAGCCTCAGAGAAGGTAGAAAGTGGGGAAAAAGAGAAGACTACATGCTGAGCAGAATACTAAGGTCATTTTGTTTATTGTTTTTTTTTTTTTTTTTGCAGTTAGCATAAATATTAGGGAACCAAACACGTGCAGCTGCTCTCTACTCTAGGGAGCACAGCAGAGAGAAAAATGGAGATTGAAGATAAGAAGATACCAATCAGCCAAATGGATTGAGAGAGAGAGATCCAAGGATGAAGGTTGTGAAAAGAGTGAATGAGGTCTGCTAGGAAGAGAGATGAAGGTAAAGAGATATGGGGAAGAAGAGACCCGGGAGGCTTCATCTCAGCACCTTCCCACTCTATTCCACTCGATAACATCTCCAATTCTAACCCATCACCTCAGGGCTTTTTCCAGAAAGAAAACAAGCTCCATTGCATTTCTGCAGTGATTTACTGTATTTAGATCTGTATCAAATTCCCCCTGCACTAAAGTGGGTGATCCTTCAAGCTCCACTTTCTTATCTTAGCATAGCTTGTCCAAGATAATGCTGGAGATTGTGATGGACTGATAGCAGAAACGAGATCAGCCAAGAGTCGCATACTATACAAAGAGAAACCGAGTGCTGACACTTTCTTGGTTACTATTTTCAAGTAGAAAAATGGGGGAGAGAGACCACCAGATAGGATGAGATAGAGTTGCAGGGTCAGGGAAGACAGACATAGATTGGCTCAGTGCGACAGAGGTTAGACACATGGAGCAACTTGTCACTGCTATTTAGTCAAATACAATTGCCTCTCCAGCCCTTCTCCAGCAGCAGCAAAAGGGGTGGTGTGGAGAGGAAGCTACAGTCTAGGCATTGTTCTCCCTGCACTCCTCTCATCTTCTCAGCTAGCACCAGGGGGACCAGTGCAAACACACTGTCAATCACTGAGCACTTCTCTTTTTCTTATATAAAGCAGGAAAAGCAGCAGACACACTGTGTTGCCCTGGGCTGTCAATCAAAGCTTTAATGTCTTACTCTTCTTTGTGAAGAATTGCTAATCTGATAGTCAGACTAGAAGTGAGCATAATGTAATTGTAGTCTCCCACCTTGCATTCTTTTTAGAGCTGGATTCTTACACTAATTTTCACTAATTGTATGTGTAGAGATGCCAGAAGTAGAATAGAAGCAGCAGAGACTACATAGTGGCAGTAAAGGAAACATGGAGCCCATAGGTACGGCACGTCCCAGCTGCCTACCTTACAGTGAGGCTATTTTTACTAGACCCAGTGTTTTCATGTCGTTAAAACATCAGCCAAACAGACAGCACTGCACAGGCCTTACAAAAATGGCATGCATTTTTATTAGCATTTGTAATATTTTATATCACGTTATTCAATGTTAATGGGGCATTGCAGCATGACCTAACAGCTGCAGAAAGGAGCAAGCCTCAGTGAGTTGGAAGAGTGTGACAGGAAGCAGTGGTGTGTCCAGTTTTTAGACATGGGGGGTGCAAAGAGGGATCAAGAGCACACTAAAGGGTATCACCACCATATGCATTTGCAGAATATCTGACTGGAAAAATGTAAAGTGACCTGCTACCTATTGACTGTCTTGAATTCCCCCTCTCAGGATCTTGGCCAGTTTCCCAGTGCAACTTGGTTCTGAGTTTATGGCATGTGTGTATGTTTGTTATGTCTATGTGCATTCGTTTTGGCATCTGTCTCTATCCTTGACCTATCATTAGTGTGTTACTTGATTGTGTCCGTGTGTTCCCTCATAAGAGTGTAATCAGTTTGTCTATTCCTGTTTCTTTGTCTTGTCATGAAGTCATATCATACAGTTCTTCTCGTTAAATGCTGAGCCTTGTTTCTTTTTTCAGTGTTTTCTGGTTCTGACCCTCATTTATTGTTCTCATATTCTGAATATGGATTATCTCATTTTTGTGTTGTCTGCCTCTTCCTTGTCATACACTACGGACATTTTTAATGATTATTGGAGTTAATGAAATAAATATTGTACTGGCTTTATGAACATCCTTCTTTCACTCATTGCACAATACAATGACATAACTGTCATTGGGTTCATTGTTGCTTTGTAGTTCCTAATACTCAAGGGATTTGGTTCAACAACACTACAATGCAGAGGACTAATAGACCTCTCAGATACAGTTTGTTTTTTAAAGAGAAAGAAAAAAAGAGTCTTTATTGTTTCGGAGCTGAGGTGACAAATGGTGTGGCAAGGCTTTCTTCAAGGAAGGAACATTCCACCCTGTTCCATCCATGTGAGTGAAGCTGAAAATACTCATCACTTGATCAACATTTCTGATTGCAGTGGGTAATCAGCATTGGACAAATATATTTTCTTATTTGATGGTTGCATTGGGCAGTTGGGTGGGACGTATACATTCAGCAACAATAGATAAGGCATACGAACCCTGTTTGAACTCCTGTGCCTCTAAGCATAAAACTGTCATGATTAATTAACTTGCTAGAAGAGTTCATTAAAATAACCTTAATAAAGTGTATAATTAATAACATCCTAAGTTTCAACACAATTTCAGCACCTCGCTTTGCCGCTTAATGTCATATATAGTATTTTAGCATTTGTGGGAGAACAACAGTTTTGAGAGATATAGGGAGCATTGGGTGTAAAATACTGAAACAGTGCTTTATGTCTGCAGATAAAACCATACTTGAAATGTGTTATTGCCATTGGAATAGCTGGATAGTTGGCTCTTACCTAACTGTGATCAGTGGCAAGAATGAGGAGAGATCTCTTCACTGTGATTCTGCTTCAGCTGAAGGGAACAGAGAGCAGCATACCAGTGCTTGAGTGCATAGACCGGAATACCTAAGCTATTCTGAAGCTAAAGCCTGTGGCTAGCATCGTGCTAGCATTCCCCTGCTCCATGCATCAGGAACTACAGCACTATGGCCACACATGCCTATTCCTGTTCCTGACTAACTGAAATCTGCTCTTTTTTTTTTTGTTAAAGAAATAACACTGATAACAACTTACAGTAACTCAGGGTGCAGTTTTAGTCTCTGTAAATGATGGGAATTAATGGGATTGATCCAGCCAGACCTCTGTGTTTGGTTCTCTAGACTGAACAGACTGAAATGGATTTTCAATGGAACATGCACATCAGCTCTATAATTTACTCCATGGGTCTGTGGAGATCTTGCTAAACTGCTTACTGTCACAGTTTGCCAGTCAGCATAGCAAAATAAATAAATAAATTAAAAAAAACTTCCCAGATCCAGCTCCAATCACAAAATTAGGATTATTATCGCAAATCCTGACATGAACAAAATAAATTTTATGAAGATATTTTTATTAATTGTTATACAGTTTATTTCTTTATTATCCCATATAATAATCATGAAAGTGATACAAAAACATCATTAGTTTGAGTCACACAACATTTGTTACATTTTTATACAGTAAGTTGATATTTATATTTATTCTCAAATATAACAGACATTTGGGTATTGTGTGTTCTAAGATGCTTTTGCTGTTCAGTACGGTTGTAAAGAGTGGTTAGTTGAGTTACTGTAGCCTTCCTGGTAGCTCGAGCCAGTCTGGCCAGTCTCCTCTGACCTTTCTCATTAACAAGGTGTTTTCGCTGACAGAGCAGCTGCTCACCAGATGTTTTTTGTTTTTCACACCATTCAGTGTAAACTCTAGAGAATATTAAGCGTGAAGATTATAGGAACGCAGCAGTTTCTTAAATACTCAAACCAACTCGTCTGGCACCAACAACCATGCCATTGTCAAAGTCATTGAGATTACATTTTTTCCCCATTCTGATGGTTGATGTGGGCATTAACTGAAGCTCTTGACCTGTGTCTGCATGAAATTAATGCATTGTGCTCCTTATACATGTTTGGCTGATTGGATAATTGCATGAATGAGCAGGTGTACAGGTGTTCCTAATGAAGTAGCCGGTGAGTGTATATGGACTGCTACAGTTACCTTGAATGCTGTATTAATAGAAGGGACGGCACTACCATGTAGAGGCTAATGTATGAAATAATAATAGTGCAGCTATAAAATATGCAAAATAGACAGAAATTGAAAGCCTGTAATTCTCTTGATCATATGTAATTATTTCATCATTTATATTTCATTTATTCTGGGTTTGTCATATATTAAAATAGTTATATACTGAATTCAAATCATATAGGTAGACAAAAACACTAGTCTAGGGCAGTGATTTTGACAGAACTGCCTCTGTTTTCCAGTGAAAATTGTTGGCTAACACTAAACAGTACCTACGTTAGGCCTTCATAACACATTCATAAGAGTCAGATGTTTGAGACAGGTATTTTCTCTTAGTTTTTCTCTGCATTTTGGCCTCCCATCCTACAATTTTTCAAAGTGTCTTCAACATGCTGTTAGTAACACATAGTTACAAAAACAAACTAACAGCATAGAGTACAAGTATTAAAAAGTATAGTAACAATCTTGAACAGTGTGTCCATAATTATAATAGTGTTGTTCCCATTTCTGTCTCTCATATAAAGACATAAAACCTCTAATGTCACCTCATTAGATATAGTTTCCTAAATTTTCCATCACTGCTTTATAAAAGATGAATGCATTTGTGATAAATGTTATACAGGCAGAATGTAGGCACCCTTCAAATAAAGCAATTCATTTATTTATTACATTTATTGCTGTTTGTCTTCTGAACCAATTGCTAAACTGTGACTGCTTGATTATTGTCCGGAAGCCATACGATGTGTCTGCATGTCTGAAGGAACTAGTTTACAATTCATTCTATCCACTTTTAATGTGAATGAATTTTACTTTCAGTATCTCACAATGACATTAATAAGAATTAGCATATTGTAATTATTCCAGTTGCATTAACAGTATGTAAAGAGTCTTGAGAAATTGTTAAAATTTATCACATTTTGTCATAATACTGGAACGTGATATTCTGATATGTTACTGAAATTTTTTAGATTTGTCAATGAGAAAAGAAAATATTAAATTGCACTTCTGTTTATTGCCTGCATTTGCAATAACAAAATTGCAACCAATTGGTTTGAAGTACACAGCAATTCATTCTCTGTTTGTCCACTTAAACCACTTCAGGGCTGAATTACTGTCTGTCAAAATTGAGCATGTAGCATTGTAGTGGCTGCGTGGCCCAATCACAGTATTACAATTACCAAGTGGTGGTGGCTGCACTTTACTTTTTGTTGCTCAGGGTGTTTAGGTAAGGCTTTTATTGTTGGCTACAGTGTTTATTAATTCATGGGGGGAAATGAGTGCTGGAGGGAAATGTAAAGGGAGATCATCTGTAACCATTGTACACTGCAATTTGTTCAGGCTTCAAATTGTGTTTTTGTGGTCCTTTCTGCTTTAGCTGGCTGCAGATCAGATGTATGATCCACCAGTGTCTGGTTTTACTGGTCAGGAATAGGTATGCATAATGCTGCAACAAGAAAGGATGGAGGGGAGGGATGAGTGAAAAGGGGGAGACAGAAGAGAGAGAGAATGCAGGAGGCATGAGAGAAACATAAGAGCAAGAGAGAGGGTGTAGAGAGATGGGTACTGGAACATGACCTACTTCGATCGTAATCGATTAAGGTTGGGGTTCAGTATGCACAGATGGGAGGCTGACTGGATCCTGCCCCAGGAGCACTCCTGTGAATGAGACAAGGTCACACTGTTAGCACCTTTTCTCTCCCTAACTCTATCTATCTCTGTGGCTCAGCCATTTTTTCTAAGCTTGGGACTATTGGGACGTACTCTCTGGGGTACCATTTTAACTGTCAGAACGATAAAGCACATGATATCTGACAGTTCCATATGTTGACAAGCTGGTGGTGTCCAACCAAAAGCAGAACATTGCTCCAACTCATGAATACCAGTGGGTCCCTTTACATATACTGTTGCCATTGCTTAACATTTGATTCTGTCCTTATAGACTTCGAGTGAAATGGTGGCTCTAGCAAGGCTTTGTAGGGCATTCCAGGTGTACCAGGTGAAAAGCATGTGAAATAGGAATGAGCTCTCTGTGGACCTAAATTCTGAACACTCACCATAAAAAGACTATGACAGTTCTAAGGACATTGCTCCTGGGGTGACTTGGACATTAGATGTGGGACACACAGTGCTACAAGGGTCACCAAGTTGAATGCACGTCCTCTGTTTCTGCTTTTTATAATAGTGTTGCCCAACCTGTCACTCCCCAGTGCCTATAACAGGGGTACTGAGCTGCTTCAAAAGGTCAAGGTAAGCAACCAACATGACCTATGAACAGTTGTGTCTGTTTCAATGCTTAACCATTAGTAATTAATTGATGGCTACAAATAAGTGGTTATGTTTTGTATGTACCGAGTATGTAGTGGCACTTCATGTTACCAATTTTGACAAGCGGCTGGACTATTACTTCTCTAATCAGCCCATATAGGTGAATATAAAACTAATCTTTGAAAGTCTGTGAGAACTCTTTCTTTTATTGATGAGCTGCCTTCATCTTAGTAATTTACATAAATGGACATGGTTGGATAATCTGTAACAAATGGATCATGTTTAGAAAACAAATTCTTAAACTATGACTTTTTTTTGTATTTAATACAGTTCCGCTGTATTTTTTTTAAGGCTCAGTTCAATCCATTGAAATGCTTTGCTGGGCCTGCATCCAGACACCAGTTTGCTAGTTGATGACACCTGATCTATAAGCCACTTCCAGCATCAAAGAAATGATTATACCTGCATGAGGGTGAGGGAAAACTTTTAATCAAGATAAAGCATTTCCACATTCTTCCACCAAGTATATCCACAGCTGTTGCTGTCCTTCATGGCTGTTTTTCTGTGCAGCCAGCACTGGATGAGGTCAATGATAGTGATATATGTAGCACGTTGAGAAAAGATGCTTTCATTCATCTAACCATTCTGATTCATGCCACATGACCACATGTACAGCCACATACAAAAGTTGCTCAGTTCTGATTTTAAAACATCAGATTTTTGTTTCCACACATTCTTGAAAAAATGAGATGTGTCACATTAAGGCAGAAAATCAGATTTGTGTCATTTCATCCTGGTAATGTGAGCATAGCCTATGAGTAATGGATGAAACAAAATGTATTACACAATCTACTGACCCTTAAATATGCTAATAAACCTTTTATATATAAACATCTTGTGCTCAAAATATTGTTAAATACACCCATCCTTTCAAAAAACGTCAAAGGTTAGTGTGTGTGTGTGTGTGTGTGTGTGTGTGTGTGTGTGTGTGTGTGTGTGAAATTGCTGTAAAACCTATTGCTGTGAACATGTTTAAGAACAAGGCGTCAAAAATTACCCTTCCAGCTTATCTTGCAACACCCACTTGATATATAATACAAAACCACAGATCATCCCTTTACTTTCCTTCCTCGGCAAACATCAAAGCAGAGCTGTCGGAGGAGGAGACACGGTCCTGCTGGAAAAATTTGATCTCTTGCCCGAGTTGTTGTAAGACCCTCTGTGGTGCTGAAGAAGTGCCCTGCTGTGTCCCTGTTAGCTGGAGAGAACCTAATAAGATGGGTGTTAATTGTGTTTCTCTCTGTAGTCTCTTCAGCTACAAGCTGCCATCGGACAATAGGTTTAGCTTTAATTCGGACCTCAGTGGAGGAGAGCCCATATGTCTCACAGTTGGACTGCTCATTGCTCCAGTGAAGCTGTGCTCTTTCCTGAACCTAGTTTTTTCAATGCCTTTGCTTCTTTTTTGTCCTTACCTGCCTGTATTTTGGTCATCTCTAAATACAAGTGGATATAAATGTAAAAAAAAAAAATAATAATTCACTTGATTTGTTAAAAAAAAAGGTAGCTGGATCCTATTAGCACTTAACCACAAGTTTCATCTTGAAATGGATGTACACTGTGATACACTTCATTAAGAGTGCTGTAACTATGCAGCTACACTTCAGCAGTGAAGATGGTTTAAAGGCAGAATACCTTTTGTAATATTTCTCATAGATTTGTAAAACTATATCTAGTTTTTCTCACATTTATGCTGAGAGAAAAATCTTTTGGGCTTGTGGCGTGCCAAGTTCTCATGAAGAGGAAGAGGTTGTATGGAATCGCAAGTCCTTTATTAAACAAATCCAAATCAGCAAATCTGTAATCACAAACAGTAGGCAGGCTAAGGTCAATCGATCAGGCAAACAACACATGCAGGGCAAACTGAAATAAACAGAAGTGAAGCATAAGTCCGAAACCAGAGAAAACGCATAAGGATCACCAACATGCAACCAGTCAAGAAAAGGAAGCATGTCTACTTGTTGTTGTTGCTTTTGTTCTTTCTGCTGCTCCCATTAGGGGTCGCTGCAGTGGATCATTGGTCTGCATGTTTGATTTGGCACAGATTTTATGCTGGATGCCCTTCCTGACACAACCCTGCCATTTTATCCAGGATGGGGACTGGCACCGAGAGTACAAACCCAGTGGCTGGGTTAGAAGCATCTACTTGCCTGTGAATTATCTGCTTGGAGATTTCTGCACTTGTGACTTATCCTGTGGATGGTCCCACATGGATATCCTAAAGATTTGAAATTTATCCCCAAGACTCACTTTGGCTTCAGTAGATAAGAACTGATGCTGTAATCATAAAGACTCATCTGAGTGCTCATCCCAGGCCTTATTCACAATATGCTCACACAAAACATCACTTTAACACACATACTACTTTTTGAATTTACTCTTCTAATGATGTGAAACCCTACTATCTGGTGTCACCCAGAAGAGGATGGGGCCCCTTTTCAGTCTGGCTCCACTGAAGGTCATTTCAAGAAATGTTTCCCTTACCTCTGGCTTGCTCGTTAGGGATCTAAATCTACATCCAGATTTCTCTAAAGCTGATTTGGGAGTATGTGCCTAATTCTAAAAGTGTTACATAAACGCAGAAGTTCCAGTGTTTTGGGGTGTGGTCACAATCATTGAATATACAGTTAAGTCTTTCAGCAAGAAAACTATTATCTGAAGACCTGCAGGTGCATTGCTTGACTCTTGCTTAATCAATAGATGAGGGAATGGTTTCTTTTCTGCTTCTCCCCTCTGGGAAAGGTTTATTCAACCATAGTAACCTGTAACTGGGCTCCCGACTTAATGAATGGCTGGAATTTGCAGTCAATTGGGAATCGATAGAGGTAATTACATTCAGGAATTCAGAGTCACTGGCTTTTATTTAGTCTAGTTTGGTTTTTAGAGCCACATTATACACACATGGCCATTCTGTGTGAGGAGGTAATTTATTACCATAGCTTGATTTAGTGTGGCTTCGTTAGGCCTTGCTTGGCCATCTGCATTTAAAGATTTCCACGTCCCTTTGGACATTCAGCAGTGTGTACAGTACTGGAGGAATCACCAATAAATGTGCAGTATCCTCAAGAGGAATCGGGAGTTGTATTAAGTTTATGGTTGAATGCTTATTCTGGTGCAGTGTAGTTCAGATAGCATCATGTCTGACTGTCATGGGGAGCTTAAAAAGGCTACGGGGGCCTTCCAAAGTGCAGCAGAAGTGCCGCTTAGCTCCCCAGACACAGAAATATATGGCCCTGCAATCCTTCTCCTTCTCTTAGCCTCTCTCTCACCTTCCTGGCTCTCTCCTCAAGCAGCTGCTAAATTCCCATTCCACTTTGACAAGCGAAGAGCTCGATTTAATTAGAGGCAGTCCAGAGGATGGGGAATAGAGCTGCTGGGTTTTACCTGTCATATCTCTAGCACGGCTCTCTGTCAGGCAGAGGAGAGATACGTCTGCTCCAGAACCTGTTCCACTAAACATATAACATTTTTACTAAACACTGGACACTGAATGGACCTCACCCTCAATCTCAGTTTTGGCATTTGGAACTGATCTCACATAAGCTCTAAAATGGACCCTGCAAATATCTAATTCTTTGATGAGCCCAAAGAGAAGCAGCCCAGACATAGGTGTATTGTAATGTAGCATTTAGCCACATTGATCTCTTAAGGTCAGATTGACATGATTGGAATAATCCGCCACCTCTATGTTTACTTAGTGCTCCTTGGAGACGTGAGCAGTGACTTGTCAATCAATTAGGCTTGACTTTTAATAATTCATAATTTAATAGTTAATCTTGTGTGACTGCTTTTTTTTTTTTAAAGTATTGGGAATAGCTAATTAAGATGAGTTTACATAGGCCAGCCTTTGCCCTTTAAGCACTAAATAATTACATGTCAGCCATTTTGAGCTATTGCTCTTTTTTCTTTATGAGCACAACAGTGTAAGGCTGTTTAGAAAAAAAAATCCAGTTAAAAAAATCGCTATGCAGTAGTAAGTTTAAGGTTTTGGGTATTTTTTAAGAAAACAAATTATGAATGTAAACTCAAACCTCTGCTTCAGGGGTCTTGGACATCATCAGTATACACTGTTATTTATATTGAGCGGAAAACAGGGAGCCAAAATCCATCCAGTCTGCACATCTAAACTGGATTACTCTTTCTCTCTACAGAGAGCTTTTAAAACAAATATGGATTGTCTTTATGTAAGCGTGTGCATATGGTTTTCATTGAGTGCTTCATGTATTACTTTGCTTTATAGAGGCCAAATGCCCTGATATAAACTGGTTTTGAGAGCTTTATGCTTTAACAGTTTCTACGTACCACAGAGAGTGTGTAAAAGATGGGCTTACCTCACAAGAACTGTGCGGTTTCTGTGACAGCATAGAAAATCTGTAAAAATTCAAATGTATGTTTCCTCAACCGTTAATATGCTATTTAATTATCCATCCCAGTGGTGCTGTAAGTGGGCTCTGAAAGGAGGCTAAAAAAAACCTGTTACCATCTGTTGTTCATGAAGATATACTGTGGGATGAGTGGGTTAATCATAAACAGTAGTGCTGAACCGTCACTGGTGGCGGTAAGACTGAAATCAAGGTTTATGTTAGCTCTGAACCACATCTGATGGCCAATAAAAGGCAGCAGAGTGGAAAGGTCCCCCACTTGACCTTCATCGTTTGATGTGAACAGTGGTGAGCTATACACCTGGGTTCGAGTGTTCCTTCTGACTTTGCTTGTTAGATCTTTTCAACAGTGTGTGCCATTTCTGGTACACACGCCTATGCATTTTATACATTATGCAGACGTTATTTTTGAACAACTCGAGAGCTCAGTAAAACATAAACAAAAGCTGTCAGAGGCGCATCCATAGAGGCCTTCATCATGCAGCAGCTCAGTGCCTGAAGCTCCATGATGCCTGTGCAGCCTGCTGGAGTAAGACCTAGTTTGTTCAGGAGAATGTTTTATATTCTAATCCAGGCCTGTCATTTATCAAGACAGAAGGAAGGAGAGGGGAATAAATGTTTAAGGAGCAGGTTGTTATACCTATATACATTTCCTTCTTTCTTTTACATTTCTTTTTTTCTGTGTCTCGACATCCTTCGTTCTCTGCAATCTGAGACTTTCCTCATCTCCTGGCCTGTACCAAAGGCCCACTCTTCTTGTACACATCACCTTAGGTCAGCCATGACCCCTCATGCAATGTTTTATTTAGAGCTGTGAGATGGATGATAACCTTATGTTGATTGCAGACTTGCAGCAAAAGCTAAATTGATTTGTATTCTGCAGTGGAGCTGCACAGCTTCACTGCCAATTCGTGAGCTGCATGCTGTACCAGTCACCCGCAGGACAATTGCTCTGCTTGTCTCTTTTGTACATATTTCATATTTGTAGGTATTTTAGTGGCATCACCTTTTTTAAATAACTGCATTTTTAAGGGAATTGCATTCACCTTGGGAATGCAAAAGTGCTTGGGGTCTGGGGGCTGTTTTGCTGTGAACCTGAAATTAAGTTTGCAGTATAGCCTTCACCGCTGAAGGGCGAGACAATGCTTCGGAAGTGTGGCAGTTGATGCTGTTTTGAGCATGGTGGAAGTAAATATTTTTCCTACATTCTGTTTTATTCAAATGCTTATCTTATCATCATGGTTGGTTGTGCATTATCCTCTGTGCTTATGTGATATTTTGACAGAGATATGAGCCTGCGTTTACAAAATCCTTGCAGCAAACAGAGCGATTGAATCTAAGAAAAATATGATCAGGTAAAATATGCATCTTCCAGAAAGAAAACAGAACTGTTCAATATTCCCTCTACATTATAATAGCTCTGGAGGCTTGGGGTTCATTAAACAGCCCACTTGGATGTGTGTATTTGAGAAGTAAGAAGAAGGTAAAGAAGAGAGGGAGAATGACAGAGAGAAATGGGTGTCAGAAAGACAGAAAGAGAATTATCAATATTACTATTGCCTCACTCATGTTTACCAAAGCGGTCCTTCATGGACCTCTCACCTTTGAAGCTTCACTTAGTCCCTAGATAGACAATTATTTTCTCTCATAGAGACATCCTGCCCATGTCAATGAGCTTTCCATACACTGCAGCAACAGCCACAGGCTCTGTCTCTCTTGTTTCTTTCTTTATCTCTCTTCACTCTCTCCCAGTCTCTCTCTGTCCATCTCTTACAGTGTAATCCTTGTACAAACAATCACCATCTCCCACCATTTAGATCAGAGGATTCCTTTTATGAACAATTCATCACAATTCATCTTTCATTTGCCTTTTGTGATTTATAATCCAATTAACACACAGCTTAATTGATGGCCTGATAGGAGCAGCGCTGGCCTCTGAGTGCGGTGGCTTGAGCACAGCCTGAAGCTTTTCCCAGTGTTATGGTGCACTATGATTTTAAGGGCCTACTGTGTGGCTGGAGAGAGTATGATGAGATGGAAGCAGGATTGTGAATGTGAATGGCAAGGAATGAGAGACTATTGTGGTGTGGTATTCATGGTGGAGAGTGAAGAAGCCTACCCAGGCTGCTGTTTATAATCTCCAGCTACATACCACTTTGCCTTAAGCATGTGGAGTAAAGTAAGCATGCAGTGGCTTCTGGGGAAATGTTATATCTGTACTATATGTTTCCTCACATGGGTCAGAAATGCTGTAAGATTACCCCAACAGATTTCTTCCTCTGGCCAGGTCATTGCAGGGCACCATTCACACCTAGGAAACCTGCATGACCATGGGGTGAACATGTGAAACTCCACACAGATAGTAACCCAAGCCCAGGATCTAACTGTGTACAGCAATGCTACAAACTGCACCACTGTTAGGTTTCCACCCAATAATGTCAAGTATATATGTAGTATCCCCAAATATTTCAAGATGCAACAAACCTGAGAAAAGGTTCTGCATTGCATGTTGTAATAACAATATTTGATTGCAAAATCGATATTGCTGTTTGCATTGTCTTACTCCAGAATGCTTGAATATAGAGAATATTGGATTTATTTACTTTTTTTTTTTTTTTTACGTTTTTCTTAAGACCAGTGACTGATGCATAATGTGATGCAGTTTGTGATTGATGAACAATAGCTGTTATGTAATTGTCTAAAGGTTACCCAAACCTTAAACTTAAACCTATATGATTGGCTGATGCATTGAATGATTGACTACTTGTCCCAGTCACTGGTTCTCCAGGCTGCAGTTTTACATACTTGCTCACTTCTTGAGATTATGCATGTAATATGACTTCAGTGTGTACAATAAAACCAGTGCAGTGTGCTTCTAGACTGCATCAGCAGCAGCAGAGCAGATTGTCTGCTCCAATCAGAGCCTTGTGCAAAGCATCTATACTACTTCCCCAAAAGCAATTTTGTGCTCAGGAATGCAGCTGCATCCCAGCTGTTGGGAGCTCATGCGTTACAGGCCTGGGCATCATCCATTAGCTCATCTCAAACATTTGTGACTATTCTACTGCAGTCTCTAGGCACAAGCCAGAATCTCCATCTGATCAGACATGAGCTAGCGGGTTGATGGTAGAAAAAGGTAAGGAAGAGGGCAAGAGGGTCGCAGCCCAGCCCTGGTCTCTCCACCACTGGCTGATATAATCTATTCCAAATGAGAGAAGCTAATTAGAAATAGCAACATCATTTCACTTTGGCATTCACTGGTGACAAGACGAGGGGTTCCTGCTCTACCGTAAATCAGGAAAGTCATTACCCGTAGCGAAGCAAAGCAAATTAACGAGCCTGTCATCTCCATCGCAGAAGCCTCATAGCATCTAGCTTAAGTGCTGCACTTTCAACCACTTTAGAGACTGACACTTATTAGATGCCAAGTGTTCTTTGATACTCACCTGAGCACATATAGCCTGATTTAGTACTTTCTGGTAGTGGCAAAAAATAGCAAACCAAGCAAGCAAGAGCTGATATTATTATTATTTTTGTGTGTGTATGTGTGTATTTTTATTAATTTGTTTGCTATGAAACAGTCATATGTAAGTTGTTTTACCTTTCATTTTAGGCCATTTTGATGTTAAGCATCTGTACTACTATAAACTGCTGACAGTCTCCTCTTTAAATGTCAAGGTTATTTCCACCTTCTCCCACAAACATCCTGCCATCATTCTGTATCTTCAACTGACTGCTTCAACTAAATTTCAATATCCCACCCCACCCCCATCATTCACTACGTCTTCTTTGTACAGTCCAACGCTCTCATTCTACTCTCCTCTCTGCCCACTGCCTGCTTCCTCCCTACATCTCAGCTGAGCCGGCCACTGCAGGTGCTCTGGCAGCAAAGACATGCTGTTAGCAAAGCTTCCCAGCCTTTACTGAGCTTTGCGCTTTGTCATTTACAGTACAGTGGGAGTCTTTTCCTGCAGTACGAGCCAGATACTCATCAGACCTCTACTCTGGGAATCTAGGCATTTCCTTTGCTCTTGAACCACACATTATTGCGTGTTTATTCTTTGGTGAAAACCTATAACCATTGATGTAGAATTTGTGCAGCAGCAAATAGTGGTGTTCTGGCAAACTAGGAACTTAATGAATGCTTATGCTTCCGGACATAGCCAAATACAAATACATTATAATGGACTTAATGTTTATATGTTGTAATTTCACATTTAGGGTGGAAAAAGTTCTGACATGATTTATCTTGGTTTAATTTTTTTCCATCACAAAGACCTGCCATTTTAACAGGGGTGTGTAGACCTTTTATATCCATTGTATATGGATACAAATACAGATACCAATTGGAGGTGCACTATTCTTCTGCCTGGTCAGGGTCACAGAGGTTTAAAAATAGGCTACTAGTTTGTTTATATTTTAGGAAATATAACCAACTAAATTTCTTAGAAAATATCATGGGCAGCTACGAACAAAAATAATAAGTGTACAAGATTAAAAAATCAGTCCCATGTACATTTCATATTTTTATTAATTATGAACTTGAAAACTGATGTAGCTGAGGATGAAGATTTGTCCCAGCCCATGCTAACAGCATTGGCATTTCTACCTCTGATTTTCTTCTAGTGTTTCCAAGGGTATAGTGGCAAGGTTCAATTAAAAAAAGCAAGTTTAGGACACTTGTTTAGCCCACTTATGTTTAAATCCAAATCCAGATACAGATATTTTGAGCACTAAAAAGATATAGATAGTGCCACACCTCTAGTGTATATGTGAATTTGTTCTCATCAATACAGATACAGCTGCCAGTTCTGATAACTTTCTAAATATACCATTTTATTATATTAGGCCTACACACAGCCCATGGAAAAGGAATGGACGTTATGTTGGGGATGGAAAACAAGAAGAGAAACATTAAAATACTGGTTCTACTCTGAGGGAACTGATTTTTATTCTTCTTCTGAGCTCTGTTCACTTACCAGGTGTGAATTCTCAAACTGGAATTGTGATTTGAGCCTTGTGCATGTACATTTGCATGAGAGTTTTGGGAATAAGCACTGGAACTACTCAGTGCTCCTTGAAGCCATCCTGTGTTCTTTGTTGCTTCTTCAACACCCTTGGCTTCTCTTTCACACACATCTCTCGACACAGAGGTGGAGGTGAAAATTACACAGAACACAGTCGGGACCTGAACTCTCACCATCTTCTTTCACACCTCTGTCATCATAATACCCAGCCACCACTGAAGATCAGCTTCGCTTTTTCACTCTATTAAGGTCGTAATCAGTACTATGCATTCATTTCAGCAGTGAAAATTGCTATAACATTCATGTACTACTTTGCATTTTTAGCTCAGGACATATTTTTAATTGTATGTTTTTTTTTTTTTAAATATCCACTATTCCTCATCTTCATCTCAATTTTTAGCAGTATATTATAAGCAATGTACTTTTTTCCATATAGACCCGGTAAACCCCTTTGCATAGGGATCCATCTGACAGAAGGTGCATGTGTTCAGGCAATGTAACAGATGAAAATCACATTTTGTTTTATATTTGCTAAGACAAATCATATTTAACACATTTATTTCACCCAGTTACTCTCAGGTGAAAACGACCTAAACAGATTCTTGGTAATAAAAATCAAATTTAAAAAAAAAAAAAAAAAAAAAAGGTTTTGTGCACGGCAAATTAAAATGAACCAAGCACATTAAGTTTTATATTAGAAAAATCTCTTTTTTTCATTTTCACCTGAACATATCTGTCATATAAATCTGATTTTCATGTTCATTAGAGAAATTGAGCACATACTCAGTTCCGTATTGGAAAAATTATAGTACATCATGGTTTATGTTGAAAAAAATCTCTTTTAATTTTACTCCTTACTACTTTCATAAACTACCAGACAAATAATTGGAAATGAGCCTACAGTGTGCATAAAGCAGGTGAGTCCAGTGCTGAAAGAACAAGGGCACCATGATTGTATTTTCTCTCATGAGCTATGACTAAATCCTGTATCGGCTCTTTTATCTGCTGTCCTCTACCACATTCTCATCCAAGAGTTTTAAGGCTGACTCATGTCTTTTCCAGAAATACTTTACAGTAGCTGAGAGCACTCTGATTATTTGTTTTCAAGCTTTGCAAAGTGAGCCTTTTATCAGATACAGAACTTCCACTTGTGATTGAACACTTGAAAAGCAGCCTCTGGCTTAGTACAGCTTTCCAAAAAAACGGTAAATGGTGCTGCTTTTTATTGGCTATTGTATGAAAGCAGGAACTATGAGGTGGCTGGATGTAAATTTTCATGGTAGGGGCAAATCTGGAAAGCAACAGGCCACACTGTAAGATTAATACAATCTGATGTTGAAATCAGTGTTGAAAATATAGAATGATGACGGATTACACAGACTCATCAAACCCTAACATTACAAGATTTGCCCTGAATAAAACACACTCTCAGAACCTGGAATCTTGCAGAATTTTTTGTGAATGAATTTGATTTTCAGATCAAAACTGATATGGAGGTCTTTCACTCATATCAGTCTGTCAGGATTGCATCTTTACAGAGACAGTCTGAGATCCCTCTAACACTAATGGAGGGTACTGAATGTGAGGTAGTCTGGGAAATCTCACCGGGTCACTGCAGTTAAATTCTGGGGGGGGGAAATACACCAAATTGAAACTTTCTGTAATTTCAGGCCTATGTGTGGTAGAAATTTTCCAAATTTGACCACATGAAGAGTTTTCTCAGGCCACCACACAAATATTGTACTATTTGCGAATTGAAATTGATGTGGTCACAGTTGGACAGTGAGTAGGTCAAAGGGGGTTTTGATAATATTTTAAACACCACACCACAGAATAATCTAGGATGATAATCATGAAAGACCAACCTAATATCCAGATACCTTTTGAGATTATCAAGTGCCTCCCACTCATTCTTCATCCAGTTAGAACCTTATAGCACTAAGGTCACAACAATGAGGAGACAGAACAGGTAACTGCAGAATTTGTCTCTACAAATTACAAAAGAATGTCACTAAAGTCTTTCCCATGGCAGGTAGGATGCAGGTATTCCATTATATTTGAGAAGAAAATTCATGCATTAGATCAGTCACCCATACTGTTACATGGTTCTGTGGGTTTCCCAGAATTTGGAGGATTGGTGAAGACTTGGCTCACTGTTATGCATGTGTCATATCCTGACATTTGTCATCAGTGAATTACAAAGCAGGACAGCTTGGTAATATCCCAACTATCACATCTAGTCACACAGGAGGGGAAAGGGGAATTAAAAATATGTCTCAGAATATCCTTTCTAAGCAAATTATTAAGTGATGTTCTACTACTGTGTGCTTTTCACAAATAAGCTTGTCAGTGTATTTTGGTAGCAACCTAGTGGTTTGTTCTCATGTTTAAAGATTGATTAGTATTTTGAAACATGGGGTGTATTTTCCTTTCTTTTTCTAATTCATATAGTCCAGTCTACAAAAAACAGCAACATACAACAGTGCACACAAATTTGGTTTTGTATGGTCTTGAATAAAAGACATCAGGTAAGACCTACTGCTCATTGATTGCCCAGTCGCCCATGACACTTAAGTACACTCAGTGAGTGTCCCTTCCCTTAATTTATGTATTTCAAATCAGCCATTTCCAAAGACATGGTCTGAATATTTATAATAGGGAAAAGTGGGACAGATGCTGTTGTGAAGCAATTAAGCTGTTGTTGTCATGCAAGCAGTTCCCAATATAAGGCGCTTAACCACTCCTTAAGAGTCTGTGTAGTCATAATTTAATACCCCCATCCTTTAGTATATAAATCATGCATGTGTAAACTATACGTATAATCCCTACAAGGAGTCCTGAATGTTTTAGGCCATTCAGCTGCTCGCAGCCTGGAGGAGTGGAATGGAAAACCCAGCTATGTCAGAAGTGAAGAAAAGCAAAATCCCATTTCACACAGAGCTTACAGAGGAAGTGAGACAGGCTGCCCATATGAAACCTACCATTTTCATCTTTAGCCAGTTTGAAGCCCACTTCAGGCGTGGGTAAAAGAGCAAGATCATTTTGACACCACAGTCTGAAAGGGCTTTGGTCCTAAGTTGGCTGTCCCATTCAGGAGGCGAGAACAGACCAGGGAAGTATCAAGGCAGATTGGTTCCTTGTGATTTTCCTAGCATAGCTTTTAGACTAACCAGAACTGGAAGTTCCACTTTAGTGAAGTGGCCCTTGTTTGGTCTGTACACAGTGATGCAGGAAGCATCTTTACAATGCTAGTGGATGATGCCTGCATGGTCCTGTCGCTCTCGCTTTCATCTCACTGACCTCTCGGTGTCAGAGCTCGCTGCTCCCTGGTGGGTATTTTAACAGCTTAGCACGTCCTCTGACCACAGAGGTCGGACAGAAACTGCCCCTGGGACACCAGTCCTCTTCAGCTGGCATAATTGTGCCTGCAAGGAACAATACGACCAGACAAAACACTGCATTGTAAAAAGGAAACAGCCCAGGCCTGAAAATGACATGCTAATGTTATACCTAATTTAACAACTACTGGAAGGGCCATGGGGTGAGGTCACAACATTCAAAGCCAACTGGCTTGGTCTGAAGGCATTAGTGCAACAGGACAAGGGCACAAACTCTGACACTGGCACTGTGTGGCAATGAATCACCTCTCACCATAGTAAGGGAAAGCCGTGTTATTAGTGCCTTAAAATAACACTGGCAAAAAGTGCACATCTTGATAATTCCTCAATTATATCAAATGCTATGTGTAGGATTTTAATTACACAGTCTTAAATACTAGCATATGTAGTTCAATTAATTAGCCAGTCCTGCTATATATGACTGTGAAGTAAACAGCAGCCTTGTCATTGAAGACTCTAGAGTGAAAAGCGTCTATATCACAGCTCTGAGTGGTGATAGACAGTCGTAAGTCTCGTGAGACTATAAATAGCAACTTATGATTTGTCAAGCCGTGTGAGACACCATGGAAATGTTTTCTCAAGCAGCATATTCTTGTCTTGGTTCTTCATGCATTTCCTATATGAGGCCTCTATTTGGTCTGGGCAAGTTAATTAATTTTTACCTCTTCATATTTCCAAAAATAAAAGTATCCAGTATGTAAATGGAAAACAATGCAAAGGATCAATCGAGTATTGTTCTGTAAGAGTGAAGGTTAAAAGTCTAGAACTATCCATGATGCTTTGGAGTTAAGTAGAAGGCAGCCCTAAGAATAAAACTATACATAATGCACAGTAGATCACCATGTCTTAGGGATTCACATGCTCCCAGAATCTGCCATATACATGGCATCCTCCTGTTTCTTTAATTACTGGTCGAATGTTAAAAATTAATAGTCATGGAAACCCTAGACTAATGTGAGGATATTTAAGGCAGCATGGGATGGTTGAGGCACAAGACAGCATATGAACAGCAGGTGAAATCTCAGTCCCATGCTGCAGAGAGGAGCATGTGAGCAGAGCTCATAGACTTTCTCCACTCTTCCTGTCACACAGGCCTCAAGATCTCAGCGAAAGAGGAATTATTCATTATGGAGGAGTATAGAGACACGCACATCAGCACATTTGAAGGCCTGTATAAAAAACAGCGGTAGGACACGCAATTAGTTCTGTATTGAGAGACAGGGGCGGGGGGGGGGGGGGGGGTGTTTTGGCTGACCCACTTAAGCAACACAGTGAAGCAGAAAAACGCAACTTCAGCTGAAACAAATAGCATCTTAAAGCCTGGCAAGCCTTCGCAGAAATATTGATGGGCAGATTCACACTCTGAAAGAGGGCAGAAACACGTGCCAGCACTTGCTCAAACTCCTTAATAATCCCAAACATAGACTCATACATTTTCACATTGATCAGTGAGAGCTGCTGTGTGCCTTCACAACCGCCATTTTGAAGGAACCAGGGCAGTTGTTCTCTGCACATTAACTCCTCACACTGCTTTCCCTCAGTGCTGCCAAGGCTTTAATGAAGATTAGGAAGTTTTTTTTCGAGCACCTCCTTCAGCTTGCTGCCTGCGTCACTTCAGGTAATCAGTTCAGATTAGATTCAGCATTGCTCCAGGTGGATAGACTGATTGGGACTACAGGTCAACTTCTTTGGGGATCTGTGTTGGCAAATGGTAATGGATGTTTGTTGTGCAACTAAACTGTCTTAGACACTGTACTCTGATAGATGGGAAGTCTAATAAAAATGAATGATTGTTGTCACAGCAGATAAAGCATTATTTTGAGTAATAAATTCCTTGACGTCACTGTTTTAAAAATGGAGGGGGTGGGGGATGGAAGAAGAATAAGCACCTACACTTTTTACTTTCATCAAGAAATACAGTTTGTATGAATATGCAAATCAGAAAAGCCCCATTCATACTCACGCTAACCCCCTGGCTCAGGAACACCTGTGTAATTGCTGAAGACATTTGCATATTAGAATATAAGACTCCTATAGCACTGTCGAATTCTCTTATTTGATTGGTGTTGAAGGGTGTTGATTATTTTTACATACCAGCAACTCAGTCAGTAGTGCTGGTCATCGTATTGCAGGTTTATATTAACGCACTGATTCTAATATGTTATCATGTGTATTTATTTAACATTTATGGGAGGAGTCTCCATTGTTAGTGTTTTGTAACAGTAAATTTTCCGCCGTGGGAGAGATTTTGTGCTTCTTGGTTTCTCGGTAACATGACAAGCTGCATTTTTTGTCTTCAAGAGAGAAAAAACAGGGAACCACTTATAGCTGCTATAACATAAGTGATAAGAGGACGTAAATTGTCTTACGGATGTTGCACATCAATAAATCTATTTATAAATGGTTAAAACCTCATTAATGAATTAAAAACTAATTTTTGGTAAAGTATGCTGTGGTATAAGAGAAATACAACATTTTGAGACATTGCTTATAACATTTGCTGTTATTGAAAAGAATCATATTCATGGCAACATTAACTCCGATTCATGTCCCACCACCCTGTCACTGATTATTTTCTTTATGCTTCATTTATTCCTTGCATAACCCTTGTCTGTTACATAGATTTCTCATTTTTCTCTGATATTTTCAGGCCCTTCTTTCTTTATAGAATACCATAAAACTGCTGCAGATACACTTTGACAAGTCTGCACACCCAAAGGATTTGATCATAGAAAAGACAATGTTTGTTAAAGTTTAAGGTCAATTGAACTTTTATTTCTGTTTCATGTCATCTTATATTTTATTTTTCAATATCTTTTTAAAGATGAGTCAGTTCATTGTGGTTTTATGCTCAGGTCTCTACACCTACCTGTTTCACACTGTATCCTGCCAGAGTATTCTGTTGTACCAAAGTGATCAACCATGTGGTTTAATCCACAGTGTCAGCACAACAAGGGGGTAAAAAAAAAAATCTCATTTCAGCACGCAATACTCAATTTTAACAAGAACAGCATTTGCAAGCTGCATATGTGCTCGTGTGCTATTTTGGCTTATACTTTCTTTCAAGAATGAACGGAAATGTGTTATAAATTCTGTTTGTATTAAATTCACAAAAATGGCTTGACGGATCCCAGATTCAGGCATTAATTCTACTGTAAAACCGAGCTATTATTTTCCCTGCATATTACTCTATATTATTTGTTTAAAAATATATACCAGCATGAAATAGAAAGCAGGAACTATTTTTCCATCAAAGCACTGTAGTAAGATACTTTTTGCTTTAGCGGGATTTGTTCAACTACCTGTCAATCTGTCTCTTTGTTTTTGTTTTATATCCTCTCTCTCAGCCTCTTCGGTTTCCTGAATGGTTGTCAGTGGTAATTACTGAGAGTTTCAGGGTTATCTGCCAGAGAGGCTTGTCGAACCGCTGGAACATTATTGAGCTGACATCTGTAGAACCCTTCAGAGGGGCTTTGAATTGTAGGTTTGTCCCCGCCATGTCCCCCTGGTCTGTATGCACAGCCTGCCATTATTTTCAACTGAAGAGGAGCTTTTTTCAATTTGAATACTGAACCTTGTCATTGGATAAGTCAATCAATTCAAATTCACCAGGGAAATAATGAGCTTTTTCTTTAAATCAGAATACCAATGTTGTGTTATTAGATAAAAACATTATTGTTATTTAATAAAAAGCTACATGCTACCTATATGTATCTTGGTCTAGGGAGACCCGTCTGTCACTGTGTCTGAATTCAGACTGTAGCACAACCCTAATCCTAAGCAAATCCTAAACCTAATTAACAATAACCCTAACAAAACTCAACCTCTAGGTAATTGCTGGGGTAAGTAAGTAAGTAAGAAGATAGATAGATAGATAGATAGATAGATAGATAGATAGATAGATAGATAGATAGATAGATAGATAGATAGATAGATAGATAGATAGATAGATAGATAGATAGATAGATAGATAGATAGATAGATAGATAGATAGATAGATAGATAGATAGATAGAATCAGAGATCCTGCCAGATGGTCTTTCCAAGATCCTTTACACAGTGAACCAAGAGAGACAAGAGGCAAACTGCCAAAAAGATAAAAAATCAGGGTTTTGTTATGTTTTTAGTTAAAATGCTAAAAAGCAACTTTACTTGTGGTTGAGATACAAGTAAAGGTCTGTAGTTTTCAGAACTATACAGTATATAGTATGCACTGTCAAAATTTCACTGTGTGAAAGATTTACCCAGTCTGCCTCACATATAAAATCCAAGTTTAAAATTGAGAAGTATAACATACATCTTCTTGAACTGATTCTGCCAAATGCATATTTTCTGTAGAAAAACTGGTTCTTACTTAAACAGAAAAACATAAGGAACTGAGGGTTTCTTCTGAAGAGCAGGCATAATGTGCAACAAAATATCTCAATTTTTCATTCTTGATAAATGTGTCTCTAAAACATGTCAGCTTTGCTTTTCCCTTCTCGCTTCTTCTTAACACATCTTCCTCATTTTATGAACAACTGTCATAATGCATACACTGCGAGAAATAAAAAAAAAAAACTTTTTTATACAGAAAGGAAATCTATCAAATAATGAATCAAACTATGTGAAGAATGGAGGGACTGCTTAAGCTTATGAAGACAGTTCAAAAAGTGCTTTTAGGGAAGTGCTGCTGAGGGATTTTTGCACCTAGTCAGAGTAGTTTCTTAAATTCAAATGTGTGCTGTCTTATTCTTAATGAAAGGCTGCGAGGTTGGGGTTATTTTTTTGCAGCCCGTGTGCTGTTGGGATGAATGGAGATGTGGAGTTAGAAGCTGTGACAGAGCAGAGGGGTAAGGAAAGGAAAACAGTGTGCTTGTGAGCTCATACAGGAACCCTGGTGGGCACAATCTGATATGTTTATCAAAGCTTTGCCAGCAGAATTAGGTCAGACATGAACTTGAGGCTAAACAACGTATAGATACAAGCTATTGTTCCATGGCATAAGAATCTGGGAGTGCCCCCTGTGTTCTGTTTATTCAGGAAATGTTCACACTTTGCCTTTCATAAGATCCTGCTAATTGAGTGTTATTATTTTTGACCCTAGATTGATTTTGTCTATTTTATTTTTTTTTGCAACTAAAGTTTGATGCTGAAGTAGAAATTAATTGCAATGTTGTCATTGCCTAAAAAGAAAAGACAAGGCATCTTCAGCTGAACTCAGTAAACTGATGACGTTTGCACAGACAGCTGTTCTTACCTGCAGGGCTTCATGGAAACATACAACACTGGCAGGCTTCTGATGAGAGAGAGAGGGGGAACAACCGAACAATGTGTAACATGGAGATGTTGCATCCGAAAAGCAAAGAACATTCAGAAAGCTCTACATATGCTTTAGCAGCACCTAGGGGTCCAAGAGAGTTGCTGATGTGGTTACACTGACAGATGTATTAAATACCTGCTCAAAATTAAGTAAACACATAAAGCACTTTCTAGGATAAATTGTTACAGCTTTATTAGACCAAGCTTTCTTAATTCTCTTATCTGTTTGGTTAGAAGGTGTTGATTAATTTTTTATAATAGCAGCTCTGACAGTAGTGCTGTATTTCAAATCACAGGGTTATACTACTGCACTTGTTCTAATGCAATATTGTTTCTATAGTAACAACTCATTCACAGAGACCTGTTTGGTGTAAGTAAGATGTGTTTACAATTTGATGTGGTATAAGATGAATAAATTATTGGGAAAATAATCAACTTTGGTGTCGCATTACACCACCCCAGTGTTGATCATTTTTCTATAATATATTATTATAGAATCTTTATGTATGGGCATTCTCCTACATAATGGCAATAAAGGTCAATAACATAGCTGACAAACAAAATAAATTCTACTTAAGCGTCCAGTGGAATTGGGAAAGCTGAAACTAATAATCATCATCTAGTTTATTTGTGATCTAAAATCTCCTGCTGTTTCCGTAAGAGCTTGCTGTTATTTTCTACCATAAGACCTGCCTATAACCTGGTTTACAACATGCATTTAAACATCTGGTGTGTTTTTGACATGGGCCTGGAGGTGGAACTAGCACATTGAGTATTTAACATATATTCCAGTGCTGTAGGAAGTGGTTTATCCAAAGTGAAGATTATCCTGAGAAATGTAGGAGGTTAATATATGATGGCAGCCAGGGAATTTTGAGAGAGAGTCAATATTATGTTGCCTGCATTCAGAAACATGAGAGTCACTGCAGTGAATGCTAAGCTGCTCAAGCTCTTCAGTTTTTTTACACACCATATTCTATGCTGGATATTAAAAAAATAAATCCATTTTGAAGCTAGTATTAATAATGACATTTTGCATGTATGTTTGTTCCTTAAGCCTATTAAATTCAGTATAGCAACTATTTCTTTTCTTCTATTTCTGCACATGGCTCAGGGAGAGATGTATGTATTTGCATTTGTTGACAAAGAATATTACTCTAGTCAAAAGCATTGACTCACAGATTAATGAGCCACCAATGATGGGCAGTCGCATTTGTTATAATCGCCTCATTCACAAAGCATTTCAAAAGCTTATATTGAATGAACTTTTTCACTACACTGAGGTTCTGCATCATTTCCTCCATCTGATGCAGAGCCCACTTACAAGCAAAATGTGTGGTTGCCTGGTAAAACCCTTCACATGATCAAATTTTGACATTTTCTATTATATATATATATAGTTTTGAAAAGTACAGGCTTTCCTGAACTGAAATGAGCTTCTCTTTTGCATGTAGCAACCACAAGTAAAGTTCTAGCATTTTAAAGACTGGTTACCTCCAAAATTAAGAGTATTGCATTTAAATATTTCATTCCAGTTCCACTGAAGACACACTCCTACTACAATTATAACCCAATCTCTTTATAGAAAAACAACATTACTGCCAAATTTGAAGGAATAGCAAGTCTACAATGAGAAATGAGTTAGCATTGATTATCAGCATCACCCACATTATTGTCTGTCACATCACCTGAGGTAAAAATGACTTACGAAATTTAAACACTAGCCTTATCACCATCTGTTCAGTCTACTGATCATGCTAGTGATCATGCTAGTACTGGTACTGAAATAATCACTGGTTAATTCAGTCAATTCTGTTCTGTCAGCTAAATTTCTTGTCATTACTGTCTTTATTATGTCATTTAAATTTTTTGAGGATCACAGACATTTTGACAACCGCTATCTGTTTACAGTCTGAATTGATGAGGCTTAGGTCCGTAGCTATCAATCAACTTGATCAAAGCATGGCATGGAATCACACTTAGCTAGATTGGGTTTAGACATTTTTTGTAGACTGACTGTTTCTTTTCAGGCAGACAGCCAAAGTAAGATTAACAAATGAGACTACATTTCCATACCATTTTGGTAAAATATATTTATGGTTTCTTAAACTAGAGATATATTATTATAAGAGGTTTCCAGAATTTAGCCGCAGCAACATCCAATGGGTGTTCCTAGACCACAAAACAAATGTGTTTCTCCTGTGGCAAAACATGGCTTCAACTCTAGTGTATTACAGAGGTGAAAAAAAATGAATTGCATCTTTGTGAAATGTGGATGGTAACACAATCCGTATTCCAAAAAGCCTACTGATACATGGATAAACCGATAACTTTTTCCTTATTGAGTGCTATTTTCTGAGACTTCTCCGTAATGTATGCCCTTTAATCTGCAGTATTTAATTTTGATGTAATGTAAAGCCCCCTGGATGTGTGTGTGAGGGCATGACTGAAAATTGTGCAGTGATTATTCTCACGGTGATGGGAACAGCAGGATAGGTTCTTGCTGCATTCTGCTTTTATGTTGCTTTATAAACGGCTGCCTTTGATGGTCAACACTAGGTGTGTGTCTCGGAAGAGAACTGAGCCGGTACACACACATGCTCCACTGGCCATGATTCCAATATCCCCCATTGAGAGGCTGGCAGCACACAGTAAATAACCTCTGTGCTCACCAAATCCCCCAGTGTCAGTCTATATGCAGCCCTTATCTGATGGGTAAGTCTCACAGAAGCCCTAAAGACACCTGCTAACACTAAAATCAAATAGGAAAGTTGCACTTGATTACTATCTCTTAAACCTTAATATTGGACCCATGGCTGAAGGTGAAAGTAAATCAGCCTAATGAGGAATAATTATTCATGAGAATCTTGGTGGAAAGGGCATAATCGTGGTGTACTAATATATTACCAATAAGCTTCATAGGTTATGCTCAGTGATAGAAAGTTTTAAATGAGGTCCTATTTCAAAAGACGAAAGATAATTACCATTAACTCTCATGCCATATTTTCATCAGCATTTTAACGTTGTATGTGTTTGATCATCCAGAATGACTCCTCTCTCATTGCCCATTTCTCACTATCTTGTAACAGCCATGTTTCCTATAAACCAACATTACCCAGCAGGGGGAAAAGTATTACCTCTGTCAAATTGCACAAAAAAAGCTTTAGGAAAGTTGCTGTGTGATTGGCACACAGCTGAGGGAATGTAGCAAGCCAGAAAGAGTAAACCTGTATACCTTATCTTACTCAAAGCTCAAGGCTTTTTACAGCACTCGCAGCAAGCAAGTGAAGCAAGAAAATGGATTTTTTTTGCCTGAGAGGTCCCTTCCTTTCCAAATAGGTTTATGTGGACAGTGTTTATTATTTGCTCTTGGATGAATTAAATACCATTTACAGATCCTTAACCTGTCAGGATTTTAAAGCCGAGGCTCTACTACCTGTACAATAGTCATGGGCTCATTCTGTTGAACGAGTCTAAAGAATGAGGTTGCAAGCATGAACACATCAGGTTTTGTCAGTATGTCAAACTCAGATCCTCAAGGGCTACAGACATATACAGATGTGTATTTTCCTTCTTCATACCAAAATACAGTCTATGAAGGCTTCGCTAATTAGCTGATGAGTTGAATAAGATGCCAAAAAGCTATTTTTTTCATATCTTAAAGTGTTTTATTCTTCTTATACTGCAGCAATTTCCCAACAATTTTCTGTTAAAGAAAATTAATAAAGACCTTCTGATCAGTCAGAATCTAAAATTCAGCAATGACTGTTGTATACTAGGAGTAGAACTTCTTTCTTTCTATGAAGACTGTGAATATATTTTATTAGGACACCTCAGAAATTAGAACATACATAGTTTGCTTGTGCAGTGATTCATTAAGGCCATCACTATAATATAAGTCTTAGAAACACTGCTCCATACTTCCATCAGGTAACTTCTGTTATGTTAAAGATGAATTGTCCTATTCTTTTCTTTCCAAAGAGCAAGCTATATAAGGACAATATGCATTGCGTTTCTTTAACCTTGAAGATGAGGCAACGTAAGCTTCAGTTTGGAAACTTCAGACTATAAAAGATCAAACAAGCCCCGAATGTAACAGCTGAGGAGGAGCAGCTCACTATATAGAAACTTGGATATAATAAGTTAATTTACCAACCTCAAAGGCAAATGAAGTCTAAACAGATGCACTAAATGACTGCATTGTCATATGAGAATTGATGGAGTTATTGATTACTTTATAGCAGCCTCCTGATGGAGGCCACCTCCTGACATTTATTAAATAAACAGACCCATCATTCAGTTTCAGTTGTGAGGAAATCAGTGCTTTTCCACCAGTGAAATTGTATAGGACAGGATTGCAGTGCTTAACTTTTCTCTGCACAATGCCATTTCAGGTTAAGTCCCTCTGTTCCAGGGCAAATTGTCCTTGTCTGTTCTCCACAGCCTGCACTTCACCCTGCCTAGCACTCTGTTATCTCTGAGACATTCTGGTCTTAGGCCCATTGCACTCTCCATGCCCACGTGTCGCTAACAGGTGTTGGCTCCCTAGGCTCCCTTACATGCTCCAGTGCTAGCAACAAGTTAGCTGTAGATTTTAGGAGCAGGTGTGCAACACTGTTTCCCACAGCCAGTCTCACCAGATCAACTACATACCCCTGACCTATTCTGTTTAGCTCGTTTATACCACCACGGCGCCAGAGAAGACAGGTGGTGTTGAAATCCGACTCTCAGGTTTGATCCGACAATGCCTGCAAGCTTACATGTTTAACGGAGTGTAAAGTGCTTTACAGCAAATGTGAGCAAATGGGCTACAGATAGAGTTGGAATAGTAAAAGGGAGATGCATTATTTCACCTGCCAACTGACATCAAAACAAAAGAGAAGTGTTCACCACGTGAAATAAACACAATTGGGTTGAATTCAGACAACATGAAACTTTAAACACACAGTGAAAAGCTGAACACAAGCATCCACAGGTGAATGACACCAGAATGTACGATTGTTCTTTTTTCTCATGGTGCTTTCCAGGTCTCCATGGGTTCCCGTACATTGTTCACTAAATTGTGCTGTACTATGCTTACAGGAGTGGAAAATACTTGAGAAATTGTACTTATACCTAATTGTATTTATACTTTACTGGAGTATTAATGTAATTAAATATTTGTACTCTTAATTAATTACAATTCCAAGAAAAAACTTACTTTTACTCCTTGCATTTTTATTTAGACATTCAGGTCTCTTCATCTTATCCAGTCAATAACTGTACGCTCTGTATATATATCAAATGGTCTCAGTTTAGTATCAAATTATTTCAGTTTACCATCCAGTCATGTTCAGTGAGTAAAAATATGGCTGAATACGTCCACTTTTAATTGAGTAAGATTTTGCATATACATATACTTTCTCTTAAGTACAAGTTGTCAGTATGTTTTCCACGCTTGTATGCATGTTACATTATTGTTGTTTGAGGTAAATTGGCAGCACAGACTACCACAGTACCACATCTGATTTTTTGGAGCATTGTGCCACACCGGGTGGGCCAGCCATCTCTCCCACCCCCTGGAGGCTGGCACTAGTTCCATGTCACATACTTATGTGCCTCCACACCACTGTGTCTCAGCCACAGACCCCAAACTCTGTTTCATATTAGCGCTCGACTGCACAGGCAGTCCAGCAAAAGGTCAGAAACTAAGAAGTTTGATTAGAAAATGATCACGGCTCGCATGAGCAAGAGGGCTGTTAAGCTGCAAGTCAGCAGAGGATGCCATGTAAATTGACAATGGTGGCGATGGTTTGTTTGCCGCCGATGCATATTTGTGAAAGAACATCCAAATCAAGGATGAGCCTAACTGCACAAGGCCCGATGGAACAGATGGCAAGTCACAGACTTTTTTTTTTCTCCTTCTCATTTAAATCCCTGCACAGAATGAATGTGAAAAGTGGGAAGGAGTTCTTTCGTATCACCTTGTCTTATCACTCTATCATTCATCTTGACACCTTTTCTTTTTAAAGTTTGGTCTTTCCAACACTGCCTTGTTTAACTTTTCACCAAAAGCCTAATCCATCTCTCTCTCGTCATTTCTTTCTTTCAGCTGGGACCACATATATATTTGGGAAAGGAGGAGCTCTCATCACATACACATGGGCACCAAATGAACGACCAAGCACCAGGGCAGACCGGCTGGCCGTGGGCTTTAGCACTCAGTTGAAAGATGCCATCCTGGTGCAGGTGGAGAGCACGCAAGGCCTGGGAGACTTCCTCCAGCTACACATAGTGAGTACCAAACTTTACCCCTGCTCAAAGTCCCTACTTCCCTTTTCTGTTGAAGGATTAATTCACCAGAAAATGAAGGCATTTGATGATTAGTTACATGTTTGTCTGTATGTGATGATAAACTTCATTTGTATCATCTGGGAGCTCTAGTCCAAGCAATTAAGATGACATGACATGAGTGCGTCCCTTCTGCCAATGCCACTTGTGGTTTGGGGACCCTTAGGACCTCTGAAATAAAAAAAACTCAATGCAAATGAAGTTCGATAAAATCTTAAGTTGAGTTATTCCTTTAAGGCACTATAAAATCATGAAGCTGGATTGAGGCCATATTGAGCTCTGCAAATAAGCCTTGTCATTTGCCCCTAGCTTTGTCATAAGATGAAGCGATAACACATCTCATAGGAAAGATTAGAAGTGCCTGGTGAGAATGTTAATTTGCATAGTGTGAAGAACATGAAAACAGTAACAGTAAGACAATAAGATAATATTTTAGCCTATTAAAATTACATAGGCCTGTGATGGTGTGAAAATATGGTCATATATCAAGTTCACTGACCTTATCGATTTTTCTCACAATTATTTTTCAAGTGAGGTAAAAAGGCGAATTATCTTCAGATAAATAATAAATTTGGTCTGAAGCTTGGACTTTCACATTGGAAGCCTCTTTAGCAGTCCAGGAATAAACAGTCTGACAGCAGCTGCTTGGCCATACACAGAGCGGCGTTTGTTTTCAGAACCTCCCCCTTGCTTGTTGCAGTCTTTAAACTCAACAATGGTTCATTCTACTGCTGAAAGGGTGGGTTTGTGTGAGCTCTGTCAGATGGCTGTTTTGATGGCTCATCTACAAAATGTCTTTCTGTTAGATGCAGTTCTAGTTCCAGAGCTTCTTCTCCCTCTACACAAGGACATCGCTCAACATTGATTTTCACACCATAAAGCACCTGTGATTTGGCGTGTATAATGTATGAGGTTCCATTGTAAATAAAAGCAAGTCTGTAAAGTTTATGGTGAGCATAAAAGGGGGTTACAATATGGTTCTCCCCTGCTTTTATAGACAGCACTGCTTTCACCTCAGCACTTGTCCTTCATGCAGAAGTATTTGCTTCAGAAATTAGAAGGACACTTAATTCATTTGGTCATAAGTACAGCAATGAAATGGATTCCACAAGAGAAAGCACACACCTTGGGGAGATAAAATCTTTAAGGAGTTCTACCTCCCAGGCAGGACTTGCATTTGTCCTGTCATAGTATCCCTGCAGTGTCCCATCCCTCTAGCTCTACCTGGTTCCAAGCTTATGATGCTTGGCACCACTTTCTCGCCCACAGAGTCTGAGACCTGCAGGAAGACGTGGGCTGATGAATGAGGCTGTGCCATCAGCAGACCAGCCACTCTGACTGCCAGTAATGAGCAGCAGAGTGGTTTGGTATTCCAGGGTGGCTTGGTATCGATCTTCACTGAGACTCTGGCCTCCATCATCTCACAGGCATTTTGGAATGAGGGTGCTGTGGGGGTTCACCACCCCACTTGTCAGGGGGAAGCTGATGGATTAATGAAGCACTCTAATCTGTGTGGCTGAGTTTGCTCAGTATAAGCAAGTATTGGGATAGAGGCACTTCAGCTGAGCTGCAGGAGGGGTGTAGATCACAGATTCCCAACCCTGGTCCTGGAGTACCCCCTGTTCTGCATTGTTTAATGTTTCAGGAAGAGCTGATGGTTAGCTGATTAGTTGAATCAGGTGTGCTGAGTACAGGGAAAACTACTAAAATCTGCAGGACAGGGGTACTCCAGGATCAGTGTTGGTTATGGAGAAAATGAATGAATTGAGATGAAGGTGTCTAGAACTTTTTGATTCAGTGCTTAGCCCTTCTGATGATCTGTTGAACATGATTCTAGCCCAAAAAGGATTTTTGAATGTGAAATTAAGTAGCAGAAATATCTTGCCCAGTGGATTTATCTCAAACTCACCATGGTTTTTTTTTAATAAACCAATTGATATTTTGTGTCTTCACACCCATGCCCTGCTGTCAACATTGACAGAGGCTATTGCTCCAGACAGCCATTTGTATTAGACCAATTCTTGGGCATCACCTTTAGATTGCCCATAGACTCCCATCTTTTAGGACACTGTGGGATATGTCACCTTCAGAAAAATGGAGAATAAATATCCTGTTGGTTTTACCCGATTGACCTGTTATCTTGGCTCTCGGACGAGAGTCAGTGGTGACGAACCAGATTTTCTAATCATGTGTATAATGCATTAGCCTGCTTCCATACTTGCCCAACTTTTAAACTCATGACCACAGAGCAGCTACAAAAGTTACCATTCACTTGAAATATCGCTGTGCTCGAGGTTCTACAGTGTCGAACTCCCCCATTCTGCCTCAGGCTGAGGGCATCCATCTCACATTTGACTTATCGTGGAGCACTTTGGGCTGAGGAACAGATGCAGGGGGCGGGGGGCTCTCCTCAGGGGAAATCAGTCTTTTTAGCAGTGTGTATCCCCTGGACAGATGTGCCATGATTAAAAACGGAGGGAGAATCTGTCAAATGGCAGTGCCTTGCCTCATAATTACAGGAGCACCTGTTCCTGAAACAGTGGGCTCCAAAATTAAAGCACTGCACACTGACTCAGCATTTTCTCTCCATCCTTTTAGTAACTCCAATCTACACTTAAAAATGTAATGGAAATGTAATGACTCAACAAGACACAACAGCCCTAATATACAAAAGAGTTAAGTGTGTAAACTTCAAAAACCCTCAAAAATGTGCAAGCTGATTTACTGAAATAGACTACAAAGGATTGTGTTTTTCAAATCAGCAAAATGAGCGTATGTTCTCTCTTTTTTTACATATTTTTACGTGTTTTATATGAGAAAATTAACAGGACTGCAGGGCAGGTATTACATTTGTCACCTGTTTTCCAACATTTTCTACTGACAAGGTACCAGAATTTTTATTATAATTATGCGTTACTATTTCAAAATAATCAGGTTTCTCAAAATGATGACTTATTACCATGGTAACGTTGGTTTATATTTGAGAATTGCAGTGCATTTACACTTCAGATGCCAACACCGTACACACTATAATTTTGTTATCTTTTCTTGGTTTATTTTGAACAGTTTTCAAATATTCATCATTGCTTTTTTTTGGCAATATAGTTGATGTTTTTTATGCATATTTGAGATTTTATTAAATTGGGGTAGTGTGTACTTGGCTAGCAAGTACAAGATGACCAGGTTCAATAATCTCTTTGAAATATGGTAAAATGAGTCTAAAATGTTACACGTGATCTTTTATGTAAAATGGTTTAATTAATGAAGCTTTATTAATTACGTGTCATATAATTAGTAATTGAATTTTAATTGCACAGTTTCAATTTATAACTAAAGCTGCAAGCAGCATTTTCGGGGGCCAAGCACCCAGACTCAGTGAGCTGCACATTCACAGGCGCGCTACAATTGTTCATTAAGCATTCACAGGAAAGCAGAGCCATAACTTTAGGCAAAGGGATTCAAGAGTGATTTGTAGTTTCACTCATGACGTGGTGGAACACAGCGGTGGAACTGTCTGATGGTGGGTCTAGATGAACAAACGGTCAGTAGGGTGGCATTGCTGCTGGAGCTGCTGCTATTTCTGTGACCTGTAGTGTTGTCTGTTGTTACTTTGTCCTGTGGTCATGATTGCTACTACTCTGACCTGATTTTTTTTTTCTTCTTGCAATTTAAAAACATCTAAGGTATTTATGTTGTTTTCTCATCAGTCTGGGCCTTTTTCCCCACTTTTTGCAATTATCTACACCAAACTTATATCTGACTTATATTGTGTATGATTTTATTATTGAAAATTGCTCAATAAAAATGCTATTTGATATTAAGCCTTGCCAGTCATGTGTCTGTATAACAGCACAGTGAATGGCTAGAATGGCAGTAGACAGTTGTTTAGACAGGTATCAAGATGATGTGAGCCAAATTCGGTGAAGATTGGACAAAATTTGGAGGAGGATTAGCAAAAAAATGGCACTTAGATGGAAGCATTTTTGGCATGTTCTTGTAACTTTTGACCAGTAAGTGGCACTGTCTTGAAAGTTGTTGCATAGCCTCAGGGCATGGTCCTGAAGATGCGTACCAAATTTGGGTCAGTATGTAAGGTCGTTGCTGAGATACAGCCTCACATCATGTTTGGCATCAGAATTATTGGCACATTATGGACAAATTGTTTGGAATATCAACAGTGTTTTCATAACTTTTGTCCAGGTTGGTCTGAAGATGTTGTATGCCAAATTTCGTGTTGATTGGACATAATTTGTAGGAGGAGTCATGAAAAAACTCTGAAAGTTGTTACAGTTCTTGACCACAAGATGGCGCAGCCACAAAACTTATCACTTATGACACTTATGACACTTATCACTTATCACTTATGACACTTATCAATTGATGATATGTAGATGAATTGCTGAGATGCACCCTCACATCCTGTTTTTTGCATTTGCCAGTGCGTTACAGGAGAATAGTTTTGAATATCAAAATTCCTTTAATAACTTTAGGTCAGAAAGGTCACAAGATGATGTGAGCCAAATCTGGTGAAGATTGGACAAAATTTGGAGGAGAAGTAGCAAAAATGGTAGTTAGATGTAAGCATTTTTAGCATGTTATTGTAACTTTTGACCAGTATGTGGCGGTGGCCAGAGATTTGCTGCATAGCCTCAGGTCTTGGTCCTAAGATGCCTACCAAGTATTGTGTCAGAGCACAAAGTCGTTGCTGAGATATAGCCTCACTTCCAATTTGGCTGCATCACTGTCAGATTTGTTGGCCCATTACGGGCAAACCGTTTGGAATATTCAAAATTCTTTTGATAACTTTTGTCCAGGTTGATCTGAAGATGTTGTGTGTCAAATCTGGTGTTGATTGGACATAATTTGTAGTAGTGAAAAAACAGTTTTTGACAAAATTCAAGAAGTACACTTGAATTTCAGATGTTGGTGTGCATTCACTTTTAAATTTTGGACACATGGTTCAAAGGTTATGACCAAATTAGGTCCAAATTTGACCCGATGGTGACCATAGATTTTTGTTGCGCAGTATGATGTTAATAATGATATAGCCTTAAACATCTATTAGATTAAAAGCCTAAAATATTAATCTACATAGCCTAAAATCTATTAGATTTAATTCAGATTATTTGCTAAAAAACAAGATCTTGGTGGTCATGGAGTATTGTTAAAGTAGTTCAATTTGGCATGAAACCACAACAAACTGTCCTGTCCACTAAAATTTTCATGAGCGAAATACAGCACCTCTTGTAGTTCAAATTTTTGACCATTAGGTGCATTAATAACTCAATGTTGCTAAATGGAGCAATTGGGCATGCTGTCCCGTGACTGTGCAACATCTAGAAAGGCACGCAAATAAAAAAAAAAAAACTTTGGTTTAAATTTGACAAATATTTTTTTAAACATTTGGTCATTCTAAAGAGGTAATAATTATTTCAGCGGAATTCAAAGTGTATGTTGTTCATAAAGAGTTGTAAATAAGGAGTTTATGAAGATTAACATTTGTTGCATGGCTGACATGCATATGGTGGGGCTCTGCTCCATCTGCCCCTATGGACAAGCCACCAGTGGTCCCTAAGATATCATGGAAATGATGTATCTTAACTTTGTGGTAGGATTTTCCAAGTTCCAGTCATGATGAGATGCTAAGATGTTCTCTTTTGTAAAGCACTTTAAGGACTAAACCTATTCCCTTATAATAAGAAGAGATATGAATCGATTCATAAATGTGCTATGATAAAATGTGCAGCTTCTAATGGTGAATCCAGAAGGAGGACCAGAGCCTCAGAATGGTCTTCTTTTTTATTAGCATCATTCTAAAAAGCTGTTGATTCTTTTAATAACTAGAGAGATACTAACCAGGCATTGTCTTTTTGTGCCTTGAATATGGTTCAGACTAATACACTGGTAGAATCCATTTGCACATGCCTGACTGGTTTGTTTTGCCACTGAAATAGCCATTTTAGCATTCCTATGATACATTTTAAGCTGCTCTCATAAAGCCTCTGCATTTGTCAGGTCATTTTTACAAAATGTGTGTCATGTTTCCATCTGCTGTGGGTTTGTTCGTTGGTGCTGTGGGCCACATAAGATTTGTGAGCAATTCACAATTTACTCCAGAATGTAAACAAATCATTTTTATTACAGGAAGCAACATACACTAGTTAGACATTGATCTTTCCTCTTATTGAGCTGCCTAATGCCTGTTTGTTTACTGAAAGTCAAAGGACCTGCTGTCTAGTGCTCTATTATGAAGATACAGGCAACTGGCACATTTTATATATATGTTCATTTACTCAATTTTTTGTATGTTTAATTATTTCACAATACACTTATTAGGAACACCTGTATACCTACTCATTTATGCAATTATCTAATCAGCCAATCGTGTGGCAACAGTACAATGCATAAAACCATGCAGGTACAGGCCAGCAGCTTTGGGTAATGTTCAAATCAATCATCAGAATAGGGAAAAAATTTGTGATCTCAGTTATTTTGACCATGCTGGTGCCAGAAGGGCTGGTTTGAGTATTTCTATAACTGCTTATCTCCTGGGATTTTCATGCACAACAGTCTCTAGAGTTTACACAAAATGGTGCAATAAAGAAAAAACATCCAGTGAGCCACAGTCCTGCGGACAGAAATGCATTGTTGATGAGAGAGGTCAACAGAGAATGGCCAGACTGGTTTGAGCTGACAGAAAGGCTACAGTAACTCAGATAACCACTTTGTACAATTTTGGTGAGCAGAAAAGCATCTCAGAATGTGCAACATGTCGAACTTTGGGCCAGGTTTTCTTTTTTTTTCAGGACAGTAAGAGAGAGTATGAACTATAGCAACAAGCTAGTATCCTCAAGTCATTTGTGCTTCCAACCAGCCAGCTGGAAAAAGACCAGGCATCATTTTTCCAATCTTCAACTGTCAGTTTTGGTGAGTTTTGGTGAGCCTGTGCCTATTGTGTCCTTAGATTCCAGTTCTTGGCTGACAGCAATGGAACCTAATGTGGTCTTCTGCTGTTGTAGCCCATCTGCCTCAAATTCTGACATGTCATGTGTTCTGATGCTTTTCTGCTTACTACATTTGTAAAGAGTGATTATCTGAGTTACCGTTGCTTTGCTGTTGGGTCGAAACAGTCTGGCCATTCTCCTGTGACCTCTCTCATCAACGAGGTATTTCTGCCCACTCACTGGATTTTATTTTTTTCTTTTCCACACCGCTCTGTGCAAACTCTATAGATTGTTATGTGTGAAAATCTCAGGAAATCAGCAGTTTCTGAAATACTCAAACCAGCTTATCTGTCACCAACAACCATGCCATGGTCAAAGTCACTGAGATCACATTTTTTCCCTTTTCAGTTGTTAGATGTGAACAATAACTGAAGCTCAATAAAATAACCTTTATCTGCATGATTTTACGACTTGCGCTGCTGCCACATGATTAGTTGATTGCATAGTTGTATGAATGAGCAGGTGACAATGTGTTGGTTAAAGCGGTTGGTTAACCTCTGCAGGAAGTTTGATTGAGGAACATGAAAAGTGGAGCAATTTCCAAAAACTTGGGCTGGAGTACTGGGGGGCCTCTGCTTTGCAGAATAGAGATAGTAGAGAAAAGACAGGGAGGTGTTATGTGCAGAAACTTAATAGAGCTTGGGGAGCTTCACATGTGGTCTTTCTCTCAAACATCAGTTATTTCCTAACTCTATTAAGCTAATAGCTTTGATTTTGTCGAGGAATTAATGAGCATCACATTAGAAATTTAGCAAACTCTAGCAAAGCTCACCAATACTGAAGCCACATAAGATCACAATCAAAAATCAAATGTGCAGCCCTAAATTAATGTTAGGCAGTGAAGATCTCTTCCTATATATATAACTGAATAAACTTAAAAGTGTGAACCAGCGATTCAGATAAACATCTGCTTCTTTGTCACATCTATCTGACTTCTTTGTCACCAGTATCTGAAGAGCGTAATGTGCGAACTGGGGAGTAAGTATGAATGAGATCGAAATGTATGGGGGGGCAAGACCATGAAGTGCTTTGAAGGTGATGAGGAGAATCTTGTATTGAATACGAGAACTAACGGGTAGCCAGTGAAGTCTGTGTAGGATGGGAGTAATATGAGAGGAAAAAGCCCTATTCTGAACTTATATTCCATAGTGCTAATGAAAACTACTTCTCTCCCATGCAATATTCCTCCAAAGTGTGTTTGAGGCCAGGCTGTTTCTACCGTCCTTGCTCAGAATCAGCAGAAACAGCCAGGACGAAAATAAGTTAGATGTGCTCGTTGGGTTCTCAGTCCACTGAGCTGCAGCCGTAGATGATTTATGGTTGTCCGATATGCAGGGCCTACTGTCAGGCTCTAACCCGGAGTCGCCACTCTCTGTGCTCTGAATATAAGATGAAGTGCCTTTGGGGAAGGAATGTTTCGCCTGTGGCATGACTGCAGAGCTGCACTGGTATGTGTTAAGGAAACCAGGAGGGCAAACTACAAGGTGACTTGCCACTTCCTTGTTGAAACTGAACAAAAGCAAAAGTAGAGTCAATGCAGAAGTTCATACACAAGTCCATTTGACATCTTTCATGAGAGAGTGTATTGCATTACTTGGAATCAAAGTATATAGACAAAACCATCTATGTCCTCCTACACAAAGTCAAACATTGTTTTTTCTTTTGAAATTGCACCTGTATGTGGAACCTTGAGAAGTTTTCATCTCTCTTTTTTTAAATAAAATATTGAATTGTTTCTAGTTGGTTTTTCTTATTTCACTACACAAAGTCTGGAAATCAAATATTAATGAACCCAAAGATTAAAAAAAATGCCCACTGCAGTACATTTCATCATTAATAGAGTCGACCTGGAAATGCAGGTAGGCCATTCTACAGACTATTCTCTGGTTAAGATTTGTAGTCTGGAAATTTATTCTGTTTTTATAAAAGCTTTGATAAAAATGTGATTAAAAACCTGTTCTAAACATCTTGTTTGTATATATATATTTTTTTCATTTTGAGTTGAAAAATGTATGACATAGACCGCATACACAGACCCTTACCATTTTTCCCATTAGAATGTGTAGAATGTGTTTTTAGTTGCTAGATCAATAGCATGTGTGTATGGTGTACTTTATAGTATTGGTGGGCTTCATACATATTATAGTGACCCTAACTGCACCAGTGCCTATCCCCAGCCACTCTTATGCTTGTGCGGTGTCAGTGGCGGCAGTATTACTGATGGCTATATTGTAACTTCACTGTGAGGCTGCCTACTTTGGGTTTTCCCATAAAAACTGCAGGTGCATTTACAGTGATCCTGCTACACCTTCAGGCTAGACTCGTCCCAGGCTGTTTCTTCAGGCTCAGCTCAGATTCTAATACGAGACTCTTTCCTTTCTCCCATAAATTCCAACATTTGTACCACTTTGATTTGCATTAGTTATGTTAAGTGAGGCCCTAAATTTGCTATAAAAGAGTCAGAGGAGCGTAGCTCAGCGATTTGAAGTGCAGATCCATCACTGCTGTTCTCAAGAAAACCACGATCATGCACTGGAATGTCTAGACAGTCATTTAAATCGAGGCAATTATTGCTCCACATACAGATTCTATGGCCTGACTGTCCATCCATATGACTACTACCTAAGATCAAGGTAAAGAACCATCTCATGAGAAATAAAAATGATTTAAAAGACGAAATCTATGATAGTGGACTGAGGAGTGTTTCTGCCAGTCTTGCAGCTTAGAACAAATCAAATGAAAATGCAGCCATTTACCTTTAGGTTAGCCCACTTGAGCACAGCACAGTCCATTAGTATGCGTGATGCAGAGTGACGTGAAACGTGAGAGTATAACGTGGCAGACAGCTTAACCACAAGAAGAAAATGAAGAAGGGAATCAACCGGGGAACACACCAAGAATACAAATCCGGGCTCTGTCCCACTTTTTCTATATTCAGATGCCTGCAATGTAAAAGGAAGTGTTTCATTACAAGCCCACATCAGCCACCTGAGTCCTGCTCAATGCTCTCCAGCTCCAGAGCTCCACCTTCAGGAAGCCCTGAATCATCATCATCATCAGAGAAGGTCTTCATGGTGTATGTGCAGCATTGAGGACCTTACTCCAGCATTAAATCGAGGACCTTCCTCAATTTAAAAAAAAAAAGGAAAGGTAGACTAGGAAACATGCCAGACACCTACTGGCTTTCTCACCATTTTAGGCATTTTAGGAGTTTTTGAAAATCAGCTGAATGTTGTGGCATGTAATCAGTTTAATTCTAGTTATTTTAAGCCCATTGCATATTAGCTTGGGGGGTGGGGGAGAGATAGGGGAAAGGACCTAATGAGAGAGCCTTGGCTGTCCAGGCTTATCTTTGGGCCCTGATTAAGTGTGAAGGTCATGTGCTGTGACACCTATTAACATGCAGTGTTTGTGAGCAAACAGGCAGGTGAGCTTCGTGGGTGCTCACAATGAGCTGCCCGGCTAAATGTCAGCCTCCCTGGGCAACCCTCGCCCATGAACTGGAAAGATATATTTGTCTTTAATCAGTGCTATCTCCATGTTCCACGCCAGACAGCTATCTCTTATCAGATAGCCTCAGAAACGTCCCATTATTAACATTAACTCTCATCATTACAATCTTACCTCTTGGCTTTGACACAAAAAAGTAGGACAGCTTTTTCAAAGAATGGGAGGCTTCTTCACAAGGACAGCACAGAACATGAATGCTTGTCAGACTTTTAAATGCAGACCCTATGCTGCAAGACATAGTGCGTCCCTATAATAAAAACTTCATGACAATTGAAATATCTCTTTTCCCCATCGGTATTTTTTTATGTTGAAAAGAATGTCACGCTCCCATCTTGCACCAGCTACACTCTCTCACGTCTTTTATATATTTAAGAAGGGTTACAATAGAGACATTTCAAACACTTTCACCCACATCAGCCACACAAAAAGAATTCCTTAAACGAAAATCATCCCAAAAATAATGGCAAGCGGCTAAATTGAGAGGCAGCCGAGGCAAATGGATGAATGTGACTGTAGCAAAGACTGTCGCATTGTGTTAGCCATTTCCTATATTCACACTGATTATTTCAGTCAGATTAGGTGCTAGAAGCCTAATGGGTGTTATTGTCCTTCCAGAAATCTGCAATCTATTTTCTGCCAAACAGCATCAACTTTAGAGTTCAAATCAGAAACCCGGGTGTGCTGGATTATTAAATCAGAGCTGCGCTGCCTTTAAGCATGAGCTCAGTTTACAGAGAGGAGTGTAAAGATGAGGGCAGATACAGCATTTGTGCCTGAAATACACCCATTCAGATGTTATAATTCATTCTCTATAGGGCTTTAATGGTGCTTCAAAGCAATTGCGTATCCACTTGTAACATTAATAGGAAATTCAAGGGCATGTTAAGTATCCCTAGAGATGCTTTGAGAGCAATAAGCATAGAATGCATGTGAAAGCCCACCCAAATGCATCTGATCTTGAAATGTGATGTGTAATATTAATATTAGCATTTTGGAAATCTCAGAAATCTCAAGCAGCCATGGTTTTTACTCACAGAGAAAAGGTACTGTGTACATTTAAGTCATTCTATTTTTATGTGGTAACAGAAATTCAAGAATGATTATTTGATAATTATTTCAGGGGTAGGTCTCTTTCCTTCCCCAAAAGAGCTAAATATATTATTTATATTAATGAAGTCATCAAAGTACAGAGGTGCACTGTATGGCCAAAAGTATATAGACAACTGAGTATTGAAGTTCCCATTCCAAAACCATGGGCATTAATATTGATTTGTTCCCCCTTTGCTGATATAACAGCCTCCACTATTCTGGGAAGATTTTGGAAATTGGCTGTGGGAGTTTGTGTCCATTTAGCCATAAGAACAGAACAGGTTAGGCACTGATGTCTGGCATGAAGGCCTGAAGGTGTTCATTGGGGTTGAGGTCAAGGCTCTGTGCAGGCCACTCAAGTTCTTTCATTCCAACCTTGGCAATCTTGTGTTTAAGGGAGCTCGCTTTGTGCAGAGGGGCATTATCATGCTGGAAAAGGTTTAGGCCCCTTAGTTCCAGTGAAAGGAAATCTTAATTCTTCAGCATACAAAGACATTCTACATGGGTGTTATGGTCAGGTGCCCACATACTTTTGGCTAGATATATTGTATCTAGGTCTGCCAGGTCCAGGAGCTTATTTCATTTATAGCTTTAGCCACCTCTAATTCCAAATGTGCATTGAAGAGTCGATTTTAAACCATGTTCAGCACAAATGTTCCTAATAGCCCTTGAAGAAAAGCATTTTGCTTCACCTCAGTCAATCAACATAATCTCAGATAGTTCTGTGGAGGGCAGTCCTCTTCTGGCCATTTCATCAATCATTTCGGAATACACTTCCAAAGTCATATCTAAAGCTAGCTAAGGATGATAGGTGCATTGGCTGGCCTTGATCTAATTATTTTCAGCCCTAATTTTGTATCTGCTATTTCAGACAATAAAGTCAAGAAATGCTTTTTTGTTTCTCCTGCCAGAATTTTGAACAATAATCAAATAACCATCCATGTTTCATTTTTTAATTTCTGTTACTAAACCTCACACCTTCTAAGTGGTAATCTATTTTAGAAAACCCTTCAGGTTAGCCTAACCACTAAGTGACAAAGGGAGGAATGGGGAAATAAAGAGAAAGAAGAGATAGGGAGAGAGATTCTTCACACTCCATCTACATTCTCATCTGCATCTAGCATGTACTCCTAAACTTCTAATCAGCAGCCCACCGGCTGAGCAGGCAGATGTGTGACAGCAAGGAGCAGTGGGCTGACGTGATTGTGTTCAGAGTAGAGAGGAGGTACCTTCACTGTAGGCACAAATCATGTAAGCTTTATATATAAGTTTTAATCTTGTTCCAGCTCTTGTCTGAGTGAGGGAGTCTGGAGTGCTCTCAGTCAAGCTACTCTGGCAATACTGACTGGAACCAGTGGGATGCTGCTACATGCAATTCCATGAGGTATGTTTCCAGAAACTGGTAAGGAAATAAAGAGTTCTGGAACTATCCTTAACAAGAACTACACAGTTCCTGGATATGTTCATAGTTTATATTTCCGCTAGAGGTGTGGACAGGACTGTTTTTTCCCCCCACTAAGGAATTCTGACCAATTCCGTAAAACAAATTAATCATTTAAACCACTGTGACCCTGACAAGGTTAAAGCATTTACTGAAGATGAATGAATGAAAGTGGTAAATGCATTTTGCAGTATTGACCAAGCATCCAGTACATTCCCATGTTCATATCTGACTGTCCACACCTTACCACAAGAAAGTAAAATATGCCCACTCCCATGACTGTTTTGCAGGGTCTCACTCCTGATAACCCTGTCAGCCTGTACCTTGACCCCTGCTGTGTATCATGACCACGATTCCTGGGCTCCATATAATAATAATCGATTTAGCCTCCCACTACCATTCATTAAGCAAACTGCATGAGACATTTGTGAAGGAGGCAATACATTTCAGCATGCAGCAAAATGTAGAAGGAGCAAACATGGAAGAGGTTGATATTAAAGGTTTTTGTTCTTCATTGTTCCTATTTTTATAAATTGGATGCACCGCTTCTGACTCACCACTCGTGTATAAGGAAAATGGGTGTGGAAACATTCTGCGTTGCCATTATGTCACAGTTAACACACCAGTTGTGCACACCACCTCTGATATAATAATAGTAAATGGTTGTTAGTTAAACTCAGATTTTCAGAATGCCAGATGAGAAGATTAGCCTTTCTGTAAAGCTAGCATTTGACCAATAAGTATGTCCAATTACAGCAGCCATTTCTGGTCCTCAGCAAAGTACCTACTTTGGAGGGGGAACTAAAAAGGTTCGTGGCACTATAGCCTATGAAATAAAATCCTTAAAAAAATACACTTGAAGTTTTTTTTTAAAGTTCCTGGGTTCCTGAAAAGGTTCCTGCAAGGTAAATGCAGCTTCAGGGAAATAGTAGGGAATACAGATGTCTAGAATTGAGTATATTACTATAATGCATTACTTATTATACGCTACACTGCTTGTTTCCACTAAATGGCTCCTTGTGTATAGAGACAAAGCCAAACGAACCCAATTTAGAGTGTTGAATGTCAGCGGTGATTGAAAAGAGCATGTGTGCAGGACGCTCACGATGCTCAAAAGCCCCCGGCCATCACCACAACCCAGACTGTCAGACTTGTTTTGCAGGATGTTTGGCATTTGGGGATTAGAGCTGGGTGTTTTGTACGCTAGCCTGCAGGGACAGCCTGTTGACAGGCGATCTCTCCTCTGGCTCGTAGCACCGCCTGCTCATTACCAGCTGCCCTGAAGAGATTACTCATTCTCCCCACTTTTCCCTGGCTGCCGTCAGCATCTCTCTGTCACAAGCAGGAGACGCACAAACCCTAAATCAGCTATGCATCTAATAAGTGCTATTGTTCTTGGATATAACATTCCTGATCTGCAGGACTGACGCAAGCTTCACCTCCACCTAACCTTCTCACCACTGTAAGCCTTTTGATCCAGAAAGTGCTATTGTGTTGGGGGCTTTTGTCTGTTGATGACCCCAAATATGATCTAGTATTAGAAAGTAAGATGGAGCTCATGAAGGCCAGCGTGTGACATGAGGCCCTCTCTTGTGCAATAAATGATTTCCTTGCTCTGAGCAGTGCATGGCATGTTTCAGCAGATGGCTAATGAGTTGTCTACAAGTAAGATAGCAAGCCTATTGGAAGAGAGCCTGTCAGAGAGGAAGATGGACAGGTGGAAAGCAGGAGAGGAAGCAGAAGAGGCTGATAAGGAGCACATGGCAGAATTCCATCCTCTGAGTGCCAGCTGATAGTATTAAGCACTACACCAGCACTCTCTCAGGAGCCAGATGTAGTATTTTGCCTTTAGTGACTTAAGTGCTCTTTTAAGGAAAAGGATTCCTTAAGGGTTCTTTGGATGAATAAAGGTTTTTTCTAGCTTTCTAAACAAATTCATTCTAAATGGGGAAACGCTATGTTGTAGGGTTCTGCAAAGATCCTTTAAGGGTTCGCCCATAGGGACAATCAGACAAACCCTTTAGTGTGCTAAATGAAACCTTGTTTTCTGAGAGAAATTACTAGCTGAGATGCATAATGTAGCCTGTGTTATTGGCAGTGGTAGCTCAGTGGTTAAGATGTTGACCTTCTGATTTGAAAGTCCTGAGTTCAGATCCCAGCACTGCCAAGCTGCTGCTTCTGGGCCCTTGAGCAAAGTCCTCAACTTCTCAGGTCTATAAATGAGATACAGTAAATGTAAGTTGCTCTGTCCTGCATCCACTATGGATGGGACACTAATCAATTGAAAAGCATCATGCACACAATAATTCACACCTGGGGTCAATTTAGAGAGTCAATCTACCTACTGGCATGTTTTTGTTAGGTGGGAGGAAACACGAGAACCCAGAGGAAACCCATGAGGAAACTCCCCCAAGACAGTAACTTGAATACATAAGCGAACCAGGGCACTGTGAGGCAACATCCTTACCTGCTGCATCACTGACAAACCTGTTTAAAAAAAACAGAGATTTAGACCAATTCTAGCATGCCTGTTAACCACATTCAGTGGAGTGACTCTGTCGAATGAAAATTGCCTTACTACAAGGTTATGTAACCACTTTACTTCCTACTGCCAATTTAAAAAGTAGCCGACTGGATTTTAGCCCACATTGCCATTATCTAATTTTATCTACATTTTTTTTTTTACCAGTGGCTTTATTTTGCTTATGTTTCTCATTAGAATAAACTAGAAATCACTGAATCACATCCTTTTTTGGTACAGTGTGTCTACTGTAACTTCTAACATGTCTAACTCTCCATGTGCGTTTGCGTGATAGTATATTTTTACCACAACACCAAGCTGTAATACTATTATTAACACTGTAATATTACATTTGATTTTCTTAATTCTGTGCAAAATATGAGTAGATTCTTTTATTTCAACACTTCTTACAAAAGTTGTTTGTTGTTTGGTACTGTTTGGCTTCTACAATGTAGTGCTTTTAATTTACATGTATATTTATCCTCATCTGTATGGTAAAGAGTTGTGATTTTAGACACTGATGCTTGTTATCCCTGTCTTTCAGTCTCCAGTACATGTTCTATATTCATCATATGTTGCATTTGATATTTGTCAGGCATCAGCATCTAAATGAGAAGCTGTCAGTTAAGGCCAGAGAGAAGGAAAACTATATCCAAACTTGGAACGTGGACGGAAGTTTGATCAGCCTGGCTCCGTTGTGTCCGAGCAGACAGATATGGCCAGTTTGTGAATGCCATCTCTGGCTTTCTTCCCACCAGCCTTGGACTGTCAGATATAGTGGGTTATGACAAGGCTGTAAAACAGCTGAGCTTTCTCTCTGTTTCCGCAGCCTGCCATATTAGCACTGCGACCTGCAATTCCCCCAATGCAGCAGACGAGAGCTAGCGTCATGGCCAACCCCGCCCTGAGCTCACTGCCTCTCAGCAGCGTCACCCAGCGGCAACCTGATTTAACACACAGGCTGTTTCCGCTGGAGGCTGGAGATGAGCCTAAAACAGAAACAGCAGGAATGTGCCAGAACTGATACATGTCAGAGAGATGCTAGTGAAGGAAGGAGAGGGAAAGTGAGAAAGGGGGAAGGGTGATGAATGTAAAACATGGAGACACACTTCATTTCCCACCTGCAATACATATGGCATTGCTCTCCCAAGGGTGAGTTAGTGCAGCATGACCATGTAGACAGATGTTTCTCTTTCAAGCCTGCATGTGACCTGGCAGTTTCCTCTGCACTTCTTTACATTTGTATTAATTCTTTCTGAATGTAATTTTTTCCCTTCTCTTACAGGAGCAAGGAAAAATCTGTGTCATCTTCAATGTGGGCACTGATGACATCACCATAGATGAGCCAGCGGTCATTGTGAGCGATGGCAAGTACCACGTAGTGCGCTTCACCCGCAGTGGGGGTAATGCCACCCTCCAGGTGGACAACCAACCCGTCATCGAGCGCTATCCAACAGGTAAATCCCTGCTGCTGGCAGCAAATAACAGACTGTAGGAGGGAACCTCCAACATGAGAAGTGTGATATGTTGTTTGTGTGCTGGAGAGAGGCCAATACCATCCACGGACACACAGTCAGAGAGTCAGAGAGAGAAAGATAAAGAAAGAGGAGTGGCACAGCTAGCTCCAAAGACGCAATTATCACCTCTCAAAATAAACCATGACGAGTGCATTTTTGTCCTTCAAAATCTGACTAATGCTGTTTGAAGACTTTGGCATCAATCTGGAAGCATATTGGCGGCCTACCTTGTGCCAGTTGTGCAAATTGATTTATATTTGTGAATGCATGTCATTAGGTTTTCAAGTGTGCCATTTTGCCTTCAGATTCTTCCCAGGCTCTGACTCACCGAGTGGAGGGCCTAAATAACCACCTCATGAACAATCTAATAACAATTGCAAATTGACACATTTTACTCCAAGCTGCCTCGCTTAATACATTCAGCCCAGGATGAATTTGGATCCTTTACACTAGGTAGCCAGCCAGCTTTGCTTTGAGCAGCTTGAGGAGTGAATCTGTGCTGCTGCTGCTGCTGAATACCTTCCTCCAGACAAATTTGAAATCACAAAGCAGCCTTTCATTTTTACTGGCAACTAAAATAGCTGAAATAAGCTTGTCTTCTTAAAGGAAAATTCTACCTTGAAGCACATTATATATTTTTATTCTCAAATATTTGTGGTGTACTTATAAGGGTTGGCAATATGAAAACATATTGTATCATGATGAAGACATTTTACAATGCACGATACATATTTGTTGCAATATATAAGTTTGGTAACCAACTGCCATTTTTTAATTATGGAAAACATTTTTATGTCTACAATGTCTACAAAAATAAATTACTTCAAGCTGAAAAAAAAATAATATATAATAATTAAATTATAATCCTGAAATAATTAGAATACTTTTAATACATTCTAACAGTACATTTAAAAATGTACAATTTTAAAGGTTCAGTGCAAAATTTTAACATCAAATCAGCTGCTTCCAACCAGAGCCTCTCACTGTTATAAAAAAAATTAATACAGAAAAGTATATTGTGACATAATGTAATTTATTACAATATTAATATTATTTCATCATATTTCCCAGCTGTATGTGCTTATGGATTCTGGTGCAAATTTGTAGGTTGGTGCTGTATTTTTGTTATTCCTGTGAATGGTTTGTATAGGTAGCAAATGGAGTTTAACAGAAGAAAAAATTCAATGACCTCAAACATAAGACATAAAATAGATAATGGCCAGAATTTGCTGCTAGCTCCAAAACAAAAGAACAAGAGTTTCTTTTCTCACTCACCATGTTCCAGCGACATTCAGCATCATATTAATGAGAAATCCAATGTAGAAGTAATAGAGACATCAAATATTGGATTCCAGAATGCAACGCAGGTATATGACACTGAGTTACAGCTCAGACTGAAACTTGGCTCTGCTTGTTAGTGAGTTACGAGATGGCAAATGTGATAGCATTGACGCCGGTATTAGCATAAAAGCTAAATCTTTGGAATCTGCTCTGTTTGAGCAGAGTGTACAGATGAGGAGGACAAACTAAAGGACTAAAGTGCAGCTGTATCACTCTATTTAGGGAAAGACAAAGCAAGATCTAAATCCCACTGGACCATTATCAACAAGTAATCCATTAGCATTGTGGGCAATATAGGAAACAGTTATCCAAGATGAAATTAGACTAACTTGTCAGTTAAAGCTAATTGTAATAATAAAGTTTTAACCCAAAAGGTCAACTCTGAAGATCACAATTTTAAGAATCCCAGCTAGCTGAAGACTAAATAAACTCCACCCTGTATCAGAAGCTGAAATATTATAAACCTGATTATGCTGTGATGTTGCTACTTTGGAGCTGTAGCCCTTCCTCTGCAGTGACCCACCCTTCTGCACTTAGCAGAGAAACATAAGCAAAGTAAGCAAACTCTCTCTCTGTCTCTTTCTTTCTCTCCGCACTGTGTGCTTGGGGACTCGCATAGCTGATGTTCCACAGGAAGACATTTTCTTGGCCTATAATGACTGCCCCCACTCTCATCCAATCCTCAATTTTCAATCTGCTTTCTGGATACACTGATACACACCAGACCTCCTGCCAGACTTAAGGGCCTTTTTTATCACAACACAGCTCAGAGAGGGAAAAACTATTTATAAAGTGCTCCACCTGGTTCTTCTGGATTCTCCTACCTGCTTGTTTCCTATCATTTCCACAGAGTAAAGGCTGGTCTTCCAAATGCTACAGGTTGAACAGCTAGGTTTGCCCGCTGTATGAGATTTTGTATGATTTCTGAAAGGCAAAATTGGTTTTATAGTGCTGGGACTCAGGTCTCCAAGCCACCAGGGCTGCCCTAATCCTCCTGAGAATTCCTCAGCCAGATAAGCCATTCTACATGAGTTATGCACATTTCTCCAGTTTCTAGAGCATGTTTTCCTCCTGAAGAGCTGAGCACAGGATTCCGGATGCACAAAGTTTGCGTGAAAACCAACTTGGCAGTGTTCAATGTTCACTTGAGATTAGCAGCCATGGTTAATTCAGTTAATTAAAATGGAGGATTAGATAATGGTGTCTGATGGTAGATTTAAAGCTGTCTGTGGATAGACAGGCCCACTTGCATCTCTTTAAGGGCTTTACCAGAAATAAACACAATATTTTCATTGATACTCTGTAGTCAAAACTCAGTATCCTTTATTAAAATGCATCAGTAAATGTTTCAATGGTTAGACCAGCTTTTCTACCTTTCTTTCCCCAGCTGCTTCTTGATGGATACGTTTTCTATTTCAAGTTTCCTTTGAAGGTTTTAGCAGAGAATTTGTCACACATGAGAGCTTCTAACAGGATTAAGGAAGCGGTAGGTTTGAGCCCCTTTCAGAGTGTATGGTGAGGAAGGATAGTGCAAGAAGTGATGAGACGGGCATTGCAGTATGAACACAACACATTGTCCTGGCGGTTACTGCTGACTGTTTCTCACATTATCACTAAAAATAACACACCTTGAGTTGTTTTATTGAAATGCAAATGATGTCGGGAAAAGGGGAATGATACAGATTTGTTGATCATTATTGCAGCTATGCTGTACTATTAATCGTCAAACCAAATGCTGTCACATAGCAAATATATCAACCTATATACATAATCTAAATACAGAGGCTTTTCATCTCTTTCTCTACGACCTTACTCTGTGGTACTGGTAGGAGATTCACAGTGTGTATTAAGATGAATGAAAGAAAGAAGATGGAGAGGAGAAAGCGGAGCTGACATAGCTGTAATCTGACGAGATACTTATCTCCCTCCCTCTCAAAGGATGACTGGTACTGAGAGCTCATTTTAGGCCCGGTAAAAAGACCTGTCAGATCCTGTCTCTTTGACACAGGGACAAAGGAAACTAGCTCATGAGATACACATCATCTCTTATCTGGGAAAACCAAGACATAAAGTCAATTACCAGGAGGTTTCTTTAATATAATTACATGTAGGTCCAGCATATCTTATTCAGACATAATTGCTTGGCTTTAAATGAAAATCTGTTGCAGAGAACTGAAAATGTCTTCCTGAGTATTGCATATTAAGCCTGTGTTAAAATGACCATTTATGTCATTATGAAGGTATTTGATTTTCGAAGTGTCCTTCCCTTGCAATGAAATTACAATGAAATTAACCACATTATCAAACTATATGTTAAACTATCACTAAATATGTTCCCATGACATTCTAACCAGATTATAAACTTTTATAAATAGTTTCAAGCTTCTAAAACTGTCTAATAACTAAGGTTAGTTCATCTTAAACCAACATAATGTTAATCCTAAAGCTCGGTTATTCCTAGCTTGAAAAAACTTGCTAATCTTGATGCCATGTTTTTAACCTTGTGACACTTGAACTTCCAGATATTAACCTCTAACTATGTGTCTCTCTAAATTCTTTGAAGGCAACTTTGATAATGAACGGCTGGCTATAGCCAGGCAAAGAATCCCATACAGACTCGGTCGGGTAGTTGACGAATGGCTACTCGACAAAGGTAAAAAAAAAAAAAAAAAAATTATTAATTAAACAGTGAATTAATGACTTATTAAGGCTCTGGAAGAGGTGCAGTTTCCTGAAGTTTACAGAATTGGCATCTGCAAATTGATCGAGTTGATGAGCAGAATTATAACTGTAGCTGCCCACTCAGCATGTCCACTATATTGATCATCTCTTGGTCCCATCTTGGCCTTTTTGTCTATTTTCTCCAAGGCACTACTGTCCTTTCCAAACCGAGAACTGCACCACTTCAGAGATTAACATTTAATACATAACATAATCCCTGACTAACCCTTTACCAACACCCCATAACTCCAGTAACTGTCTGTAAATAGTCTGCTGCTTTCTATGCTCTGTTTTTCTCTTCTTTGTCTTCCCTACAACACCGCAAACATTATTTCTTAAAACATGATTTCCTAAAAAAAATCCCTAACACATAGAAAAGGCCTAAACATTCTAATTTCAGTTCCAAGTAGTTAAAGGGACGGATGCCATTTTCTGCACAATAAACTGTACATAAATTTGCCATAAAGCCACATTTGATATGTCTTAACCCTTTGAGTGTAAAAAAAAAAAAAAACTAGAACATTTACATACACGTAAAGCTTTGTTCCAAAACTTACAGATAAATTACAGTTGTTTTGTATTTTATCAAACAGCTGTCCTTGTTATGCAAATGTGAGAACATCAGCATCATCACCTAAAACTGTAATATGTACCATTTAAGGTTCACCAATTTTGACTTTTTTCTTTTATTACACTAAAGTCATCTGCATGCAATCTTTTCTGATGGCTAAGCATTCGACCAAAATGCTAAGTGTAGAATAAACACGTCTACACAACAGCAAGTAAAAGTGACCTTTTTGTTTCTGCATATTTCAGTTAGTCTAATTTGAAAACAAATGCTAAGAATTGCAATGTAATTTACCACTCCTGTACTAAAACAATACACAACATCCACACACATATCACATCAAAGGCACTAGAGACTGTGCCTTACTCATACATTGTAGATTTAATTTTGCATTTCATTTTAAATAGGTCAATAAACAAAAAGTAACTGCTACCTAAACTACTGCATAATTACTTCTCAATAACTCAGAGGGTTAAACATTTTCTAACTATAAATGAACTAAATAAATCTAATTAATCCTTAATCAGGTAACTAAATATATACATATACAGTTGACCTAAACAATGTCCCTTTAACATGTAACACAAGCTTTTGTAACTTGATGAACCTCTCATATTTCAGTAAAGATGTCCTGTGTGAATGTTGCTTTTAATGATAGGGTTTAGACAAATTTATGCTCATCACTGAGTTCTGTTACTGTGGATTTTGTATGTATAAGAAAGTCTTTGGTCCCCCTCAGAGCTTCCATTCACACCCTCATGGCTGCTCTGCCATCTCCAGTAAGTGTGAGCTGAGCAGCAAAAATCATTCCACTATAACTAGGCTTACACTGTATGATTAGTGATCTTACTACCACTCACACTGCAGAAAACACATGACAAAAATGCTCACACTGTATGAGTGCCTCACGACGCAGGTACTTATACTGAATGACCATCGAATCCAAAAGTTAAAGGTCAATTGCATAAAATTGTGCACAATTTTATGCTGAAAACACCAAAGAAAATGAGACACTGAAAGAATCGGGATACAAAAGTGGGTTGGCAAAATGTGGTCCTTAAAAAGAGCTGAACATTTTCTCTCGTTGACAGCCTAGTTTTCATTGGAATCAACCCCTGTTAACATTTGAGTGAAACAGTGAAGTCACTCATACAGTCTAGAGCATGTGAATACGTTACTGAGAAACAACACAAAAAAGGTTACAGACTGACCACTACAGAATTAAAGAGCCAATGAAGGTGGTTATTTTTTAATAAAGTGTGGACACAAATTAATATAGAGATCACAGTTTAAAATCCAGACAATGCCATCTGTGGCTAGGAGCCAAAGCAGCCAAATTGGCTGTGCTCTCTGGGTAGGATGGATGGCACAGTCTATCTCCCCTGTCAATCACAGCAACACTAGCAAATCTTAGGTGTCTGTGAGTTCCTGTTTGCGGAAGAGGGTAGATAGCGCGTTCCTCTGAGTGTGTTATGCTGCCTTGTGACGTAGAATGAACAGCAGTTTTAAAGGATTCGTCTGGTAGCTTCACATGTCTCAAAGGAAACCTTCACGCTCCCTGGTTGGTAGCTGTCACATGAGAAGGGAGAGCTGGAGGGTTGAAATTGGCAAATGACCAAATTGTAAAATCCCCCCCAAAAAAATGATTATTGTATTATATTATATACAATACATGCTATATGAAGCCCGGGGGGTTCCTGGTTCCCACTTTGAGAACCACTGCCTTAAGCGAATACTCAAAGCAAGTAAACTATTTTGCCCATTCCCACCAAACATTTGACCACGTTTTAAGTATAACATATCAACAACATATTCATGGGCTCAGTTTACTTTAGGTTAATTCATGGCAACAACTTTGGTACGTCATGGTCACAATATAATTCGTGGCCATATGTTTCTTAGTTTGTGGGCTTGAAATATTAACTCAGTATTAATTCAGGCCATGCCTTCATAAAAAATAACCTCTATGTCACCTCAGTGGCTCTGTACAGGACTGATTGTGCAGTTGCAATCTGTTTTCCATGTAGATTCAGCAACAGTAGATTACACTAGGCCTTTGTGCACAGTGCACACATAACTGCCCACAGTTATATACAGCTCAGTTCTTAATTGTTCACTAGTCAGAATTTGTACACCCATTTATGTAATCTCAAAACAACCTCTTACACAAAGAGCAGGAACTAGATTTGTTTATGCTGCCAGATAAATATCCTCCTGTCGAGTCCTAGACATTCCCATATTCACTGTTTCTACCATTATTTACCATCTCGCTATTAAAAACTAGAGCCTACTTGTAGTGAAAGGCAACCTCGCATTAGGCCTGGAGAGGCTCTCTCTAAGGCCAGAACAACTGCCCACTTCATAATCAAATGTGGCAGAGTACTCTTTGTATGGCTGTTCATCAGGAATAAGTAGAAACTCAAGTCCGGCTCTCAGAATTCACTGGCAAGTGCCTGTTTCTCAATCAGCTGTCACCTTAGGCTTTTTAAAACTGCTTTTAAAGTTTAGCAGGTAGTGAATCTTTCTGGCGGCACAATTTGATTGTTTTACTTTTCAGTTGGGTTTATCCAATTATAACACCTGTGATTTACAATTTTCCGTTTGAAGCAAGGAGAATGTAATTACATTCAGATTTTTTTTTGATTAACAGCCTCTATTTTTATTTAAACTCAAACAGAAAAATCTTTATCCTATTATCCAGAGATTATGACTTTGCGTCCACAGCCATCTGTGGCAGGGAACCCAAGAAACCAAAATCGGCTGTACTCATAGGGAAGGAGGGGTGGCATACTCTCTCTCCCCTATCAATCACAGCAACCCTAGCCAATCAAAATGGGCCTCTGTGAGCTCATGCATGAAGAAGTGGGTGGATAGCACTTTCCTCTGAGTGTGTTATGCTGCCCCCTGAAACTGCAGAAGTTTGAAAAGAGAAATTTGGAAGCATATGCTAGCCTTCGTCCTCCCTGGTTGGTAGCTGTCATGTGATAGGGGGGAGCTGCCTGATGGGTAGGAACTGGCCTTGATTAAATTGGGGAAAAATCCAAAAAAAAAAAAAGAAAGATCATGATAAAAGATAAGTTAAAGCAGTTTAAGATGATGTTATTATTACATTTTCACCAGAATAAGAGGAATAAGTGGTAGTGAGAGAACTGAATGGAGAGTTGAAGGGACCAAACACTTAGTGGAGAATAAATGGAAAATGAGTGTGTGGGGGTATGTGTGTGTGAGTATGTTTGTATGCATGTTTGTGTCTCTGTCTGTGTCTGTGCATGAGGCCTGAAGATGAGGAAGAAACCCCTCATGCCCTGGTAACACATTAGCATTGGAGCTGCCAGATGACACTTATTGATGCAGATTAGCAACAACAATTCCTCTGAATAAAACATTTTCAAAAGTCCTTTACATATTCATAAATAGTTTTCCAATTTTATTCTCTTCATTATCTTTATTATTATTAATGAGGCACAGATAATTATATATACAGCTGTATTCTGTAATAAGTGCATTTTCCTTTGTTCTTCCATATAACTAAACTACTGCAGACTTTGTAGCTAATTGCTGACTTCATGGTTTATATATCACTTTGATTCATGCTCTGTGAGAGTCAGAAGTCTATATTCATTAAAACTGGAGATTTCCATCACTGGGTCCAAATGCTCCGAGTGTTATCGGCTCATGCAGGAAGACCCTGTCTTCAAATATGCAAAACCTACCTTTTAGTCGAACTAATGTTTCTTTCTTCCTGTCTTGCTGCTGTTCTGCCTCTCCTCTTCTTCTCTCACTCTGGCTTTCACCCTCTTCCTTTCCTTCCTCTTTGGGACCACCGCAGGTCGGCAGTTGACTATCTTCAACAGCCAGGCAGCCATTAAGATCGGAGGCCAAGATAAAGGCCGGCCCTTCCAGGGTCAGATCTCAGGCTTGTACTACAATGGACTGCAGGTGCTGAAGCTGGCAGCTGAGGGTGACCCCAGCGTTAAAGTGGAGGGCAACCTGCGCTTGGTGGGAGATGCACCATCAGTAATGTCCACAGAGACCACCTCGGCCACGCCTCCAGCCACCATGGACATGTCCACCACCATCATGGAGACCACCACCACCATGGCCACTACTACCACTCGAAGACAGCGCTCACCCAGCCTCAAGGACAGCATAACACAGGTGAGGAACAGTGTTAACACCCTCGTAGTCTAGCTAGAGAACAGTCCAGAACATTCACAGTAGTTTAGAGTTGTAATACTGATGGTTCCTAAATTGAACCCAAACCTGATTCTTTGTCTTCTCTCTCTGCCTCAACACACCTCATCCATCCAATCAGCTAAACATCAGGGGCCAGTTGCACCAGCTGAACGTAAGTTCGATCATAAATCAGGGTGAAAGTCAGAGGAAAACTCCAGGCTAACATATACTCGAACTGCTGCTCATGATATGTCACAGGGTGGAGTAAAACACTCAAAGGAAAGCGCTGTCTACCCTCTTCCTCATACATGAGCTGACAGACACCCACAGTTGCTTAGTCTTCCTGTGATTGACAGGGAAGAGTGGTTATTCCATTCTTCCCACCCAGAGAGATCAAACAATTCTTTGGCTACCAGCCATGGATGGCTGTGGCATTTTAATGCCGTTTGGCATTTGAACTCACAATCTCCTGACAATAATCCTCAATATATTATATACATTTTTATATTAATATAATATGCTAAAATATTATATCATATATTCATTTTACAATTTTAAATATTAAGTACAAACTTTTCACATCAAACCAGCTGCTTCCAGTCAGTTTATATTTTTTTTTTATTCATAAAAAAGATATTTATATCATCATAACCCCCAGCCCTACTTAGACATTTGTATTCAAAAGTATTCAAATCTTGCAAAAAGTGTTCAGATCTTGCAGATTTGAGCACTGTTTAAACAGTGAAATTTGTTCTGTTAGCCCTGTGCAGTGCATGAGGTCTTTTTCTAACCTTTGCTGCTGAACCTTTGCTGCTGAAGTCCAATCAGATCCTCCTAGATAGTCTTTACAGACCTGACAGTCTTTTAACATTGATCGCTGGTTTACCTCATGGATCTTTTTCTATGCTATTTGATTATCCCTGCAAAATCTCACTTCTATTAACTCCATCTCTGTCTATAATTCAGTTATATAGATGGATGGAGTTCCCTTTTGAGTTTTAGCTCCTCACAAGGTTTCTCCCTCACAATCTCAAATCTCAGACAAGCTCACAACAGTGACCACTGGCTTAGTCAATATGGGTCTGAATTGCGACCTTGTCTTTAAAAAAAGCACTTTATAAATAAAACTTAATTGAATTAGATGATGCAGCTTTAAACAGCAACCGACAGTTGTCCTCTGGCATTGAGGCATGTCATGTTAATCAAAAGTCAGTTTTATTATATGAGACGTGCAGTAGTCGTCTAATAGGGCTAATAGGGTAACGTGGTCTGCAGGGAGGCGGCATAATCGTTTATTGCCCTAGAAGAAACTTTTACTGTTACCAGTATACATTGCTGAAGAAAAGAGATGGCTACTAATTGACTTTCTGGTTATTTCTCAGTGTAAATACAGTGTTCTACAGAAATATTTGTATCCATCATAAAAATGAGCAAACATGGTTGCAAAAAATAAACAGTATGAACTACATTTGGAACAGGTTTAACAACGCAGGTGCATAAACTGGTTTATGTGTAAATCGCTTAAAGAATGAATTCCACACAAAATTTATAAAATAACCATTATAAATGTTTCCACTTAAGCAATAAGACAAACTATTACATTTGTTCTAACAATAAATAACTCTCATAAGAACTATTTGTAAATAAGATTCTCAAATCTGATTAGTCATATGGTGTTGATGAATTGTACACCCCAAACAAAAACAGATGTGCATGCAACCTAGCCTTATTTGGTTATAATCTGATTGACGAATGTATCAAGAATTTTATTTAGGAATCAGGTTGATATTAGCTAAATTGTTATCCACTTACTGTTAAGGATTACCACTAAAACACAGGTAGTGCTATTGAGCTGAACCAACTGTCCTGTCAGTGGTTAAATGGTGAAAATGCTAAGTGACCTAGCCTGCAATGACCAGACATATATAAATATCTCATAGAAATTCAAGCATTAATACTGGAGAAAAATTGAAGGCACACAAGTCTCTTGATGGTTACAACTTCACAACATAATGTTTTATGGTTATGATTACAACAGATGCTCATTTGTTAGCTGAGCATAGTTTGCTAGCTAACCGTGTCCATTCTAGGTATTGAACATCTAGCTATTGAACATTAGATATCTAGTTTCTTTATGTGTATTTTAAGCGAGCTAGGTAGGTTTGTTAAAGCAATATAAATTAGGCATGTTAGCTAACTTGCAAGGTAAGCCTTTTAAATTCTTAGACATTAAGACAATGTCACTGATATGTTAATTAGCCGAAATGAAATAGGTGCTGCAAAGACAGAGCTCCTCGGACCAATTATCCATCCAAATCACCTGTAACCACGACCGTTTTCTGGTGACTTGGAAAGGTGTCCGATTCAATGGTATGCTGGAAAAAATGAATGTGTTTATGAACACATCCGAGTCTGACACACAACAAGCACAACACAGCATTTTAGAAAACAAATTATGACTTGCTGTTAGAAAGTCACTGTAGTCTGCCAATATAGGAAAGTAATCAACTTTTGTTTGAACAGGAAGATATGGACAGGATGGCAAACTTATTTAAATTAAAGCATTTGTTCATCTGTTGAACCATTCATATAAATGACACTCACATATGATTTATCTGTCACCAGGATTAAGCACTGCTTATTTTCAGTGTTGCTGTTCAAATTTTATTTTTAGTCAAACTAAATCTTAGCTACAGATCATTTTAAATGTGCATGCTTGTTATTCTTCCTCACAGTGTCAGCATTGTATCTGCTGTTGTTCCTGCAGCACATCTGCTGAACTAAAGCATTCAGTCTCACTGCATCTCTACGTTAGTTGACGTAAACAGCTTGCTCAGCTTCATCTTGCGTGCAGGAGCAGGGAGGCATTAATGTGTCTCCTATTGATTGTCATATCTGGCATCATTCCCTTTGTGTCAATTCCTGTAATGTGTCAGCTCAGAGAGGAACGCCTTCACACATCTTTGGTATTCTTCCCAGCATCAGAGGGTTTATTTGTGCGCCATTCAACACCATTGATCAAGAGATGGTAACTGATATGAATAAAGGGCACGCTCAATAACAATCAGTGTCATTCTGAGCTGAACTGTCAGGCTTCATAAGAGGCGCCACTTTGCGTAAACATGGACAGACCCAGATGCAGACCTGCGTGTATGCCAAGAATCCTACTAATCCATGCTTCATTGAATATAAAGAGGAATATAATGCAAAATGGGAATGAAAGAGAGATGCCTTAGTGCTGAGGGGCTCCCAATGCACAGCTCCTTTCTCTCTTCACTTCCCGAAAAGGTGAGAGATGCGAGAGATGTAAATGGGATTATATAGTGTGTTGTTTATCCTAATGTCTGTGTGTATATGGATAGGATAGGTGGTAAAAAATTACCTATACATCAAATGTTCTGGTGAGAAATTTCAGAGATATTTTCAAGGGAGGAGACAGATCATTGGTTGAAATGTGAATGGGATTGTGTGTAGTGCTCAATATGGCAGGTGTATTAAAAAGAGAGAGAGAGCTAATGTAGCCTTCCACTGATGCAGGATGTGACAGTCTTGATTGGTTTTCAACTAATGTTACTAAAGTACTTATACCAGTGATATTTCCCTTCAGTCTCCATGCTTATAACTGTCATTATGAAGGTAATACATTTGTATAATGCACAGTTTGTTGTAACTACATAGAAGTAGCCAAGCAGGTTACATCTTTAAAGCAAGCAGTCTGACAAATACATTGGCTATTACATCTTTAGACCCCGACCTAGATCTGGGATAGAAATATACAACACTAAAATGCAGGAAGAATCCTAACTAGCTGCCTAATAATGTTATAGTGTATTACATAGAAAATTGGAAGAGGTTTGGAATTTGACCTAAGATATCTATAAACACAATTTTAACAATTTCAAATACATTTTGGCACAACAGAAAAATGTTTGTCCTATTGTGAAGTGACAATCCATGACCAAAAGCCAAGAGAGCAAAATTGGCCTGCTCTGTTGATGGGAGGGTTGTCAAACTCTTTCTCCCCTGTCAGTCATATTGAGTCAGTCATGGATGGCTGTGAGTTCTTGTATGCGATAGAGGGCAGACAGCCTGTGACACAGCATGAGCAGCAGGTCGAGCACGTGTTAGCCTTCATCATCCCCGGTTGGTAGCTGTCATATGACAGGGGGAGCGCTGGGTTTGAATTGGCAGGTGATGCAATTTGGGAGAAAATAGGGAAGAAAACAGGGAAATCAAAGCGTCTAAGCCATGCAACCAGTCAGGAAATAATGGCTAGCTCTGTACACTGAAAAGATGGCAAAACCTCACAAAGAATATTCATGATAGAGCTATTTATGTAGCCAGAGGAATTGAGGAGAAACAGGAAACGGGTCTGTTAGATGAGTGCCAGGGTTGCAACAGGGGACAAGGAATGGTGACTCTTGGATACTAAGTAGATCCGGATGTGACAGATTGGACAAAACTGCCTGTGAAGTTGCCAACATGGACAATTTATGAATTATCCTAATGAAGTCAGTGTTTTTGTTGACCAACAGATTTTGCCCCCTATAAACAGAATCTGTTCTATTTATCTTAAAATAAATCAGAACTCATTGTTATTTTTCAGTACATAATATGAGCTCAAGCTGAGATCGTTTCAAGTAGAGGTGTGGATCAGGACTGCGATCCCGTGGGACCCAACTAAAAAGTCACAGGAGTTTCTACTCTCATGTGCGTCAGATATGTAGCTCCCAAGACGAAGAAAGGCAACATTCACTGGGTGCCCACACAGCGCTGTGTGTCACATATACCGTGTTCTTTCATCTATCATCTGCTTTATCCTGGTCAGGGTCGCAGCCATTTAAATGACTAATTTGTCGAAGTGGTAGTGGAATTAAAGAACATTGCCATATTGTACCCATTACTCTAGGAAAGCTTTTGAGTGACCTCCAGTTTGGTTTACAGGACTTAAGGAAGCCTCTGATGCACCATGTACAATGAAACTGTGATTAAGGCTCTGAAATTGAGCCAAGTGAAGCTACAGCTGAGTTCAAAATGCAGTCAACAGCATTTTGTTTGTACCCATGGGATTACAGCAATTTATGTGTCCTCCACTAGGAATACTCCGTGTTTGTCTTTGCGCTGTGTCACAAATTAGTTATGGTGCGTTTGTCAGAACCGAACACACACATCGAAACAAATGTAACCAGCGATTTCAGCACACTTCATAAACTTGTCTTATTAAACACAAACGCATTGTGCAGAATTGCAGATAAGAGTGGTCCTCATTATGCTTTAATAAATGCAGCCAGGCAAAGCTAACACTGGAGTGTGTCTGTTAATGAGGAGCTCAGGATATCAGTGTTTCGCGCGTGTACTTAATCATAGTCAAAAGCAAATTTATTTTGGCATTTCATTTGCAAGAAAAATACATTTGTGTAAAGTCTTTTGTGGTGTAATGCACACTTGGATGGTGATCGTTTTGGGTTTTTTTCCAGTATGCATTTTCGTAAATGCAGTTGTAATTGAGTGAAGCATTACTTGAAGAATTAAAAGCTTACTGTATTTGTCTGTCTTTATTTCCATAATGATAGTGGGGAGGTAATAGAATAGAGGGACAGTTGGAGCTTAATGATGCATTTCAGATGTTTCAATGATATTAAAGCTAAGGATCTCTGTAAATTTTGATTACTTGTCACATATTTAATTTGTCTCATTTTAGTAACAGCTACTATTTTTAAACACATAACATGCTTTTAGATTTGGTCAAAGCAGATGGATTAGAAACAGGTAAGTAGAAATAGAAGTTTTTTATGCCCCACTGCTCAAAGTGCATGCTGGGAGTCACATGGAGCCAGAGACCTTTTAGCCGAAGCTGGTTAGGACTGTCTGCATGGTAATTCGATCAATAAATGGATGTCAGTCATGGCTGAAGTGCTAATATTCATGTGCAGAATGAGGAGAGAATATTTGCATATATTCAGCTCATAGCAGCCAGAATCTTGATGAATGAGAAATATATTGAAGGTCATGATAATGTCCTTCATGTTATGGAAAGAAGCTTGTCGTGCAAGCACGGTGTGCTTCAGGGCCAGGAGTGTCCTACAGCCTGCTGCACTGTTGATTGAATAAGCTTCTGCTGTTATTGTTTATGGGCTTTTCTAATATGAAAGGTCATAGTCCACACAGAGTCGGAATTTACTCTCAGGTTTTGGAATGAATGTTCTTGAGGGATGATTGTTGGGACTGCAAATAGCAATATTAATGTCACAATCGATAAGAATCCTCTTATACTCCAAGCCTAGCTTGTTAGGTGTAGATGATGTCCCAATAAACAGCGATGTGCTCGTCCAAGTGAATAGTGAAATTGTTATGACCTCCTGATAGGAGTGAACAAACTGATGCATTAAAATCAGTCACAGCCCAGATCCAATTACATGTTTTATGAATATGAGGTGCATGTGCAGAATGTTAATTTGCTCTCTAACTTCAGACAGGGAAACAATACAAGTTGCAGCACAGCTCTGTATTCTATACATCATAATTAATATGGAGAATATATGTATGGTGAGATGTGTAAACAGCTGGATTTTCCAGCTATAAAATTCAAGAAAATAAAAGATTAACTGAGTACTAATAACATAATGGCCACATCACTTTATGGACATTAAACAAAAAGGTCTGTATAGTTGTATAGACTGTATGGTCAACTAACATACCTCTAACTTTCCAGAACTCTGATGACCTGTTGGTGGCATCGGCAGAGTGCCCCAGTGATGACGAGGACCTGGAGGAGTGTGAGCCTGGCACTGGTGAGTGAACACAGGGAAACGGCCAACAGCACTGTGGATCTCCAGAAGAGCACAGGCTCCAGATCCACTCAGTACACACACACTTCAGCCCCAACACCTCTCTACAAGACTAATAAATGGCTAGCCATTTAGACCAGTCTGAATGTCTCATAGCCAAGCTGGTGCTGATTTAGTATCTTTTTTGGGATGGGACCAGCAGCTGTCAAAACTGGTGATGATGTGCCATCGTTTTTATAAACTATAAACTATAAAGCAGCATTTCCAAATCCAGTCAAAGGACAGTCCATTTTTTATTCTTATTCCTAATATACCTGAACCAAGAAATCAAGAACACCAAATACCTAGAGTAGTTGTTTTGGGGGCTGAGAAAGAGTTAAAATATGGACTGTCTGAGGGTTCCCTTGAGAAACTCTGCATTATATCACTATAGTTCCAGCCATGAGAGCAAAAATCTTATTACAAACACAATGTAGCTATAATATAGGGGTGTCCGAGTTATAGCCAGCAGGGAATTTGGGGCCTGCCACCTGTGTTTAAATGGTCCACAAGCTTTTTAAACATAAAATTAAAGTTCCCAGTGCTGTTAAGGTTGAATAATGGAAGTTAAGAAAATTTATTTATAGTGTATTATTCCAACATACAAAAGATGAAGAAGCAAGAAGCTTGAAGAAGCAAGAAGGACACAAAGCCTACACCTCCCATAACTATGATGAAATCACCTTACCGTACTCCCTGTGCTTATAGCTTTTATAAAAACAGTATGATAAAATTCAGTAGATAATGAAATACAAAGTCTGTTAACAGTAAGTTTTAGTTGCTAAAAAACATAACAGGCATAGATTAAGGTATTTTATGGAGAGTACAATGGCTTAATGATTAGGATTACTGCTTTAAAATCTGGCACATTAATGCAGAATTAAATTATTGTGATGCATTCACAGGTACGTGTATAGCAAAGATTTCAGACATGGCTCAGCCAATCAGATTTTAGGACCAACATATTCTGCTTTATAATTTTTTTATTTATTTTATTTTTTTATTTTTTTACTATTACAGTTAGACTGTGGGCAGTGATTTCATATTTTTTTCTCCATCTGGCCCCCATTAAAAAGATTTGGACACCCCTACTGTAATATAACAAAGCTATTAATTCAGAAAGTCATCAGCTTGATAAAATTAACATATCATTCTATTGCTGATTTATTCCATCATCCACACTTTTATTGTGCAAGGCCAGGCTTTCCTCACACATCCTTGTTCATCACTATAAACAGGAAAAAGGGACACTAATTCTAAAGTGTCATACTGTTATCTAGCCCGCTGAGGAACCATGCAGAAAATATAAATACCATGTGTTCTTACAGCATATTGAGAGGTGTGATTTATCTATATATAAAACAATGCAGAACAGTGTCCTTACAGTGCAGTGTTGTATTCACCTAGAGAAATCACACCTCTCAATATGCTATAAGAACACATGGTATTTAAATTTTCGCCCCCCTTTATATTAAGTGTCTGTAATACCTGTGTAGTTACATATAAATTATAGTTGAAGTCTACAGCATTAGAAAGGGTTTCAGACTAGAACTAGAAGCCAAGAACCCTTAACTATATAAAGAGCCATATTTCTAAGAGTGTATAATGGAAATACTGAGGATGTGTGTACTGTTACAAATGTATTACAGCTCTACATCTTATGTAAGTAATCTGTACTTGCGTTGTGTTGTAACATGAGAACACAACAAAATCCAACAGATTAATACTTGTAACGTGACAGTATCTACATACTAATTACACAGAAACTGTATGCTTACTGTAAAGTCTAACTTTGATGTATATTTACAAAGGTGTACTGCTGCAATCCAGCTCTCACTGTACACACATCCTCATATACAAGAATAATTCAGACAGGTAGCTACACAGGTAGTAGAGATACAGTATGAAGTGGGACCAAATGTTGTTAGGGTGAGACTGGTTTACTGGTGTTTCTTTCATAACTATTAGTATAAATCGCAATAGCAGAAGTAGCATTAGCAGAAATAGCATTATATTCAATAAATTACAGAACTGTGTTATTTTGCATAATTGAATTATACAAAAATCGGTTCTTTGCTTTTCCTCTGTATTAATGTTGAATTGAACCAATGATAGCAATGATCCCTTTAATAACAACATGAAGCTCAGAAAATCATGAAGCGAGACTAGCTTTGAAATAAAAACTGACCCAGATCCAGTGTATGTGGGGAAGTCATAGCTGAGAGTCATCACCCAAAGCGAATGCTCCACTTCTCCGGCTAATTTACATTGCTAAACGCTAATTCCCCTGGGTGACTAGATTCCAGTGGAGGCATTCATTATGGTCAGAACTTTTCAATCACATTCTTTCTGCCAAATTTATTAACACATCTCAGTGCTTCATACTGGAAACACTGAATCGTATAATGTCACAATCAGACTATATCTATGAATGAACCTATATAAATGGTCTTTACTTAATTCTAATAACAAACTGGCATACAACTCTGCCTCCAAATGATATTGATTTGTCTTTATGATCTATAAATTTACAATTGAATGCTGCCGACAGCTGGGAGATCGATCACAAATTTGCTTTCGGTTTTATTAGCTTTTTTTTTCTAGTATCTATCGAAACATCTGAATGATGAAAGACTTCCTTGTATTCTTTGTCTGTCTTTATCTTTGAGTAATAACACTATATTTGTAATTAGATTAGTAAAATATAGGAGTAGAGCACCAAAAATGTTCAGATAAATATAAGGGGGAGAAAAGTTGTATGTTTAAGGGATCATCTTACACAGCTTTCTTTTGTGTAATTTGCTTTTTTTCCCCATGCAAAAATCATCCGGCCTATTTGTTGATGTAAGTGACCCAAACTCCATGGTTTGTTATTTTGCTTTACCAAAGAAGAACCAGGAAGAAGCTTATTATTTATTCAAACAGTTACACATGCATCTGATCTTAAAATATCTACATTTGAAGAACATATGTTAAGATTATATTAGTCAGTATTTGTTTTTGGATTATGACATCTTGTATCTGTTTATATTATGAATGTTACTGTTAGATAATCTGTTATTTTGTATTGTAGTATTAATGAGTTCATAGTGCTGGTTTCTTTGTTGTGCACTAATTCTTGCTCCTTACTGTCTTTTTTTCTATATTTTCCATCACAGGAGGTGAATTAGTGTTGCCCATAATTACCATGGACACCCAAGACCCCCAGTCTGTGGCCCCGCATTACCCTGCCATTCCCCCTCCCCCTACATCCCTGAGCCCCCTCCAGACCACCAAAGAGTCCCTCGTCCTCTCTGAGCCACGGCCGCCATGCCCTCCAGACCAGGAGGATTGCGGTGAGCCCATGGAGGTGTCAGCCTTCGGCTCGGGGGAGATGACTGAGTCCGATGATGAGGACTTCTATAAAAACTCCCCAATGGTCACTGATAGGACAGTGCTGCCTCCTCCCCCTGGCGTGGGCAAAAGTGGAGGCCAAAAGCCTGGTGCCCATCGCCCTCATGCTCCCCCTGCCCCCCCTGCCCCAACTACCCACCCTGACCAGCTCCACATCCCTGCGGGTAAAATGAACACCCGTGACCAGGTGCTCCTCCCCCCAGCCCCATCTTCACGCCTCACTCCGGGACTAACTTACCCGCCCGATTTCCCTCGTGTGCCCACAGCTCGGCCCTCGGCTTCAGTAGAGAGGGGCCTCCCCGGTGCAGTGGAGGTGATTCGTGAGTCCAGCAGCACCACAGGAATGGTGGTGGGTATCGTTGCAGCCGCCGCCCTCTGCATCCTGATCCTCCTCTATGCCATGTACAAGTACCGCAACCGTGACGAGGGATCCTACCAGGTGGAGCAGAGGCGCGGCTCAGGCAGTGAGAGCAACGGTGCTGTAGTCAAGGAGAAGACGCCAGGCACAACCGCCTCCATGTCCAAGACCGTCGCAAAGGGGAAGAAAAACAAAGACAAGGAGTATTACGTCTGAGAGAGGAGTGAGAGAGAAAGAGAGAGAGAAAAATGGTGGGTTGATGATTTTAGAGCGTAAATCACCTCCTCTTCATTCTCATTCTCACACATTTAAGCCTTCAGTGAAATTTCAAAAAGTTATGACACAGTAAGGGAAATATGGAGAGAGAAAGAGGTAAGGGAAAGTACTAATGATAAAGGAAGTGAATGGCCATGTCCTGGGTGTCGTACATAGCCATTTTAACCTTATTTCATCCCCTTTTGTGCCTCAAGGAGATCATCCATTACATTCTAGATGATGAAATGCCATTCATTCTCATTGCAGTGAAAATTGCCATTTCCAGAGCGCAGGAAACTTTAGAGGTTAATGAATCACCATGGAAAGGGAGAGAACTCCCACCACACTAACTCATCAGCAGTCCTCTCTAGTGTCTGCTACTTTCTGAATCCTTTGGCTAATTTTAATGTGAAATCGATTATATCCTGCAATTTGAACTATATAAAAAATGTAATTACCCTTGATGTCATTATTCACACTGAGTGGTGAATACTGTGGGAAGTATCAGGCAAGCAAATGTTCCTGTTAATTCACTTTTTTCAGATATTTAATTATGTGCGTGGTAAGAAAAACAACAACTTTTACACTCAATATTTCTTTGACCACATTTCCCACATTATGGGGTATTAGAAAAAGTTTTGAGTATGTGCTGAGTAATATTTGGCCAACTTTAAGTAAAAGGAGAGTGCTAATTAGCTGCATGTGTTCTTCAAGAAATCTATATATGACTCATCTGACTTGTTATGCATTTAAATGTAATTGTATACTCGGTGCAATTTATAGCCAAGAGGCTAACATGGAATTGTGATATGCTTGACTGCTACACCTTACCATATTTTCTGAAGCCACCTCAACCCCACCCAATTTCCTCTGCTTAAAAGATTTCTTTATAGCCTTATATCACTTGTACTAGCATTAATGCACCAGGCAATTTGGTCTTGTATTTCCCAGGGATGCATCGATACCTTTTTTTTCAGACTGAGTACTATGAGTAAGTTTTTTTTTTCATACTCGTCGATACTAATACTGATACCAACATGAGTAATCTAAGATGTAAGATGCTATGGTGTTTAAACAGTATCTTTAATAGACAGAGTGTGAGGGCAGCCGACCTGAGTGTGCACAGGAGTATCAGCAAACTGAACCTCGACTTGCGAGCAAAGTATAGATGCTGATAAGCTAACACATCTCAGTGCTCAGTGCTCGCAGAACTGAAGTGCTCCACTCATGATGGTTTCTCTGCATGCTCGATTCACTGCTCCATGCTCACAAATCCACGCCACCTTGTACTCACTTTTAATGATAATGCACTGCTAGCTCAGGTCAGCTGCCTGTTGCACTCTTTATTAAAGATATGATGTTTAAACATCATAAGATATTTTATCAGCTTACTTGTATTGTAGGAAGATGCACTAGTAGCTCCTATTGATATTTTCACAGAGCACAGTTGCAGTCTGCTTTGCTTTGATTTTCATCATTAATCATAAAAGATTGCTGTCATTTCGTGTCATCTCTTCATTAATGCAACAACGTACACCAGGCCTACGTCACCTAGTACCATGTGATATCGGATGCTGGCATCAGACATTTTTTATGAATATGAGTAAGAGTAAATAAGAACAGTATCAGACCAACACCTTATACCAGTATCAGTATCGATGCATCCCTAATATTAACAGCAACTAAACTGCACTATTGGTAAAGTGGAGTTTGGTTTTTGTCTAGTTTTTGTTCACTGTTTCTTGAGCTGAAGCCTTTACTACAGTTCTGATCTAAACCTGTCTGTCAGGCCTGAAAATGTTCTGTCCTTAGGATACAGTTATAATCCATCAATGTTTAATGTTGAAACCCTGTAATTTAGTTATGAGTAGCTTCCTCTTTTTTTTTTGAACATTTACTGCTGCTGTGGTGATAATATTCTCTAGCACTCCTATGGGATTTTCAATATTTTAGCACTAACTGTAGCATATCACCACTCCGGACATATATGAATATTACAATTTGACTAAAAATACACAAATTTTAATACATACTTATGTCACCTTGCATTAACAATCGTAGCACCTGCTACAGAGCAAAAAACTGTCTTATGGTCCAGAAAATGTGGTTGCGGTACTGTAAGGGTCAAAGGTATTGTAAAATTGAAAAAGAGCAATGCGCTGTCTTTCTCTCCCTCTCTCTCCCTCTCTCTCTCTCGCTCTCCATGGTGCTAACATGGTCATTATCTATTAGGCTACTTATTGGTGTTCCATGCATGACGTATTCATATTTAACTTTTGGGTCAGAGAGTTGTTTGATATGAAATCATTAAGTCGATCATCATCCTACTGGACAACTCTCGCCCTGTTCCTAGAGAGATTCATAGCACCACCTTGTCATGGACGAAAAAAGATCTCAGCTAAAGAAACCTAAGAAAGCTGGAGCAATTAGCATCAATAAAAAACGTTGTATTTATGTAAATACAAGATTCTGTGGACATTGCTGACAATACATCAGGATACAGGTTTGTCTGTATGCGTGTGCGCGTGAGTGTTTCGTCCCTGTTCGTCCTCTAGCATGAGAAAGACCTAACTAGACTTTGAGACATCTTTCTCTGCCCCTTTATTCTTCAAGAAACAAAACTAGAATCCAACACCTACCGAATGAGACTGCAGGAAGTGCATATTGCTTGGAGGGAAGTCATATGTGGAGAACTTTTCCTGCCATCCTCGCTGTGAAAAAAGGAAATGACCAACTCTGTGTCAAAATGCTGGCTGTCCTATTGCCCTGTGTTGAAGGAAGTGGGGGTAAAAAGTAACCTGACAACCAAGAACTGCTCTCGTGAAAAGCATTTCTGTATAGAGCTACAGGAACTCAAGTCTACAAAGTCTTTTTTATATATAAAGAGGGCATATCCCTGAAAAGAAAAAAAAATGGTGTAATGTCTAGATATTTCTCACTGTCAATGATTATTATTTTACCAAAACGGCCATACTTGTTATCAGAGAAAGGTCGGTTAAATCCTTTCTCTCCACACAAAATGTGGTTTTCAAAACAATGATCGTTTCAGTCACATGAGGTGATTGTTCAAATGTGGAATCATATGAAATAAAATGTTTGCAAATCTGTTTTCACTTTCTTTAAATTCCATCAGGAAGAAGAATTTAGCCATATGTCCCTTTTTGTTATTTTATTTTTAATACATTGTTTAAAGTTGTATTGATTTTTTTAAACATGGTTGCCATTTACATAGAACAGTCAGAGTATATTCCCATTCTTACTTAATGTTATTGTAAAGTGTTCCCGTGAGATGAATTTAAATATGTGTACATTGACAGAGGAAAAAATACACTTGGTTATATACTTCTTACAATTCTTGTTTAGTGTCGTCACTCTTTTTTTCATTATGGTTCAATACAGTGGCTTGCATAAGTTTTTACCCCCCACTTGCACTTTTCCACATTTTGTAGTGTAACTTGGAAGTGAAATTAATTGGGATTATATGCCATGCATCTACACAAAATAGCCCATAATATTGATGTGTGTGTGTGTTTGGGGGAGGGGGGCTAGTAAATATAGCTTGCACAATTATTTACAAATAAAAAATGTGATTTCATAAGTATTTACCCCTATTGCTGTGAAACCTCTACATGTGCAATCTAGTACTGGTGCAATCGGTTACCCTCAGAAGTCACATAATTAGCTGAATGGACACGACCTGTCTGTAATTAAAATTTCATGTGTTCTCAATATAAATACACCATGTTCCTGGAAGAACCCAGAGATTGTTAGAGAACATACCTATAGTAACAGCATCATGAAGCCCAAGGAGCTATCAATACATGTCCTGGAGAAAGTTCTGATTACGGGTTTGTTATAAAAGACACTCACAGAACCCTACTAAATACATAATTTAAAAAATAGAAAGAATATGGCACAACAATGACTCTACCTAGAGGAGACTGTCCACCAAAAGCTAGTGACTGGGTAAAGAGGAGATTAATCAGAGAAGCAACCAAGACATGAAGAATCATGGATCTTTGAAATACAACCACAGGATTGACATAAAAATTATTACCGGAAAATAATATTTATTTTACTTCTAAAGCCCTATCTGAATGGTATTAGTTTCACTGTGAGGCATCTTTAATAATTTTCCATGTCTCCTCTCTGAAAAACCTCTTGTATCTGAACTGCAAATAAATTAACACAGGATGTGGGAAGTAACAAAGTGCAATCACTTTTTTACTGTACTTAAATCTGGTTTTTAAGTATCTGTATTTTACAAAAGTTTTTCTTTCACCTACTACTTTTGACTCAAAACAAATTTACTTTCTACTCAAACACTATATCACTGCATTTCTCTGTAATTATAGATTTGTAATGTCATAAGGTGAATTTTTAGTATCAGATAGCTTCAAGGAGTCATTCTAAATTAACAAATTAACAAATCTGAGCTTTAACAGATGTGACAGTGAGAATGGGAGCTGATACCCATCACTGTAATCTATTTGCTGCTACATACACATTGTATGTATCAAGACAGTTTGTATTGGGATAGCTAACTATTAAATTTCAGTTAATTTGGTAGTTATAATATTTATTGTCATGCTAGCTAGCATGAGAGAGATTCATGTTCCTCTTGCTGCAGAACCAAAAGTCTAGGGAGTTGAGTCGGACCTGATCCAACTCCTATAACCTGGGCAGAGTCAAACCAAAGGATCAGGTCCAGCTCCCCCCTTTGGACTTTCAGTTCTGTAGCAAGGACCTCAAAAGATTAGGAATAAAGCTTTTGTTAATTTGCCTTAGCTAACTAACATTTTCCCCCATGTTCCTTGGTGAACAAGGCATTAATTTACTATCAGTAAGTAAGAACTTTTTGGAAAGGTCTTTTTCCATACCACTTCTCCTACTCAGGGTCACAGGAGCCTATCCCAGCAAACTAAGGGCACCCTGGGCAGACACATCTGTACACACATTCCAGACAATTTGGAAATACTAGTCAGCCTACAACACCTGTCGTTGGACTGGGGGAGGAAACTGGAGTACCCATAGGAAACCCCCAAAGCACAGGGAGAATGTGCAAACACCGAATTCAAACCCTCAACCCTGGATGGGCAAGGCAAACATGCTAACCACTAAGCCACTACAGACGTTGTTTTCTTTTGTGAATTTTTCTTCTACTTCTACTTCACACTTTAAGTTAATCTAAGAGTTTATGCTTTTCTACTTTGAGTGAGGAATTTAAAGCTGTGCTTCAACTTTTACCCAAGTACTTATTTATATGCGTAATTGCAATTTTACTTGAGGGGGTTCTTTTACCACCTCTGCACTGGAGAGATGAGTTTGTGTCAGGTTGTTTCGTCTACTGGATGTTTGCTTCATGTTCATGCATGGTCATGTGATCATGTTTATTTATTTGGCTGCATCTAACGTCAGACACAACTACTCATTCATTTGTCTGTAGAAAAGTAAACTTTGCCTGATATTGTGGATTGTGTAAATATAAACAACTCCTTTAATCAGCCTTTAGGACTGAACTCTTTTGATTGATTTTATTTTCTTTCTCCTGTTATGGAGACATTATATGACCCATAGCAAGGAGATTGTTGAGATAATCCTTCAAAGCATTCATCTTTTCTCACTCCAGTAAGTGGATATACATGCTAGGTGATTAAATACAGCGAGTAACAGCGATTAAAAAATTTTTTCAACAAGAACTGGCATCAACCTGAAAAATCACTTACATCACTAAAATTATCAGACACAGAGTTGGCCAATGTAATTTGGTCTGTAATTTTCTCAGGGGAGGAAGGAGAAAAACACCAAAATGGCTGATGTGGGCACAAATAAAATCACAGAAGAGCACCTGCAAACGATGGCGTTACTCCAGGTCGCTGTGTAAACATAATCCCATCCAAATAGCACTTTTGTCTTATATTAGATTAGACATTACACATATTTAATACAACTTTCACTTTTTCTTATTGAATGACTCCTATCTTCAGCATGTCTCTTAGTTCAGTTTGCAAGTTTTAAAACTGTGGAGCAAAGCACTTTATTGCATCCCAGTTTCATCATCTGTTTTTTTGCTACAGATGGATTTGTGGCCGAGTAGTAGCCACAGAATGGTGATATAAAACACAGTCTCTACATTCCTCCCTTCACAGCTCCAAACTAAGGACTTTGTACTTCTGCAGTTATGAGCTTGTATAATATGAAAGAAAAGTAACTCCTACGCTGACTTGATCTACATATGTATGTGTGTATATATATATATATATAAATGCTACTATCCCTTAAGGCAAGTTGCATGCACACAAAGAGCAGCTTTTTGAGAAGAACGTGCCTACAGATCATCTTTGAATGCTAACTTGCAGGCAAGGCACAGTCATATAGTGAATCACAGAAAAACTTTGTCAAATGTCATGAAACACTTAGTATCAATACAAGTGACATGATAGTACATTGAAATAAAGTATAAACTGAAGCACTGACTCTGTAAAAGGAAAATGTTTTCATTTTTAGTTAATGTGACAGTTTGAAAGATACTGCCATTATAATGAACATAGTCATGAATGTTTGCATTAAATTGTCTGGACCTAAGAGACCAATAAAGACAGATTATGCCTGTCATCTTTTCATAGATTATGTCATATGTCTGTCACCTTTTCTAGCTTGTTTAAGACAGAATGTTCATCACTGTCATGGTAACACCAGTGGTCGCAGAACCATAGAATTACACTACCAGTCAACCCCAGCACGTCACATGTCACTAATCGCTCACACCTGTTTCCTATTTCACCTTGGTTAGCACCACTATTTAAGTTCCAGTTTTTCAGCATCTTGCGTCTGATGGGTAGTGTAGTTCTACGCCCATTGGCGCTTCGCAGTGTATGTCGCTCCCCCACTTGCTTTGGAGGACTTTGCTCCCCTTCTGGCTTTGTGGAGGACGTCGATCCTCCCTCTGGCTTCATGGAGGACATTGTTCCCCCCCACTGGCTTCATGGAGGACATTGCTCCCCCCACTGGCTGTGCAGTGGCCGTCGCGCTTTTCCCATGCTCCGCCTTGAATGTTGCGCCATTCTCGTGTTCCACCTTGGACATTGCGCCACCCTTAGCTATGTGAAAGAGATTGCTCCGCCTCACTGCCTTATGGTGAACATCGCACCACCTGCCGTCTACGCTAAGGGTAGCACTCCCAATGAATCCTGTCAGTCTAAGGGCCCTTATCAGCTGAGAGACGGAGCTGTGTGTTAAGGGGGATTCTGTCATGGTAATGCCAATGGACACAGAAGTACACTACCCATCAGCCCCAGCACATCACATGTCACTAATTGCTCACAACTGTTTCCTGTTTCACCTTGATTAGCACCACTATTTAAGTTCCAATTTTCAGTGTCTCATTGTCAAGCTTTTGTTGTAGTTGTCATTGTTGTCATGTATGCCACAGTTTTGTCTATAGCCTGTATGTACTTTGCTTTGTATCCACAGTTCATGTTTATGGTTCTTGTTTTCATGTCTTTGTTTTTGTATGCACTTAATAAATTATCTGCGCTTGTATCTACCTTCGCCTTCCATTTGGAACAGTCATATAGTTCAATATTTATTGAATTGACTATATTTTTAATTAACAAACTTCAGCATGCATGAAGCAGACCAAACAGTGGGCATGCTCTGGCTTAGTTCCAGGTCATTTGTTTATTCATTTTAATCAACTGTAAACAAATTCATTGAAGTCATGGAAACACCATGCTTGCCCACATGCACAATGATATATTAATGTAACTGTGCTAAAAACAGCAGACTCATTCTATGTTTTTACTTAGATCTCTCCTCTCCAGCCATTAATCATCACTGTGCTGTGGTTTCTGCTCTCCTCTGAAACAGTAATTTCACAAGCTGAGGTGTGAAAGTGTGGATGTGAGATTTGCGGTTAGGGCCGAGAGGGTGAAGGTTGGTGAGTCATGATTGAACTCCTGAGTTGCAGTGCAGTTTTAAAACACTCTTGTTGACTAACTTTCATTACTCAGAAACACAACTCATAAGGTCACAAGTGGTAGGCTTGCAAGCCAGACTTCAAGCTTTCACCAGACAGTTTGATAACATGGCAGAAAAATCCAGCTTAATATGACCAAGATTTCAAGATTTCTAAGGTTTATTTTTCATCTGCGCATTCATAGCAGGTACAAAGTTGCAGTAAAATGAGATGCAGCATCTCCAAAGACAGTGTATAGCAAAAACAATACATAGACAATACATACCATATAACAGTGGGTACAGGGGTAAGGGGGAACACGGAGGAAACCCATGTCAACATGTGGCGAACATGTGACTATATCTGCAGCATTCTATCATAAATTCTGTGAGTTGTAGGCGGAGCATCTGAGGCTGTAAATAGTGAATAGTTGCAGTACAAGGGGGTAAGGTATGGAGATACATTTATTGCATAACTGGGAAAATGAATAAAAAGATTTCCACAAAAATTTACAAGACCCACATATATATGACTGGTCGAAGTAACATTAGCGAAAATGTGCTTTGTAGCCTGATTGGCTAATACAGACCGAGTGGAAAAAACACACATTTGTGGATTTATTTGCACACATCAGTATGAGAAATGTTTCAGCAATCTACAAGTCAAACATGTGCCACGTGCATGTTGATCAATCCACAAATAACTTATTTGTGAACAATTTTTTATTTTGTGGAATACAAAAATCTTTGTGCATTTCCTTTATTCTTTTGTCTGTCATTATATTTATGTAAATCACTTACTATTAATTTGTGAATCGTGTTTTGGTTTTGTGTAACTCAGATTTCTTTGGAAATTATGCAACATAAATACCTCCACATCTTTGAACAGAAGTGGACTTTTCAGCTGGAATGCATGAAGCACAATGTGATTGAGAAAAATTGTTTCTTTGCCAATTTGTACTGTTTACAGAGTCACCAATTACCTAGCATTCTAAATACATTTGTGTTAACTATCCTGAGTGCTAAATAACCACAAACTATCAGGAGAAATAAAATAATGAAATCATGTCTGCTTCTGTATGTAAATGGATTAGTTACATAAAACCCAAGATGAACATAGCAAATTAAATGTATTTTTGAAATATTAAAGGAATAATTTCAGTCCAATCTCTCTTTCACATCCTTAGCCTATGTGCTATTCACAATCAAAAAAAAGAATTTCATCAACAGATAAACATAAGGCCAGTAAGGCCTGTAAGGATGAACAGAGAGAGAGAGAGAGAGAGAGAGAGAGAGATAGATAGATAAATAGATAGATAGATAGATAGATTTAAAACTCTATGAGTATTGCTTTAATGTAGCCTATTTTATTATTTCTGTTTATATAACCTGCCATCATTGCTGTCTGCCATGTTTGCTGTTCTGAAAATGAAATTGCATCAGAATGCTATTCCTTCTGGAAAAAATCTGTTCCCAAAGTCTGTCATGTTATAATTCCCTACCTCAGGTTTAAAAAAATTTCACTTTGACTGATGAAGTACATTAAAATTGCCTTTAAGATGATGGTGAAGATTCCCTTGAACAGAATTACTGAAATGCAGCACCACTATATTAAATAGTACACTAGTATGCCATAATACGTAGTAGTATTTGAATCTGGATGTAGTTTCTCCCACAAGCCACTAATTTTGTATCTAAATTCATTCCCTATTTATGATATATTCCACTATTTGATGAGAAGCCATTTTGTAGTGTCCAAATTCTATGTGGCCAAATTATATTCCCTGCACTGTGCACTATATTTTTACCCATAGTGCACCATAAATCCGGTGTACAACTGATGCATACTTCTACACTTTACCACAATGTACAGTGATTTCTTTTCTGCTCGAAAAGAATAACATTTAATACTTCTGGCTTTTGTGGTTTCTGGTTGCTGTTTGTGATTTGTAATGTCAAGTCAGTCTCTACACACAGTAACTTGGAAAATCAAGTTGTAACTTGAGTTATAGATCAGAGTTTTTGCTCAAAGGTTATGAACAACCTTTTTGTTTTTTTCTTTTTTTTGAAATGCAGTTTTGAACGCTGAGTTCCCAGTTTATTAGGTACCAATAAAATATAGTGTTCCTCCTTCAGCTTTCAAAACAGCATAAACTTAGCTTGGCATGGATTTACAAGATATTGGATGTGTTGTGCAGTAATGTGATGCCATGTGAAAATGACTGCTGTAAATTGGATGGATGCACAGTCTTTCTATGATTAGTTCTTTTTACCTTGCCCCAGATATGCTCAATAGTGGTTGAGACCAGGGCACTGTACAGTCCAGTGCCATCCTTGTATGGTTGTGACATGGTGTATTATTATTCTGGAAGTCTGGCAGCCATAAAAGGATGAATTCAGTCAGCGCTGATGTTCAGATAAAATTGCTGTTTTAATGTACTTAGTGGATATCAGGAGACATACTGAGTGCCAGGACAATACTGAGCATACTAGGGTTGTAGGACTCAAGTACGATCTTGGACTTAAGTCCAGTCTCGTGAAGTTTTCTGTATTGTGCCTCAGATTTATTGCCATTTGTACTTAGATTTGTCTCAGCCAACTTGGGTGTTGGCTTTGCAAAATATGGACTGTGTGGTTTGTACAAATAATGTTTGTATTGTTTTCTAGTGGTAACCCGATTATATGCCTAAATCTGTTGTCCCAAATTATTCTAATTCTAGGTAATTCTCAAGAGTTGTTGTTGTTCCTCTTTCAGCTGCCCCCGTTAGGGGTCGCCACAGCAGATCACTGGTCCGCATATTTGATTTGGCACAGTTTTTAATGCCAGATGCCCTTCCTGACACAGCCCTCCCCCCTTTTATCCAGGCTTGGGACTGGCACTGATGCACACAACCCCAATGGCTGGGGTCAGTTCCCTGGCTAGTAATCGAACCCGGGCCACCGCAGTGAGAGCACTGTGGCCTAACAACTAGTCCTCCAGGGACCTAGGTAATTCTCAAGAGAATTTGCAAGTTTGGTCTGGCATATATGAAACTGAGTCCCATGTTGCTTGCAATAAATTTTAATCCTTTCACTGGCATGATGCAATAAGGTTCATCTAAACAGGAATTCCTAAACACTTCCAGAAATAATTTATACCCAAGACTCACCCTTGCTTCAGTGGATAATCTCACCTGGCATCCACTATGAACCTACCTATTGTCACGTCAGCTCCGGAATCGACAAGAAATTTTGTTTCACGAAATTCACAAAAGAGCACAGCATACAAACATGGCCACCACAGATTACACTTCCCAATACTCATGGACTTTTCACGTTCATAATCACCGGCCTTCTAATCACACAACTGAACACAATCACTACCATGCAGTATATAGGAGACGGCATGATCATATCCACTTGGTGAGGTAATGTTCAGTGTACATTTACATGAACTTGCCAAGCCTTGATTTCTGTGTACTACTGTTCTGGTTTTGACATTGCTATGATCCTTTTTGAGATTTTGACCCTTTTCTTGTTCTGGTAACCGTGCTTACTGAGTATCATTTTGAATTTGTTTGCCAGTGTTATTAATAAATATACTGACTGCATTTACACCTGTCTTTGATTCCTGTCTTTGAACTGTTGCTGCAATCAAAACACTGTCCTGTAGTCATCCCAGGACTCTTGTTCACAATATGCTCATATACAGTTGTAGAAGAGTAATGATTTATAATCGCACTATTAGGTGTCACCCAGAAGGTAATAGGTTCGCTGAGCTTTCTTCCTCATATCATCTCATAGTGTTTTTTCCTTGCCACCTTCACCTCTGGTTTGCACATTAGGGATGTACAGTAAATCTGCCTCCAGATTTCTGTAAAGCTGATTTGTGAAATTATCTATCCTCTTTTAACTGGGTGCAAAAATTAGCATAACCCAGAACAGAATGGAGAAGACAAAGTAGCGTAATTTATTACAACATTTTAATGAAATTATTAGCAAGAAGATATTTAATGTGTTCTCACAGATGTTCCTTCATTATCACAGCAAACTTGATTACATAGTGTATGTCAAGATATTAACAGTGCAAAAAATACAAATTAATAGCGGTTCAAATATTTGCATCAACCTCTGCTAATAACTTGTATGCTTAACCTTTACATCTTTGATAGTTTACTACCTCTTATATTCTTTGAACAGCTTTTGGATTGTCTCAGTTTTGTTTTGTTTTTTTGAACATTTCTGTTCTAACTCTTCTTGATGAAGTTTTGTCCAGTCTTCTTGACAGATCTCTTTTACCAGATCTGTTTCCACCTGAGATACCAGTGATCATGACCACTTCTACTCTCTGGACCTGCGTGATCCATCCTGATGCCCTGCTTCTGAGATCACTTTCTGCTGCTGGGGATGGCCCCACATGGACGGCCTGGAGATCATTGGGATTGCTGGGGATGGTGCCACTTGGGGGCCAAGGAGATGGCTTGGGGATCTCATGTGGGGAGTTGTACTGGGATTGCTTGGGACTGCGATTGCAGTGGTGGCTTTGGGGCTGTGGTTGCCGCGAGCAGTTTTGTACTCAGGACTCCATCAGTGGACAGTGGATAGATTCAACAAACCCGAATGTGAAAACTTTGACGAATTTACTGGTTGCACAGTTGCACTATTTGTCCATGAAGTACACAGTTATAGAAGGGATTTATTTATAATTGCATCCGTTAGCACCCAGATGAGGATGGGTTTACTTTTGAGTCTGGTTCTTCTCAAGGTTTCTTCCTCATATCGTCTCAGGGACTTTTTCCCCACCACTGTCGCCTCTGGCTTGCTCATCAGGGATAAATTCACATATTTAAAGTTTATTTTGGTTTAAATTCATTCGAATGTATTTCTGTAAAGCTGCTTTATGACAATCTCCATTGTTAAAAGCGCTATACAAATAAAATTGAATTGAATTGTTTTAACTGTTCCAGACGTTTTATATACTACCTTTTTAAAATTTAGTCTTGAAACCGATAGGTGATGGCAAAACCTACTTTTAAACAATGCTTTTTTTTTAAACAGATACATTTTCTTTTCCCCTGCCCAGAAACCCTGGGGCAAGCAAGCTTTTGTACCCAGCTATAAATAAAGCATTGACATGCAAACCTGTTACAGAAACATAATTTACTTCATTTAAATTCAGGCTGTGATCTGTGTGTAGAAACATTTATGCAAAAACAAATACCACTCTACTAAATAGTGACGCAATAATGCATTACAGAGCCGTCAATGACGGCCCCAACAAGACAGCTTTTGTCCCTATCTACTCTACACTTGGAATTGTTCCCTCTAACTCTTCTCAGGCCAACTGTACTATGATAGTAATTTTGTCTGGCTGATGAGTCACAACCTGAATTTCCATCTTACACAATGACTCATCCTCTCATATAAAGCATGGGTTAAAACTGTCTTTCAGGATGGCACTTCCACCGTTCCAGTAGAGTCGTAGCCTAAACAAAAGAGGACATGTGGGAAAAAACATCAAATATAAATTCAGAACATCAAGCTACATAATTAGAATGCAAATCACAGGTTTGTTATGGCAATGTGGTAAATCAGATTTTGAGTACAGCTTATGAATGCAGCAACTCCTAGTGCTAAAAAATACAGAATGATGAGACTGCCCTCTGCTGTTTACAAAAGGACATAAAAATTCTATCCAATCCATGTCACACAAAAATTAAAATAACCTAATGGCTACCCATTTTTCATGCCCTACTTGAAATGGGCTCCAAGTGACTGATGGCAATGCCAGCTTTAGAAGAAGTTAAACATGAACACATATTATATTTTGACAAGATTAGAGTAACAAATAAGCTTCCCAATATAGAATGCAGACAAATCTATGTAGTTAGTTAAAGGACATACATTAAGATCTTCACTGTTAGAACACACAGACTTAATCATTCTTCCCAGTTATTATACACTACACAGCCAAAAGTTTGTGGACACCTGACCATCATACCATCACATGTGTAGGCTTTCCCCAAACTGTTCCTACAAAGTTGCTGGCACACAATTGTACAGGATGTCATTGTATGCTCTTGCATTACTATTTCTCTTCACTGGAACTAAGGCTCCCAAACCTGTTCCAGCAAAACAATGCCCCTGTACACAAAGCAAGCTCCATGAACACATGGTTTGCCAAGGTTGGAGTGGAAGAAGTCCACTGGCCTGCACAGAGCCCTGGCCTCAACCCCACTGTATACCTTTGGGATAAATTGGATAAATGGGATAAATTGGCTAACTGCAGACCAGGCCTCCTCACCCGACATCAGTGCCTGACCTCACTAATGCTCTTGTGGCTGAGTCGACAAATCCCCACAATCACCCTCCAGAATATTGTGAAAAGCCTTCCCAGAAGAGTGGAGGTTATATAGGATTGGGGACTAAACATGGTGATGTGTTGTTCAACAAGAACATCTGGGTGTGATGGTCAGATGTCCACATACTTTTGGCTTTATACTGTATGTCATTCCTGTCTGTAGCCCATTTGTTGCTGTCGTAGGAAACTAATCATCATCTGGATTGTGTGAAGCCATTGCCACTGTTACCAAGTTGATTACTTTCCAATACCTTTTCATTCCTCTTATACCACAGCACTTTGACAGCGATTAGAATTTTTAATTGATAAATTTATGAATGACATGCTATGCTTTTTATCCATTTATAGTTACATTTAATGTTTTGGAACATTAAAGAGTTAAGTAAGTTTCTGTTATCACTTATGTTAAAGCAGCTATAAACAGTCACTCTCTCACAATAAGCTCTATTGTAGCCTAGTTTGAACATACAATCGAGTTTATGGTCTGCTAAAAATTAACAGTTGTACAAAGTAGAATTGTTTGAACATAGTTATAATTTAAAACATGTTTAGGGTAAAAAAAACTATAAATGTGTTTTGTTTGTTATTCTTTTATTCTGATTATAACGATTTTGTTGATTATGATTATGTGGGAAGTCTTTTTTGTGGTCTGTGTTCACTAAAAAATATAGCACAGATAGCTGTGCAAGCAAAGTGCTTCTGCAAAGCTATTTAAGATGAAAACCAGTTGATATATGAAATAGTTGATGATGTAATTGTTGTCAAAACATGACATTCATTCAGTGGAGTCCCAAAGTTCTGGGAGTGTAGATGAGCTCTTTTTCCTTTAGCTTCCTCACTTCATTGATTCCATAAAAACAACTACCGGTACAAACCAGGATGTTATTAGTGTTATGTCCATCACTGGTGAAGTGTCTCACCACTTGAATGGAGAAATCCTTCATTCTGATGGTATGAAGGTGATCAATAAAATGATCAGCCAGTCTCCTCTTGGTTTCTCTGATGTACAAATGATTACATTGCTTGCAATAGAGACAGTAAACAACTCCTGAGGTGATGCATGCAGAGTGATGAATGGGTGATACTTAAGGCCTGTGATTTAGTGGCTGTGTTAATACATTTGCATGCTCAGCATCTTAAATTGTTGCATGCAAATGTGCCATAGCTTCTATTAGATGGATCATTTAATTTCCTCCTTACAAGTATGTCTTTGATGTAGGAGTTGAGTTGAGTTTAAAAATTATTGGTGCATTGGTGACTTTAAATTGCTCTTAGGTGTGAATGTGTGTGTGCTTGGTGCCTTGCGATGGACTGGCCTGTCTATCCAGGATGTATTCTTGTTCCCAAGATAGGCTTCAGATTTAATGTCACCCTGACCAGGATTGAGTGGTTATATAAGAAGAATAAATGAATGAATGAATGAATGAATGAATGAATGTCAGCATCCGCTCTATCAGTAGGGGTAACATGGTCAGTGGCATCAAGATTCAGGAGATTCAAGATTTTTATTTGTCACTTATACGGTTATATACAGTATATAACTTGCAGTGAAATGAAAACCTGGCATCTTTCCACTGTGTATTTAAATAACTAAATTATAAAAAAAAAAAAAAATGAAGAAATAAGAAGAAATAAGAAATATTTATACAGGAACATGCATAAAAAATGGATGTACAAATATGCAACATAAATATTATGTCATTTATGATTGTTAAAATAACTATTGATAATCCATAGTCCATAATCCATAACTATATAACTATTGATAATCCATAGTTAAAATGTTTACATGTTTACATTTTTAATGTTCAAATGTTTATGGTTTAAATGTTTGCACACGTTTGCATTCATTTGTCCCCATGGAGTGAGTGCAATGTTTAACAGCAGTTATTACTTCATTTATAAACTGACTTCATCAACTACAGCTTCAGACACACTCTGCTTGCACAGCTGATTTGGTGTTTTGTCTGAAACTTTCTGTTTCTCTCTAAAATGTGTGTACTATGCTGCAATTTACAGTGCAGGACACCTTACAAAAAAACGTCAACTTTAAATGAAAACATTAGAAAACAACTTTAAAAGATGTTACATTTTAATGAATAGAGTAAAATGTAAATAAGACATTAAATAAAACATTTTATTAACAAATAAAAAAACATTTAACTTTCAATAAAATAGTCACTTTTAAAAAGTGACTATTTAGAAAACTTTTAATTTAAAAAAGTGTCAGATAAATTTTCTTTAAATAAAAAGTCAATTTCAAATAAAATAGTCACCTTAAATATGTCAGATTTAAAATAATTTTTAAAAAGTTTCAATAATAAAAACAATGTATAAAAATAATAAATCATGTACTTTAAATTTAAAAAAATCAAGTTTAAATTTAAAAAAAAAATCTATTTTCAATGAAAAGAGATAACTTTTGCAAATAAAAAGATTGAACTTTAAAAAAAATAGAGGTCAACATTTTTAAATAAAAATGTCAAATTTAAATAATAACAGTCAACCTAAAAAAAAGAGAGAGAGAGAGAAAAAGTTATGTTTAAATGAAAAGTGAATTTTACTAAATTGACATTTATTACTGAAGTAAACAGTTAAGCACACAGAAGTAAGTAGTTATTCCCTGGATTGCTCTTTTCAGATTTATGAGCAGAGCGGTAATATCGAGGATCTGGCAACACCACTCGTCTGATCAGTTGGTGAAACAGGAAGCAGGCTGCGCAGCACATACTGACTGCAACAACCAATCAGGGCTCGAATATGACAAGACGGATCGGTGACTCAGCCAATCATTTTTAAGCTTTGTTCACTTCCGGTAAGTGGGTGTTTGCTACCTGTGTGAATGGACAAATTCGACAGTGGAAGTTAGCAGGTTGAAAGACGAGCTTTTTAAAAAAAAAAAAAGAAAGAAAGAAAAGAAAAGGAATTATCAAACGCCGTAACGAAGGACGTGCCAAAAAAGGCCACTGTAATGAACAGCAAATGAGCAGAAAACTTAATTTCCACACGCGGATAATTTGAGTGACTCGAGGGATTTAGCAGGCTATTGGGTAACCTGGCTAGCTCCATAGAATACAATGATCAACCAGAAAGCTGCTTAGCTTGCTAGCTAGCCGAGGAAATAGCAGGCACGTTCACTGGCTAACTCATGAAACAGAAGTGCTGATAAAGAGTAGGATAATGTCTGTTTATTTAATCTCCATACTGTTTTGTCTTTACTGGGTGCGTGTGTGAGTTTAGCGCTGTTGAGGTGCGTATATCATAAACTCCGTTTATGAGAAAGTGGCCTAGCTAGCAAGGCTAAATGAATATACAGTACAGCAGTGACTAGCTAGTTCTGTTTGCGTTAGCCGACCTCCAACACTGGCTTGCTAACATTAGTTCGGAGCTGGATAATTAAATGAAATGAATTTTTAATGTTGTTGGAAAGCAGTTAGAATTATCCTACAGGTTTAGCGAGCTTAGATTAGCTAGAATGAGGTGATAAAACGGTGGCTAATGTTATTCCGGCCTAGACCTGGTGCCTCAGTACAGTGAGATATTAAGCTAGATAACCAGCCGTAATAAATAATGTTAAGTAAGTTTAGCATCACTGCGTGTTTAATGTTGCATATCTTTACAAAATGGACCAGGTTTCCAGCTTTATTCTGAAAGCTGGAGATGCTGGAGATCTCAGGATTTATGAAGAAGTTGTGTTCCATGTTTGTATGTAGAACACAGTAGTCTTAAATCCCTGTATAGTATTCCTGCTCTTTTACTCTTTCATATCTCTGGAAATTTCTAAATGCGCACAATATAAGCAAATCCTTTCCTTAAAGCTGGCTTGGTTCTCTGTATTTAGGTCCAAATGTCACTCACTTCATTGGCTGATAGGCTTTAATTTCACATATGCAAGCCTGTAAGTTCTCCTTGCTTTGAATGTTTGTATTTATTGAAGCGTTTTTTGGGAAGGCTGTAAAGAAACCAAACCCAGACTGGTGGTGGCTCAAAGGCAACGTTTTCATGTGGTCATCTTTCAAAGAACACCTTTTCCACTGTCAAAGGTCAAACAGAGAAGCATGTGATCAGGACCATCGCCACCAGTCAGTGAGAATCGTCGGGAAACCCTTCTGTGATAAGTTGATGAACGTCCAGCAGTCGTTGCCAATGGAAATGTTAAATCAGAGACTTTAAGGAAGGAGGGATTTGAGCTACGTGGAGGAGGCAGCACTGAAAAGATGGGCTCTCAAGCACTACAGATTTTGCGTCAGGGGGTGTGGGCTTCGCTGACCGGAGGCTGGTACGTCGACCCCCATCAGAGCACCTTCTCCAACTGCTTCCACCTCTACCTCTGGATATTCCTTCTGGCCTTCCCCTTTCTTCTGTACATGGTGAGTGGTGGTAAGGTCCAAGACCAGGAAGTTGTTTTATCTTCCAAATAAGGAATGTTTGTGTAGACATTGTTCTCAACCCTGTTATGTTGATGGATCGTATCAGGGACTGCTTTTCATTACACTGGCGTCATCAATCTTGTGATATTTAGTGGAAGTATTTCTGCCAGAAAGAAACTGGCACCCTGACAGGTGGCTGTGTAAATGCACTTTGCAGTTGTTTTTCCACAATGATGTTACACTGTTATAGCAATCTAGAGACTGCGCTCTTGATAACTGAAGATGATGTGTGTGCGTGCGTCACAGTCTTCCTTAATCTAAACGAGTAGTGAGTGACGACATCATTCCTAGAATAGACTTAGGGTAATTAGGGCTGCAAAAAACAAATGTTTTTAATAGTTGGTTATTCATATGAATTAATTAACAAATAATCAATTAATCTGCTTAAATATGATGTACAAATGAGAATTTCCATACCAAAAATTTGGCATTTTGGTTATTCTTTTTTTTTTATTTTTTTATTTTTATTATAAATATAACGTAAAGCAAAGTGTGAGGAACAACTTCACGTCTTGTTCCTCTACTGACTTTCTCCTGCAGGACTGATCTAATGATTATACCCCTTTACTTATAATAACAATCGAATAAATTACAAGTAATTTGAAAATATATTTGTTTTTAAAACAAATGATACTTGAAATTTGTGTATTTATAATCGATCTTTCTCTCTACCTCTTTATTTAACGGTGCTAAATCACATGGACGTCAAGTCTAATGACTCAAAATTAAACAGGAAAAACGTAACCAGCTTCATTATTAAACTATGAAATTGCTACACATATTTTACTACTACACTGAAAAAATATCAAGCCCCTTCCGTGAAATGTAATATGAGGCTATAAAGTCAGTTGTTTGTATTTCATTCACCAAGCAGTTTTTGTGAGCTTTTGTTTTTAATGTTTGTGTACAAACATTGTGCCATGCTTTTACTTTTTGAATGACACACTCAGTGTGTTAGGTTTTGCAATTTTTGACTTTTTTTTTTTTTTTTTTTTTTCAGTTTTGTTCC